>CM068382.1:52438870-52863542 GCA_034770075.1 Aralia elata
CATTTTTAGAATACAGCTTCCAATACGGTTTGCTGTATTCATATTTCGGCTTGCTGGATTGTGGTATTCAGTTTGTTGAATTGGTGAATATAGTTTGCTAAATTAATGAATATGGTTTGCTGAATTAGTGAATCTAGCTTACTGAATTGTAGGATAGTTTGAATCCAGGGTGCTGGATTGGATGCTAGTTTGAATCCAGGTTACTGGATTAGTATGTTTAGATAATCCAACTTGCTGGATTAGGTATTCAGGCTTAATGGATTATAAATAGAACTTATAAAATGAAAGACTTAGTGTTAAGTCATAAGGTTTACGATAAAGTAGTAGTACAGTCGTGTTCTTTAATAGTTGATGTATAGTAGCTGGGCTAAATAATTCCTTCAGGAAGCGGAGGTATATACGAACTAGCAACCGATCTAACTCACTGTGAAAACAGTGTGGACGAGACGGAAACTAGTTTGTTGGTTGTTTGTGGGAAACCACTCAGCATATTATATTGAAAACTGTTAAAAACTCGATGTGTACCAGCTTTAGAATTTTGAATGCGTATGGTGCTAAGGTGTTATCTAATATTTAGTTATGTGGTTAAATGTTAGATAATTTATTGATAAAGAAGTGATATTATGAAGTGATATATGCGATGCTAATTGAAAGATCAGTCTTATAACTGATAGGTCTTTCATAAAAGATTAAGTTAAATTGCATAGCAGTGATCGACGATACAGACAAGTTTCCTATTCTTGTGCAAGTTCCATTTTACCCAACTTTTATATTGAGCAAGTTTCCTTAACCTTACTCAAGTTCATATTGAGCAAGTTCCTCTTAACTCAAACTTGAGTTGTTATGTTTCAAGCATGCTAGTGGTTTAATTCTTTATAATTATTCCACCTCCTTAAATTTATTGATTCGCACTTAGTGCATGTTGCATATGTTCATCAGGTATGAAAGGCTGATCACCTTCATTACCATAAGGTTCAGTTAAATTTTTTCATGGTCATTATTGACACCTTGTATTATTGAATTCAGTCATTCAATTATTAAAATTTTGATTCATGTTCTTTCACAATTATTATATTGTTGAAAATTTAAAAGCTTATTCATTCTTTCAATCATGATATATCTTTATTGTATTTAAACTTGCTGAGCAAAGTAGTTGCTCACCCTTGCTATATCATGATAACAAATTTCAGATTTAAGGCGAACGTTCGAGGGAAGACTGTACAAAAGTAAAGGACAAGATTAGATTGTTATGCATGATAACCAAATTAGTTATTTGATGTAAGTTAATTGTGTAAACCTTTTGTGAATCTAAAGGTAAATATGTATTAAGTTAAGGTTATAGACCTTGGGATATGTAGCAAAGTTTAATGTATAAACAATTTATGTTTATATCTCCCGTCTTAGTTGTGAATATGATGTATCGTGTCGCACCATGTCCGAGGTTTAAGGGACCCGGGTTTGGGGGCGCTACATTTGGTATCAGAGCTGTAGGTTATAAACCTTAGGTAGGGGTACCTTAGGCTATAACTGCAGGGATAAGGATAAGGAATAAACTCAAATAGAGTTGAAGCGTTAAAAGATGAATTTTTGGAAATTCATTATTAAGTAAAGGAAAAGATAAATAAGATTCAAAGAAGAATCTTGAAAAGTTATAAAGATAAGAATCTGGAGTTACCTGACTCTAGTAGTAAAGATGAAAAGCTTAAACAAAATCATAATATATGATTAAAGTGAAAAATAAGAAGATCGTAAAACAAAACGATCATAAGATAGAAAAGAATCGTAATATAACACGATTATAAGAAAGATCACCACGTGATCTGATTAAAACATGGAATGATAAATGATCAATCGAATGATTGAAAATTTTATAGCAGAATTGTTGTACGAAAGTTGTACTATGAAATTGTACTATGTAAACTCATTAAAGAGTGATTAATGTTGATATACGAATTAAATGAAATTCGTATTGAGCAAAGGGAAAGTTAGGATTATGTGGGATTTCAATTGAGGACTCATGTTAGTGGCTGAGTTGTACAATTCCTGGTATGGGACGGGAATTTGTGCTTGGATTGAAGACCGCTTAGCTTCCTATATTAATATAGTGGTTGAGTCGAACAAGTCCTGGTATGGGACGGGATTTGTCCATGGTTTAACAACCGCTCAGCTTCCTATATTGATTAGTGGTCGAGTTGGTTCGATAACCACTTAGCTTCCTATATTGATAATCATTGAAATATTGGTGTCGCGCTATCGATATACATATGACGAGAAGGTGGTTCTTTTCTCATATATATAATTGATAGTTAGAGAATATTAAGATTAGGTGCGAGTTCTTTAAACTCATATGTATGATAAGTTCGTGACTCATAATCATATGGTGGAACCCCTCAACGAATGGACGATTTTGATCTGACTAGGATAAGTTCCTAAACCCATATGATTGTGGTAAGTTCCTGAACTCATAACGTGTGGTATGTTTGATGAACTATACTAGAGTATAGAAAGGTGATGGATGAAGAATTAAAGATTTTTAGTATAATAAGCTTTAAGGATGATAGAAATAGATAGACTTATTAAGCAATGGATCATTAGAAGAATTGAAGTTGATGGTGGAAGCATAGGTATTCCAAATCTTCTAGCTATGCTAGACTTCAAAATTTTTGACATCAAGCTAAATTCGCACTAATGTGCCTTTAAAAATAAAAATAAAATTTTTGTTATCCTCAAAACAAAGTGACGAGTGTGTAGAAGTGGGCTTCGAATCACTAACGCATTGTTACCTGTTGCGGCATGATAACACCCAAAAATGATTTTTTTGGTTTTGAACTGTTTAAAGAAGAGTCTATGCTATTTGTTTCGGCTAGACAAAAATGATTTAAAATATCAAAATGTATTTGTAAATAGTCATCAATGCATCATATAACCTGGTGTAGAATGACAGATGATGGAGTCATCAATGCAGATTAACCTAGTGTTGCATGTGATCTAAGGATCGTCAGCTCACTATGGTATGATGTAGTATGACAAAGTCACAAAATGACGGAATCCTTAACGGACTGTATATACAGTGCGGTATCATGACGTCATAAAATAATTTTCAGAATTTTAAAGATAATGTATTGCCAAATGAATTTGGCCAGATGCGTATTTCGATTGGTATTCGAATTATTGGTATATGTCTAAGCTAATTGATTCGGCTAGACAAATATTGTTATGATTTATTAAATCGATATAGTGGATGTCAGAATAATAAAACAGACACTGGTGTTGTGTCATAATAAAATAGACACTGGTGTTGTGTCATAAATTATTAGACACTGGTGTTGTGTCATAAAAAGCCAGACACTGGTGATGTGTCAAAACAAAACAGACACTGGTGTTGTGTCATAATAAAACAGACACTGGTGTTGTGTCATAATAAAATAGACACTAGTGTTGTGACATAAATTATTAGACACTGGTGTTGTGTCATAAAAAGCCAGACACTGGTGATGTGTCAAAACAAAACAGACACTGGTGTTGTGTCATAATAAAATAGACACTGGTGTTGTGTCATAATAAAATAGACACTGGTGTTATGTCATAATGGAACAAACACTGGTGTTGTGTCATAGATATTGGTGATATGTCATAAGAAGCTAGACATTGGTGATGTGTCATAATAAAATAAAACAGACACTGGTGATGTTTTATAAAATGAACATTGGTTATGTGTCATAAGAAGTTAATCATGGGTGGGGCTAGAGTAAAGTAAACAATGGTGATGTCAAGATAAGATAAACATAGATGATGTTAAAATAAACACAGGCGGTGTTATGATAGTAAGAACCGACATAGGAGATTTCGTATAAAATGGCAAAAGGCTATCAATTTTTCGGAGATGCATAAGTACGTGTATATTAGGATGTGCTAAGAGGTAATCAAGATTTAGTATGTATAATAAAATGTTCTATGATAAAAGATGAGAAAATAACCTATATTTTGTTATATACAGAACAATGCTGCCAGGAATCAGCGTAATCAAGAAGAATTAGCAGGTGAGACTAGAGATCAGGTGGATCCTATGCAACACTTTGTGAATCTTCTTATAGGAGCGATAAATAGAAACCCTGTTCAAAAAGAAGCACATCCTCAAACATTGCAGGTGGCACATTTCAAGGATTTTAAGAATGTGGGACCGCCAGAATTTAAAGGAACCAGTGAGCCTATTGAGGCTCAAGCATGGATTAAGGAAATAGAGAAGGCATTTGATATTGCCAGGGTAGGTAAGGAGCAGAGGACTTCTTTTGCTACTTATATGCTTAAGGGTGCAGCAAATTTTTGGTGGGAAGCGAATAAAAATAGAGCTGGGGAAGGAATAATTAGTTGGGAAAAGTTCAAAGAAATTTTCTTCGAGAACTATTTTCCTCCCAGTTCACAAAGTCGAATGGAGATAAAATTTCTGGAGCTAAAACAAGAAGATATGTCAGTGACCCAGTATGCAGCCAAGTTCAACGAACTGGCAAAGTTTGCTCCACATCAAGTGGATACTGAAGAGAGGAAGACACGTAGGTTTGAGCAAGGTTTAAAACCTTCACTATACGATAAGCTATCAGTGTTACAAATCGACTCATTTGGAGCACTTTTAGAAAAAGCTATAATAGAAGAGGGAGGAGATAAGATGTCAAGTCAATACAATCAAGAGAATTATAATAAGAAAAACAAGAGAAAAGATAAGGTCACAGAAAACAAGAAGTGAACAAGGAATGATCATTTTGAAGAAAAACAAGGCGACTTAAAAAAAGGATTGGTGATTGCCAGGATTGTGGGAAGAATCATATGGGGATATGTAGGAAAGCTAAGAGGATATGTTTTAATTGTGGGCAAGAAGGACACATCTCTAATGATTGCCCCAATCCAAAACAAAACGGGTGTTACAGTTGCGGATCGATGAATCACCAGGCAAAGAGTTGTCCAAATAAAAGGACCGGTGGGAAATGCAGTGGCAACTCGACACTTGCCAAGTATGTAAATATGTAAGATTATATCTTTGGTGAAGGTATTAATGAAAATATATATGTACTTTTGGTGTAATAGTGATTCCGGGGACGGAATCCTTATAAGGGAGGGTGAATGTAATAACCCAGGGATTTTGATATATTAAAAGAAAAAATTTTATGTATGAACTTTTTTTTTTTATATATAATAAAATTATTTTTATTATATATTAAAGTAAGTATGGAAAGAATGTGACAACCCAAAAAATTTATAAGATTTATTTATAAGATCTTGAATGATTAAATTAAAGGTTAAAGAATAAAACCTAGATAGAAATTTGTGGATTTATTTAAAATTTCTAAGAAAAACCTATATGGTTTACTATTTGAAAGAGAATAAAGAAAATATGGGTTACAAAATTTCAAAACCCTAGAAATGAATTTATAAGTACTTGAATGAATATTAAGGATAAGGTATTATAATACCTATAAATTTGATGTGAACAAAAAGATTATTTTTATTTAGTGGTCTTAGTATTTTAATTATATACTAGTGACCTAATCTAAGAGATTTATTTTATTATCTCAATTTATTAAATTAGTTGATGTGAATATGTAAGTGAATGAATATAAATATTATGTGATTGTTTATATTTTTTTATTATATAATAAACAAATAAAAGAGAACTAGTGTAACCTAATTATATATTAGGTATAAAAATTAAAGTAACCTAAGGGTTATAATATTGGAGAATATTTTAGTATTTAAAATATATACTAATCTAAGTGATAAATTTTTATTATCTCAATGTACTATTTATTTTGAACCTAATTGAAGAAAGTTAGTTGGGTTATAATACTAAATATACATGAGTAACGAATTAAATTCTAAAGGATGAGAATGGAAACCCTAATTAAATAATTAGGGTAGGATAAAAATTAAAAGTGGTAGACCATACTAATTTACATGGCCCAAATCATTGTTAGTTAGAGGAGGTTCCACTAATAGTTATTTAATTTAGTGGACTAACCTAAGAATTTTTATATCAAACAATTGATAAAATAATAAGATAATTAAATATTCAATTAAACTGAATATAGTGAGTGAATAAATTTTGTACAATGATTTATATGGATGATTTAATTTTAATAGTCCAATTAGTAAGGAAAAAGCTAATAGACTAGCCTAATTAGTTTACTAACCAAACTCGCTTATTTAATTAATCATGGACTTGGACAATTAATTTGTGGACTAATTAAATTAGCCCAACACTTATTAAATTAGTAGCCATGCATGGATTAATAATCTTGGCAAACTAGTAGCCCAAACTAGGTAAAAATGAGCCCAAATGTATTTAAAATCAAGCCCAATTGCTAGCCCATTTGGGAGACATTCTTAGCAACTTAATTAATCTATTAAAACAATAAAAGAAAAGTAAAATTTAAGCAAAAAGAGGAAGGAGTCAGCCGCCCATATGGTCCTATAATAGGATGAGGTGTTAAATTTTTAGGAGTTAGCTTGTAAGGATGAAAAAGCAAGTACCAATAATTAATTACAAGTTATCACCAACTTGTCAAGTGTGTAAGAGAAGTGTACTTCCTAATGATGGCTAAATATATAGATACAATACATATATCTATTAATTATGTAAGTAGCTAGTTAATTAGTAAAGCAAAAGTCTTGATCACTTTCATTTTTGTTAGCTTGGAGAGAGAAAATAGAATTAAAAGCTACTTCTTTCTCTTCTTCTTTCTAAAAGGATATTTTGAGAGAGAAAAGAGAGAGTGGGCTGCCAAAATAGTGTGGAGGGAGTAAGTGAGGAGAATCCATAGCTTGGTGATTAAAGGAAGAAGAAGAAGAACCAAAAAGGTTTAAAAGTCTCTAAACTCCTACCTTAAGTTAAATCTTGATGTGTATTGTGGTTGTTTTAGAATAAATATTGAGTTTATATTTTTAAATTCTAAAATCTTAGATCTACATATTAATAAGTGTGTTATGTGTAGATCTATCACTTTTGAGTGTCAAAAATTAGTTTTAAAGTAAGAAAATGAAAACTAGTTTTTCAAAAGTTAGAAAACCCTAACTTTCTCTCATTTTATATGAGTACCACTTGAAATCTATTCACTCTTTTTGCGATCCGTCAAAGAGTGGTACTAGACATATAAGTTAAGTATTAAACCCAAATGGTAGAAGTCAAAAATATTATATACAAAATTTGTGGGGACTGTTTTGGTAAAAACAGTCCAGATAGTTCAAAAGAGGAAAGGGGCTGCTACAGGGCAGTCCCATCCAGGGGCATTTTCATCTAATTTTTATGCTCTAAAACTTTCAGAAAAATTTAGAGTGATAATATGATAAATTATATGAGTTGTGTAAAAATTTGAGAAATTTTGGCCTTGTAGAATGAAAGTTATGAATTTTATGGCGAAGGACCTCAAGTTGGAAAACGGGACAAAACCCGCTGACCTCTTGCTTGTTTGCACTGTTTCAACCACTTAATAAGTGCAATAAATTCAGGGCTTTTTACCACTGAAAATATAGGAAGTTATGTAGCTCTTGGCCAAAAATCGCCGCATTCCGACTTGTAACGAAGAATCTACGGCTAAAATAAAAACGTAGAGTTTTTCGACAAAAATAACTAAAATTGGAGTTCTATAACTCCAATGGCCACGAAATTTTAACTGGAATCTCGTGTTAATATGTATAAGATGCTATCAAAAATTTGGTGTCATCGGAGTTGTGTAAGATAGTGATCATTTTCCTTAGTTTTGAAAGTTAAAACGGACGTTTGAAAAATGTTAAAGGAAATTAAAAGCTTTCATAAGGAAAATATTTTTGTGTATGGAATAAATGTACATATGTGTGGCAAGATTTGAAGAAAATAAAAATTAATTTTTAAGAGAGGTTTAGTCATTTTTAGAATACAGCTTCCAATACGGTTTGTTGTATTCATATTTCGGTTTGCTGGATTGTAGTATTCAGTTTGCTGAATTGGTGAATATAGTTTGCTGAATTAATGAATATGATTTGCTGAATTAGTGAATCTAGCTTACTAAATTGTAGGATAGTTTGAATCCAGGGTGCTGGATTGGATGCTAGTTTGAATCCAGGTTACTGGATTAGTATGTTTAGATAATCCAACTTGCTGGATTAGGTATTCAGGCTTAATGGATTATAAATAGAACTTATAAAATGAAAGACTTAGTGTTAAGTCATAAGGTTTACGATAAAGTAGTAGTACAGTCGTGTTCTTTAATAGTTGATGTATAGTAGCTGGGCTAAACAATTCCTTCAGGGAGCGGAGGTATATACGAACTAGCAACTGATCTAACTTACTGTGAAAACAGTGTGGACGAGACGGAAACTAGTTTGTTGGTTGTTTGTGGGAAACCACTCAGCATACTATATTAAACACTGTTAAAAACTCGATGTGTACCAGCTTTAGAATTTTGAATGCGTATGGTGCTAAGGTGTTATCTAATATTTAGTTATGTGGTTAAATGTTAGATAATTTATTGATAAAGAAGTGATATTATGAAGTGATATATGCGATGCTAATTGAAAGATCAATCTTATAACTGATAGGTCTTTCATAAAAGATTAAGTTAAATTGCATAGCAGTAATCGACGACACAGGCAAGTTTCCTATTCTTGTGCAAGTTCTATTTTACCCAACTTTTATATTGAGCAAGTTTCCTTAACCTTACTCAAGTTCATATTGAGCAAGTTCCTCTTAACTCAAACTTGAGTTGTTATGTTTCAAGCATGCTAGTGGCTTAATTCTTTATAATTATTCCACCTCCTTAAATTTATTGATTCGCACTTAGTGCATGTTGCATATGTTCATCAGGTATGAAAGGTTGATCACCTTCATTACCATAAGGTTCAGTTAAATTTGTTCATGGTCATTATTGACACCCTGTATTATTGAATTCAGTCATTCAATTATTAAAATTTTGATTCATGTTCTTTCACAATTATTATATTATTAAAAATTCAAAAGCTTATTCATTCTTTCAATCATGATATATCTTTATTATATTTAAACTTGCTGAGCAAAGTAGTTGCTCATCCTTGCTATATCATGATAACAAATTTCAGATTTAAGGCGAACGTTCTAGGGAAGACTGTATAAAAGTAAAGGACAAGATTAGATTGTTATGCATGATAACCAAATTAGTTATTTGATGTAAGTTAATTGTGTAAACCTTTTGTGAATCTAAAGGTAAATATGTATTAAGTTAAGGTTATAGACCTTGGGATATGTAGCAAAGTTTAATGTATAAACAATTTATGTTTATATCTTCCGCAATAGTTGTAAATATGATATATCGTGATGCACCAGGTCCGAGGTTCAAGGGACCCGAGTTTGGGGGCGCTACAATTTCTACCCCTCCTTTCTTTGTATCTACAATATAGGCTAAGTAGCCTTCACATCCTTTCTTTAGTAACTTCCTGGCCTGCATCTGAAAGTAGTATGCACACAAGCCAATCATATTTGATATGATGTAGCATATACTTTGTAATCTTATTCGGTTATTAAAGGCCAAACACTTGGGTGACTAACGTTGATCAAAGGAAGGAATTTAATCGGTGGAAATCAAGGAGAACGCGAAGGAATTGGAGGTGAACTTGTACCTGAGGAAGCTAGAATTCTACAAGGGTATAATTCTTACTCTTCATCTCTTTCGTTTAATTAATAATTGTGCATAAAGAAAGATCATGGTGATGGTTCGTATAAAATTTTAAAATCTGATTTTATCGCGCTTCCGCTTTATTTATGTAATTTGTTTACATGTTCGCGTTATACAAACCTAACAGTGGTATCAGGAGCCAAACTTTATTCGAATTATTAATTATTTTGATTCTGTATATACATTGATATGTGTTTAGAACAATTTAATTGGGCATAACTGTTTGTGTTAAATTATTTTATTTTATTTTTTTATTAAATTTAAAAAAAAATAAAATAAAATTGGTCAAAGTCAACGGTCAAACGTTGACTGGTCAATTAATGACGTGGCATTAACTGCTGATGTGGCACATGTTGCTGATGTGGCGCTAACTGGTCAACTGTTGACGTGGCACTGACTAGTCAACTGTTGACTGCTAACGTGGCGCTGACTGGTCAACCTTTAAAAATGAAATAATTAATTTGGAGCTAGAGGGTTTTGAACACTTGACCTATTGGTCATATGTTGGAAGCTTTACCACTACACCAGAATCACTTTTGATTAATAATCAGAATGTTTAATATTTAAACTATATAATTCTGGTTTTGAAGTTTAACTTAAAGGCTTGTTTGATTATTTCTTTTAAAGGATTATGATCAAGGTTGACCTCATTTTTTTTAATTTTTTTATTTTTGTAAATTAAAATAAAGGAGTTTATTTTGATTTGGAATTTGATTAAAAATAAAGGAGTTTATTTTTATTCAAAATTGGATAAATTAAAATAAAGGAGTTTATTTTGATTTGGAATTTGATTAAAAATAAAAGAGTTTATTTTTATTCAAAATTGGATAAATTAAAATAAAGAAGTTTATTTTGATTTGGAATTTGATTAAAAAATAGAGGAGTTTATTTTTATTCAAAATTAGATAAATTAAAATAAAAGAGTTTATTTTGATTTGGAATATGATTAAAATAAAGAAGTTTATTTTAATTGGTATTGAATTTCATGATAACTAATTAGAGTTGGAATTGGATTTCATGATAACTAATTGGAGTTGAAATTGGATTTTATACTAACTAATATTGCCCATTAAATGATATCAATGCATATATGGAATGATTTTATTATTCATGAGATGAATATTATTTATTGATGCATATGGAGATATGTATGATAATAAATAGGGATTGATTATGGACTATTGACCAATGTGTGATTGGATTTATTTTAGAGGATGCTTGAATGAATGGTTTTTTTATAAATGGGGTCTGCGTACCTCGTCTTCTCTAGTTTTTCTTGATGTAAATTCTATCTTCCTCCTATGTACTTCCCCTTGACTGCTGATCAAGGTTTCTATTCATTGTAAATAGTTTATGTAAAAGGACTAGTTAGAATTACTTTTGAAGAATTAGAGACAAAGGAGCAAGGAACGCTTGAAGACCCATTTGTAATGGAGCCCGGGATTTAAATGTAATAGTTATATTTAAATTTAATTTTTGCAACCTAGATTTGACCTCTTGGTTCACTTGGTGGCTCTAGTGAACCAAACTAGAATAAAAGTCCATAATCAATCCGGGTAGAATATAGTATTCTATATGTGTATGTTTACTATATATATATATGTATATATATATATATATTATATTATACAACATGCTTCGCATGTTAAATAATATGACGCGTATTTTATATATATATGTGCATGCGCGCTAAACAAGATGAGACTAATAATTACAAACCCCTCAAAGAAATTATATTAAGTCCTAAGCGTTCAAAGATTTTTGGAATATCGAACGTCGCCTTCTAGCATGGTAAAACGATAGAGTATTAAATATTTAATATGAGTTTGTTGTGTTACACAAGGCAGGTATTAAATATTTAAGATGTTGCTTTATCACATTTGATGCTTATAAATAGACTGAACGATGCTGTTTGGTTGTGTCACATAAGGACAGTGTTTTTCTTTCGAATATATGGAAGTGCTAGGTTGGACTTAACTTGGATAATTTTGATTCGGATGTGTCACACTTGATCAAAATAATCTAAGAGGCAAAAAAAAGAAGGAGTTACATAGTGATGCAATTGACAATATTTGTCTACCTATTTATTTATATATAGTTTGTTGTGTCACACAAGGCTATATACATTTGAAATGAGATCCTTATTCTCATTAGCAAATCTTTAATTTGATTTGTCGAACTATATAATGAGGGTAATATAATTTGATGAAAATAGTGGGAGATACTAATTTAAATAAAGACCTAATTTATTTTGGTAATTAATAAAATGAATGTATGCTAAAATATTGTTAATTCATTTACAGAATTTTATAATGTCTAATTTAGTATCACTGCGGAGCATATTAGATGCTAATTAACCGGACCGAATTATACGAACTGGTTAAGGAATCTGAGAATAGTTCTCAAGGCTAAAAAGCTATCTTATATCCTTAATACGCCTATCCCTGCAATGGTTGCAGACAATGCCTCTGAGGAAGAGATTGCTACTTTTAAAAAGTGGCAAGATGATGCACAGTTGGCTCAATGCATCATACTCGTATCCATAAGTAACGAGCTTCAGCGTCAGCACGAAACTGTGGATGCTCCTACTATACTCCTACACCTTCAAGGAGTTGAAGGGTGATGAAAGTAGGACTATTAGATATCAAATATCTAAGGAGCTCTTCCGATCTAGAATGGCCGATGGCACTATAGTATAGACAAATGTTCTAAAAATGATCAATCTGATTGAACAATTAGGACAACAAGGTTTTGTCATGGATGGAGAGTTGATACAGGATTTGATCTTGCAATCACTTCCGAACTCTTTCTCATAATTTGTTGTGAATTTTCACATGAATAAGCTATATGTCAGCCTGCCTGAGTTGCTTAAACATGTTGAAAACTGTAGAGAGTTATTTTCCAACCAAGAAAGACCAAGTCTTACTAGTAGCGACCAAAGGATCTTTTGAAAAGAAGAATAATTCAAAGAAGGTATAAGGAAAGACATAAACAAAGGATAATAAGAACAAAAACTGATGCAGATAGCAAAGGAGTTTGTTTCCACTGCAATAAGCCTGGACACTGGATAGAAAACTGTAAGCAGAATCTTGCAGAGGCTAACCAGAAGAAGCTTAGTGAAGCTTCGGTTACAGATATAGGTTTGTCTATGATTGAAATAAATCTTTCTGTAAGTCAAGGTTCTACTTGGGTATTGGATACCGGCTATAGTTCTCACGTATGCAATCCAATGCAGAGACTAAGCAGAAGTAGAAAGCTAAACAAAGAGTAAGTAATCTTACGTGTGGAGAATGGAGCAATGGTTGCTACATTAGCCGTAGGAACTTATAGTTTAGCGTTGTTTGCGGGCAAGTCTATTAAGTTAATAAGTTGTTATTATGTTCCAGTTCTCTTTAGAAACATTATTACTTTCGTTGTTGGACAAGGAAGGTTCTGGTATTATATTTAAGAACAATTGTTGTTCTATTTATAATGATAATGTTTTGTTTGAAACTGGAAGATCACTTAACGGACTTTGTAAACTTGACTTACGTAAAAAATAATTTTGCAAATTGAACAAACTAGTAAAAGAAAAGGAGATGATCATTCAAAGAGTTGAATATGTGTATTTGATGAAATACAAGTCTGAATCATTTTAAAGGTTCAAAGAATTCAAAAGTGAAACAAATTGACAAAGTATTAAGATTCTTTGATCAGATCGAGGAAGGAATACTTGTGCAATAAGTTTCTAGATCATCTCAAAATGGTATTTTCTCATAATGGACACCTCCTGATACGCAATAATTGATTGGTGTATCTAAAAGGAGAAATTGTACCTTGTTGGACATGGTGCGGTTCATAATGATTTTTACCGATATTTCAGTATCCACCTGGGGTTATACCCTAGAAACGACTGCATATCTACAAAATAAGGTAATCTCAAAATTCAGCCCCAAGACTCCATAAAAGTTATGGATAGGGAGGATTCCTAGTCTTAAGTATGTTAAGATAAGGGGTTGTCCAACTTATGTGAAAAGGTTTCAAAAGATAAGTTTGGGACAAAATCTGAAAAGTGCATGTTTGTGGGATATCCTAAAGAAAGTTTAGGGTATTATTAATATAATCCTACACGTTGCCTTCTTGGATAAAAGTGTTTATCATTGAAGGAGCTAGTGGGAGGGTAATAGATCTTGAAGGAGTTCAAGAACCACAAAGAACTTTCAGTCAAACCGAGGAGCCTGTAGATAGACCTATTGTAGCACAACCGAATCGTAAATCTGGAAGAGTACCGAAGATACCTAGGAGGTATGGATTCATCATAGAGGATGATGATGAGGTACACATCATAGAGGATGATGATATAGTTATATACGATGAGGCTATGAGTAGAAGACACTCAGAGAAATGGCAGATGACCATGAAATCCGAAATAAACTCCATGTATAAGAACCAAATATAGACTTTGGTTACTCCACCGAAAGGCATAGTGCCTAAAAGGTGTATATGAGTCTTTAAGAGAAAGACTAGGGCATATGGCAAGGTAGAGACCTATAAGACCAGACCTGTTTAAAAGGTTTCAAATAAAGTCAAGGAGTTGACTGTGAAAAAACCTTATTACTGGGTAATGCTCAAGTCCATTTGGATTTTGCTTGTGATTGCAGCTTATTACGAAATCTGGCAAATGGATGTGGAGACGTGCTTCCTCAATAAAGACTTGAGGAGAATGTATGTATGATACAGCTAGAGGAATTTGTTGCAAAGGTTGAAGCAAATCGTGTTTCTAAGCTACAATGATCCATTTATGGATTGAAGCAAGCTTCTCAAAGATGGAACATTCGTTTTAATGAGACAATCAAAAGAGTTTAATTTTATCAAAAATGAGAATGAACCTAGTGTGTACAAAAGGTCAGTGGGAGCACTGTGACATTCCTAGTATTATATGTTGATATATTACTGATAAGGAATGATACACCAATGCTACAATCAGTAAAGATAAAATTGTCTAAACATTCCTCCATGAATAACTTGGGAGGAACATCCTATAAATTGGGGATATAAATCTATATAGATAGATTTAAAAGGATGTTCGGTTTGACCCAATGAACGTATATTCATTCGATGTTAAAGGCGTTTAGCATGGCAAACTCTAAGAGAGGTCTCACGATGATGAGCCATGGAGTGTATCTCTCTAAAATTGTCTCCAATGAAAAAGAGATCGCATGAGTTACTATCATGTATGCAATGAATATATAAGGTCTGATGTTGATCAGTCATATTCTAGAGAAGATCACTGTAAGGCAGTGATAAACATCTTTAAGTACTTAACCGGTACTGAAGATGTGATCATGATTCATGGTAGGTCTGAATTAAAACTAGAGGGCTAAACAGACTTAAGTTTTTCAGACTGACCAAGACGATAACAAATCCACTTTAGGGTAAATTGTTACCTTGAATGGTGGTGCAGTGAATTGGAAAGGTTCCAAAATAGCAAATAGTTGCTAGTTTAGTGACAAAGACAAAGCATATAGCTGTAAATGAATCTGCAAGTTGATTGTTTGGATGAAAAGTTCATTACAGAACTAGGAATAGTTCCTAAGTCTCATCTTGAATTCAAGCATGTGTTGCGACACTTTCATTTGATTAGAGGAATCATTAAAAGAAGAAAAGTCACTATAGAGATAGTGGACTCTCAAGAACAACATTGCATATCCATTTACTGAAGCTTTATCCAAACGGCAGGATGATCGTCACTTAGAGAAGAAGGGTATTAGATACCATGACGATTGGCTTTAGTGCAAGTGGGAGATTGAAAGTAGTATGCACACAAGCCAATTATATTTGATATGATGTAGCACATACATTGTAATCTTATTCGGTTATTAAAGGCATTTTACATTATCTATATAGTGCTGTTAAATTAAATGTGATAAACCCATAGTTTTGAACAATGCTTTTAGAATCATGATGGTGATCATGCTAATGAGATCTAAATTCTAGATAGCTCACAAACTAAATCGTTTCTAATCGTTGGATTACTAAAAATGGGATTAGTGAATCCAGATAGATTAGTACATTCGTTGCTTACTCTTAAGAAGAAGATGATTGATCTCATAATCATTTGTGTGGAGACACTAAAGCAAGTATGTAGGTGCTTATTGAAGAATAAGTTCACTGAACGTGGCTCGCTAAGGAATACCTAATGGAGTTTTACTCGTCTGTCAATAGGAATTCCTCTAGTGATAGTAGTACAAGTGATCATTGGACTAGAGATCATCATAGTATCTTGTGTATGATGAGTTATACTTTGACATGTCCTTAAGACTTTTAGGGTATAACAAAGAGTATGATTGGGTATAATAAGTTATACATAGAGATAGGTGAATGATCAACAAAGAATCTACCACGTCTAGTAAAAGATGTGAATGTCCTATGTGATTCGATAAATGACAACTCAGTAGTCCTTGGCCAAGGCAGGATGAAATTAGAAAAGAGTTTCTAATTTGCATTATTTAGAGTTGTGCATTTGGGAATCAAAATACATATAACTAAATAAAATAAGACTTGACAGTAATTTCATGTCTTATATTTAATTGGGACATTGTATGGTAGAAGGATTGAATTGTACGGTAACTATGCACTGAAAGGTTATTTTATGATTAATGTTGAAATCTATATTATCTGGAAAGTCGTTGATCGTTAAGGAGGCTTACCCTTATTGTAGAATAAATATTATTTATTTAAATGAATTAAATAGTTTAATTTATTTATTTAAATAATATTAGAAATGTTCTAATTGATTTATTCATAATCGGTTTAATATGGAGAACCTAAAGGGTCACACCGCAAAAGAAAAATATTTATTTAAGAAGTAAATAACATAATTGTAATAATAAGTTAAGTGTATTTAATTTAATCTATGGAGATAGAATAAATTAAATAGCTTAATATTTAATATTTAATATTTTAGAAATATTAAATATAAATTAATAAGAGGAGTCTTATTATTATTATTACTATTACTATTATTTAATTTCTAATAGGGATTGAGAATTAATTAATAGAAGTACTCTATCATGAATTCCTAATTAGATTCTAGTTTTTATTGTCAATATGAACTAAACCTTTAATTAAGGCTACAATTGAACCAGTTACACTTATGAATTAACTATCTATTTGATTTCAGTTATTTAATCATTTTGAGTTGTCTATCTTATTCTATGCTTATTGAATAATTGTTTGGCCAACAATTAGCGGAATATTCTAGGTGAATTCGGGAGATGCAATCTAGGGTTAGAACTGGATAAGATAGCATGTATTCTTAATTATTTGCATGTGTTGAATAATTAGGATTGTGAAGTGAATAGGGATATCTCTTTGTTGCATGTAACAGTTAGAAATTGAAGCTTAATGAATTTAATCCTTTGGTTTTGCATAGGAATATCGTAGAGTTAATTGGATTAGATAGATTTATTTGATCACTTGGAAAAGGGCTCATAAATACAATTGAATTTCTGTTAACAACTCTATTGAAGTGAATAATTGGAATACGTAGATAGATCGGTTTATGATATTTAACTGGGGATATTGTAGTCTTAATCTTTTTAAATCTGAATTTCAATCTTTGTGATTATTGTCAGTGTTAGTGTTAATTTAATTAGTTTCAATCAATATTCAAATTGCAATTGTTTAATAGAATAGCCATAATCTAAATTGACAGTTGGAGATATAAAACATAGTAATTCCTGTGGGTTCGACACTCCATCTTATCACTTTATTACTTGTTGATCGTGATACTTGCACGTAATTGTTGATTGTGAAATCGGGCAACAAGTTTTTGGCGCCGTTGCTGGGGATTATTTGTGTTTATAATTTTTAATATCAGTTTAATTAAGTCTGTTCTAATTAAGCAAACTTATTTTTCTTTTGTTTCTTGTTTCAGGTGTCTTTTGATTCGTTTATGCAAGCGCGATCAAAACAACCGGAACTCGTGCAGTGTGAGGATCATCTTGAGAAAAAGCTACATCAGTTGAGAAAATTCTGTCGGGAAACAATTGAGAAAGAGAAAATGGCTAACAAAGAACAGAAATCATTGAGGGATTATGCTATGCCTAAGATAGACGAGATCAAATCAAGCATCATGAGACCAACTATCACCGCTAATTCCTTTGAGATCAAGCCGGGAACAATTCATATGATTCAGAATGCGGTACAGTTTGGGGGATTAACTAACGACGATCCGAATGAACACTTGGTTAGCTTTTTAGAGATCTGTGATACATTCAAATATCCCAATGTGACAGATGATGTAGTGAGATTACGTCTGTTTCCGTTCACACTAAGAGATAAAGCAAAGAGTTGGTTGCATTCACTTCCGCCAAGGTCCATCACAACTTGGGATGATCTAGCTCAGAAATTCCTAGCGAAATTCTTCCCGCCAGCTAAGTCGGCTAAGTTGAGAAACGAGATTTCTACATTTGGGCAACAGTATGGAGAGTCACTATACGAGGCTTGGGAAAGGTTCAAAGAGTTATTGAGAAAATGTCCACATCATGGGCTACCCAAGTGGCTACAAGTTCAGATATTCTACAATGGGTTGAATAGTGACACTCGAACAAGCATTGATGCAGCTGCGGGAGGAGCACTTATGGATAAAAGTTTTGAGGAAGCTTTCACTTTGTTAGAGACTATGGCTGCAAATAACTATCAATGGCCGACTTCTAGAATGAATTAACAAAAGGTAGCTGGAGTATTGGAAGTAGATGCGGTCACGGCACTAACAGCTCAGATGGCAGCCATGTATAAGAAGATTGAAGCTTTGGCAGAATCGAAAGTCCAGCAAGTAGCCTATGTGTGTGAGCTATGTGCAGGTGCACATCCAACGGAGTATTGTGCCATTAATCCGAAATCGGTACAGTATTTGGGGAGCTATAACAGACCGCAACAGCCATATCAGAATGCTTATAATCTGGGGTGGAAGAATCATCCGGGTTTCTCTTGGAGCAATAACACTCAGACGTAAAATCCAGCTCCAAGATCACAGAATCCCCCAGGTTTTCAGAACCAAGCTCCAAAACATGTAGAAAGAAAACTGAGTTTAGAAGAATCGTTGGCAAGATTCATCACAGCATCTGAGAAAAGAATGAATGATCAAGATAGATTTGAATGTGAAAAGCCAGGCAGTGTCAATTAGGAACTTGGAAAATCAGCTGGAACAATTGGCGCACGTCTTGAACAATCGACCACAAGGAGCACTTCCAAGCGATACAGAGGTTAACCCAAGAACGGATTGAAAGTAGTATGCACACAAGCCAATCATATTTGATATGATGTAGCATATACTTTGTAATCTTATTCACTTATTAATAAAAGAATTGATCTTCTTAAAAGGCATTTTATATTATCTAATATTGTTGTTAAATTAAATGTGATAAACCCATAGTTTTGAGCAATACTTTTAGAATCATGATGGTGATCATGCTAATGAGATCTAAATTCTAGATAGCTCAAAAACTAAAATTATTCCTAATCGTTGGATTACTAAAAAGGGAATTAGTGAATCCGGATAGATTAGTACATACGTTGCTTGCTCTTAGGAAGAGGATGATTGATCTCATAATCATTTGTGTGGAGACACTAAAGCAAGTATATAGGTGCTTATTGGAGAATAAGTTCACTGAACGTGGCTCGCTAAGAAATACCTAATGGAGTTTTACTCGCCTGTCAATAGGAATTCCTCTAGTGATAGTAGTATAAGTGATCCTTGGACTTGAGATCATCATAGTATCTTGTGTATGATGAGTTATATTTTGACATGTCCCTTAAGACCTTTAGAGTATATCAAAGGGTATGATTGTGTATAATAAGTTGTACATGGAGATAGGTGAATGATTAACAAAGAATCTACCTCGTCTAGTAAAAGATGTGAATGTCCTATGTGATTCGATAATGACAACTCAGTAGTCTTTGGCCAAGGCAGAATGAAATTAGAAAGGAGTTTCTAATTTGCATTATTTAGAGTTGTGCATTTGGGAATCGAAATACATATAATTAAATAAAATAAGACTTGATAGTAAATCCATGTCTTATATTTAATTGGGACATTGTATGGTAGAAGGATTGAATTGTACGGTAACTATTCACTGAAAGGTTCTTTTGTGATTAATGTTGAAATCTATATTATCTAGAAAGTCGTTGATCGCTAAGGGGGCTTACCCTTATTGTAGAATAAATATTATTTATTTAAATAAATTAAATAGTTTAATTTATTTATTTAAATAAAATTATAATTGTTCTAATTGATTTATTGACAACCGGTTTAATATGGAGAACCTAAAGGGTCACACCGCAAAAGGAAAATATTTATTTAAGAAGTAAATGGCATAATTGTAATAATAAGTTAAGTATATTTAATTTAATCTATGGAGATAGAATAAATTAAATTACTTAATATTTATTATTTAATATTTTGAAAATATTAAATATAAATTAATAAGAGGAGTCTTATTATTATTATTACTATTACTATTATTTAATTCCTAATAGGGATTGAGAATTAATTAATAAAAGTACTCTCCCATGAATTCTTAATTGGATTAGGAGCATAATTAATTAAAGGAGTTTAATTATAATAGAAATCCTAATCCTAAATAGTTTAGGAAAGGGTTATTCCTACATCTATAAATAAGAGGAGTCTTATCATAGATTAGAGTTACACACTCTTGCATTAGATTGTGGAGAGTACTTGCAATTTCTATAGAGATAGAAACTAGGGTTTTGCCAATACCCAACTTCTTGAATACCTATTCTTCCTTGGTGGATCACCTCTAGAGGCCAAACACTTGGGTGGCTAACGTTGATCAAATGAAGGAATCTCATCCGTGGAATTCAAGGAGAACGCGAAGGAATTGGAGTTGAACTTGTACCCGAGGAAGCTTTGATCTACGAGGGTATAATTCTTATTCTCTTTCTCTTTCGTTTAATTGATAATTGAACACAAGGATAGATCATGGTGATGGTTTGTATGAAAAATTTTAAAATCCGTTTTATTACGCTTCCGCTATATTTATGTAATTTGATTGCATGTTCGCGTTATATACAAACCTAACACGGATGGGAAAGAACATTGCAAAGCTGTCACCTTAAGGAGTGGAAAAGAGCTTCCGGATACGGTAAAAGGGAATTCTAAACCAGAAACAGTCGTGGAGAATGAAGATGAGGTAACCCCGATGAAAAGTAAGGCGAACGAACCAGAAAAGATGAAGGATACGGGTTCGGAGGCAAAGTCAAAAGAACTCAAGCCAGATAGTGTAGTACCTCCCGTACCATTCCCTCAAAGATTGTAGAAAGCTAAATTAGATAAGCAATTCTCCAGATTCTTAGATGTTTTCAAGAAACTGCACATTAACATACCATTTGCAGAAGCCCTAGAACAGATGCCCAGTTATGCAAAATTCATGAAGGAGGTTTTGTCAAAGAAGAGAAAACTGGGAGAATTCGAGACGGTGGCATTAACCAAGGAATGCAGTGCAATTTTGCAGAACAAATTGCCACCCAAACTAAAGGATCCAAGAAGCTTCAATATTCCATGTGTAATTGGTAACCAGTTCTCTGGAAGGGCATTGTGTGACTTAGGAGCTAGCATCAATTTAATGCCGTTATCAGTTTACACTCAGCTTGGGCTAAAGGCACCAAAACCGACAAACATCAGCTTGCAGTTGGCAGACAGGTCAGTGACATATCTGAGGGGTATTGTGGAAGATATCTTGGTTAAGGTTGATAAATTCATCTTCCCGGCTGACTTCATCATTTTGGATTACGAAGAGGATAAAGAAATCCCCATCATATTAGGTCGTCCATTCTTAGCAACAGGGAGAACGTTGATAGATGTACAAAAAGGTGAATTGACAATGAGAGTTCAAGATCAGGAAGTCACCTTCAACGTGTTTAAATCAATGAAATTCCCTAAGGAAGGCGAGGAATGCTTACGGATAGACCTGCTAGACAAAATCGTAAATGAACGAACCAGTGCAAGTTATTGTGAAGATCCATTAGAAGTTGCTCTGGTTGGGATATACACTTTTGATGATTTTAATGAGTGGGATTATGTCAAGGTTTTAGACGCGTTACCTATTTTTCAGAAATTCAGCAGGCAATTTGATACACTTGACCGGCCAAAAGAAGGAGAAAAGAGGTCCAAACTGTCAGTGGAAGAACCACCTATGCTTAAACTCAAACCCCTTCCATCTCACCTAAGGTATGCTTACTTGGGAGACTCTGACACGCTACCAGTAATAGTTTCTGCTCATTTGAATGAATCTTAAGAAGAAAAACTGTTAAGGGCTTTGCGTGAGTATAAAACAGCAATTGGGTGGACAATAGCAGATATCAAGGGAATCAGCCTGTCGTTTTGCATGCACAAAATTCTGCTTGAAGAAGGAGCAAAACCGGTTATTGAGCAACAAAGAAGATTGAATCCGATCATGAAGGACGTAGTGAAGAAGGAAATCATTAAGTGGTTAGATGTCGGTATTATCTATCCGATTTCAGACAGTTCTTGGATAAGTCCTGTATAATGTGTGCCTAAAAAGGGGGGAATGACAGTGGTTGAGAACGAAAATAATGAACTCATTCCTACAAGCACAGTTACAGGTTGGCGAGTATGTATGGATTACCGCAAGTAGAACAAAGCGACGCGCAAGGATCACTTTCCACTACCATTTATTGATCAGATGTTGGATAGGTTGTCCGGTCATCAGTTCTACTGCCTTCTTGACGGATACTCAGGATATAACCAGATAGTAATAGCTCTAGAGGACCAAGAGAAAATGACTTTTACATGCCCTTATGGGACGTTTGCATTCCGGAGAATGTCTTTCGGGTGATGTAATGCACCGGCTACATTTCAGCGATGCATGATGGCTATCTTCTCATATATGGTTGAGCAGAATTTGGAGGTATTCATGGATGATTTTTCTGTATTCGGTGATAGTTTTGATCTGTGTCTTAGCAATCTCATCTTAGTGTTGAAGCGCTGTGTGGAGACAAATCTGGTGCTTAACTGGGAAAAATGCCACTTTATGGTGCGAGAAGGAATTATTCTGGGGCACAAAGTGTCTGAAGCAGGCTTAGAGGTAGATAGGGCAAAGATCGAAACCATTGAAAAGCTACCTCCCCCGTCATCTGTGAAAAGCATTAGAAGTTTTCTCGGACGTGCAGGATTCTACCGTCGATTCATCAAGGACTTCTCAAAAATTTCAAAACCATTGTGTTCACTCCTTGAGAAACATGTTCCCTTTAAAATGGATCAATCTTGCATCGAAGCTGTAATGTCCAGGATTTTTAACATTGTATTGAATTCTATTGTAATAAATAAAATTTATTTTATATAATTTTTCGGGTTTATTTGGATCCATGTAAACATTATTACTTAATTATATAATTATATGGTACAATAATTTTTCCTTGCATTAAAGGGGCTCACTGATAGTCCAGAATAAATCATTGAGTCAACCCTACGAATTTATTGGCAAGAAAAATTTGGAAGATTAATAAATAAATTTATCATTATTGGATTTAAATAATTCAAATGAAGAATTATGGTTATATTAAATAAATAATTAATGGGTTTAGCTGTTAAATTTTAAAATATTAGAAATGCAATGTGGATAAATTAAATTGGACTGGCCCAATTTCCACCTTGTTAAGCTGAGCCCAATACCCTTTTATTTTCCTAATTGGGCTGATTCTCCATTTGTTTCAACCGGCCCAAGTCAGGCCCATTCCCTTAAAACCATCCCTGATCCGGTCGGGTTGGGTCAGTTGCTACGGGTTGGGGAAAACCCAATTGGCACACCCAATTTGAGGGGTTCAGCCGAAGCCAATCACTCACAACCCTCACACCAGATAAACCAAGCGAGCCTCTCAAATCGAATTGGGGGAAGATCTTAGCCCTAGACTCAGCACAGACCCAACCCTTCAATCTCTCAATCAGACGAGACGGGGGCAGAGGAGACGGACCACGCCAGATGAGCGTCGGTCGACGAGAAGGCGTGAAGGGACGGCACGACTGGGAGCGGGCAAGGACCAAGCGTCGACCGAAGGGACCAGGGGATTTAGGCGTCGAACGACCAAGTCGACGGGAGTACGCGGCTCGAGGCTCCGTCGGCAAGTCACGCTGGAACTGGATGGGCTTGATGCAGACAGCCTATTGATAGCCACTCTCTCCTACCGACGGTTCTTGAAGAATTAATTGGGGTAATACCCAGTTAATTTGGATAAAAATTTCACTATAAAGTGAACCTCCCCAAACCCTAAATCGAGCTGCAGAGCTGATGAGTTCCAATTAGCCAAGCTGCCGATTTCCCTTGTTTGTAAGTCCCATATTTAGAGCAAAATATTATACAGAGTTAGGGTTCGAAATTAGGGGGGGAAACAGGGGAGTCAACCAACGAATGTCCAGCTGGGTTTCATACTTCGGAAGGAGGAGGAAGGCAGCCAACCGCACAAAATCAAGGTATAACAACGGTTCCATGAATTCACCAAGTCACTGCGATAGTTGGTTGGGTTTGATTATTTTATTTTTCTTTTCTTTTTTTCCTTTCTATGCTTGGGCATGTTGTTTCTGGGTATTGTATTGAACTGAATTTTCCTCTGTATTGGGGTATTATATTTTCTGTATTAGATTAAGATGGTTCTTTGGAATTTTTAGTGTTGTATTGCTTGGGGTGTATTCTGTTATTGGAAATCTGGTGCCACAGAACCTTAAGGTTCGGACAACCTGATTGTTGTAGAGGGCATGGGTCAGTGTCAAGTTCTAATACCCATTAGGTGTTTGTTATAATGCCTAAACAAGGCTGTGATTCATTTTTGTGTTAAATGTTCTGTCGACAGCTTTGCTCATATGAAACTCAACTTTTGAATTGTTCATACAGAACTGGAAACCAGTGTTGCCATAAATCTGTTTGGGATTTCCTATAGTGTTGAACAATGTTTTAGTTGGCTTGAAATAAGATTTCAGGAGCTTGTTAATTTGTGTGATTTTGTGGCTGCTGATTTCGGCATGCTTATAAAGGAACAAAACATGATTTTTCCAAAGTTAGTTGTCTAATTCATTGTTATTAAGCAAAGATAATCAACAAATGAAGTCTAATTGTTTAACTATTATCCAATAATACTTAAGTGTAATACTATTAGAATAACTATTAGTTATTGTTGGAGTTAATAATACACTGATAAATGTTATCAATTATTTATTATAATAAATATTTAATTATTATAAATAAATAAGTGTGAACAAAGTTAATTATTTAATTATTAGTTAATTAGTATTAAATAATAACCAAGTATGAGTAAAATTTATAATTTGATTATTTACTATTTAACATTAAATAATAAATAAAGGTAATACTTACTTAATTGTTATTAAGTTACTATTAATAATTAAGTAGGAATAAAATAAATTAATAATTATTATCAAGGAATAATAAATAAAGGTAATAAATATTTAATTATTATGGGATAATAATTAAATATGAATAAAGATGATAAATATTTAATTATTATTTAATTAATATTAAATAATAATTAAGTATGAATAGAGTTAATAATTTAATTATTTGTCAGTAAGTGATAAATAAAGATAACAAATATTTAATTGCTATTTATTTAATAATAATAATAATTAAATAAGAATAAAGTTAATAAAATTATTTATTATTTATTAATAAATAATTAATAAAGGTACTAAGTATTTAACTATTATAATAATAATTAAGTATAAATGAAGTTACGAAATAATAAGGATGGTAAGTACTTAATCATCAATGAAATGATGATTAAGTATGAGGGAGATTAATAAGTTAATTATTTTTGGGCCTTAATAAATAAAGATAATAAACACTTGGCGAATATTAATATTTAATAATAATTAAGTGTGTGTAAAGTTATACCTTAATTAATGTTGAATAAAGAACAAGTACAATAATTACTAAATTATCCCTAAGGTAATGGTAATTAAGAGTAAATCAATTAAATAATTGATCAATGGTTTTCTGTTATCTTTAAACCAAAATAAATTTATTTTATAAGGATTGTTAAACCATACCTAGATACAATCAAAGGTAATAAATTGAGTATTCAAATGATAGTGACCATGATTAATTATTATCTGTTTAAATAATAGCTAAGGGTCATTAATAAATTCCCGTTTAACTAATGTTAAATGGTAATTAATTATAGATGATGAATTCTTTATTTGCTAAGTAAATGGTATAGTGAAGCGTGCCAAGATACAATCATGTTATAATAATTGATAAGCCGACTTTGTCCAATGATAGGTCACTCGAGATCAATTAATTAAAGCTAGAATTTATCTGTAGCTGAGCAAACAGGCAAGTTCTCTATCCCGAACTTAGATTTCTGCAAGTTCCTAACCCTAAACTTCTTTTATTTTGCAAGTTCTTCTCACTCAATTTTTGCATTGAGCAAGCTTTTAAACCTTATGCATTGTTTTAATTCATGCAAAAAGGTATATATTGTTGCGAGTTATTCTTTAAGCTTGAATCTTATTCCCGAGTACGCTTTAAGTGGTCTAATTACTTTTAAAATTATTCCACATCTATATATTTATTGACATTCGTACTCGCGCATTTGATTTCATATAATTATTTAAATTCAGAAATTTTGAACTACTCATGGTTAAGTCTGAACCCTTGTTCGGTCAGGCAATTATGAATTTATAAAAGCTATCTGAACCAATCACTGGTAAGGATTCTTAGACTGTATGAACACCCCTTTATTTATCGGGGAGTACCCCACGTACCGTGTATAAGGTACAAACAGCAGAGTTAAATGTTATGCATATACATAGGGTACGCGAGGCTGATCCCCTCAAGTACGTTATTCTGTAGCCAGTAACCAGAGGGTCAACTAGCTATTGACTCCTCTGGAAGTTATCGTTCAAAGTCTATTTGACTATCAATTGTTCTAAAAGCATTTAATGTTCTTGCTTCTGGTTATTCTATTGTTGAAATCCCTTTAATATCCCTTCATCATGATATATTTTTTATTGTTGCACCTTAAACTTGCTGGGCAAACTCGTTGCTCATT
This sequence comes from Aralia elata, assembly GCA_034770075.1. Lineage (NCBI taxonomy): Eukaryota > Viridiplantae > Streptophyta > Magnoliopsida > Apiales > Araliaceae > Aralia > Aralia elata. Next base: position 52,465,630 of record CM068382.1, read on the forward strand.
CTTGCTATATCATGACTTCATTGCAGCTAAACCCGAGACGTCAGGGAAGAACAAAGGGAAAGAAAAGATGAAATGATAGACTTCTCGTAGCAGACTTTAGATTCATGTGTTAGTTAATTTCTATTAATGTAATTTAAACCCTGCTAGCTATTTAGGGTATGGATTGTGTAAATGTTTAAGGTTAATCGTATTCTGGGACTAGTAACACCTTGTAATGAACAACGTATGTTTATTTTATTCCACATTTTAGATACCATATGTTGTTACAGGTGGATGTTTATGTTGGATCGTGATGACCGGATCCGGGTATTTGAAAACCCGAATTTGGGGGCGTCACAGAAGCCTTTGAAGAGCTGAAAAAGAAGTTAGTCACAGCCCCGATCATAGTTGCTCCCGATTGGACTTTACCTTTTGAGTTGATGTGTGACGCAAGTGATTATGCAGTGGGAGCTGTGTTGGGTCAGCGAAGGGATAAGATTTTTCACACCATTTATTACTCAAGTAAGACACTCACTGATGCACAATTGAATTATACCACTACAGAAAAAGAGTTACTTGCAGTAGTATTTGCCTTTGATAAATTTCGAGCATATTTGATTGGAACCAAGGTGATAGTCTACACTGATCATTCAGCCATCAAATACTTGATTGCAAAGAAGGACGCCAAACCAAGGTTGATTCGATGGGTCCTCCTGTTGCAAGAATTTGACTTAGAAATTCGAGATAGGAAAGGTACGGAGAATCAGGTGGCTGATCATCTTTCGAGGCTAGAGGATGCCGACATTCATAAAAAGGATGATGTGGTAAATAATGAGTCGTTTCTGGATGAGCAGCTATTTACTATCACCACCGAAGTCCCTTGGTATGCTGATTACGTGAACTACCTAGTCAGTAACGTACTTCCGCAAGATTTCAATTTTCAACAAAGAAAGAAATTTCTCCATGATATCAAGCAGTACCTCTGGGATGAACCATTTCTTTTCAAAACTTGTGCGGATCAAATGATAAGACGTTGTGTGCCACAGGAAGAAATGGAGAGCATATTGACTCGTTGCCATTCGTCAGAGTATGGAGGACATTATGGGGGAGAAAGAACTACAACAAAAGTGCTACAATCGGTTTTTCTGGCCTTCGTTGTTCAAAGATGCTCACCTTTTTGTTCTTAAGTGCGATAGATGTTAAAGGGTTGGCAATATTTCGAAACGACATGAAATGCCTCTCAACACTATCCTTGAAGTTGAACTCTTCGACGTATGGGGTATTGATTTTATGGGGCCATTTTCGCCGTCATTCAACAATCAATACATACTTTTGGCTGTGGATTATGTATCAAAATGGGTTGAAGCAACTGCATTACCCACAAATGATGCCAAAGTGGTTCTATGGTTCTTGCAAAAAAATATTTTTACTCGATTCGGTACACCAAGAGCCATAATTAGTGATGAAGGTACCCATTTTTGTAATAAGCAGTTCACTAAGTTGTTAGCTAAATATGGAGTCAAACAGGATTGCTACAGCTTATCATCCCCAATCGAATGGTCAAGCGGAGGTGTCGAATCGTGAAGTTAAGCAAATTCTGGAGAAAGTGGTGAACCCATCTCGTAAGGATTGGGCAATAAAATTAGACGATGCTTTATGGGCGTATCGCATGGCCTATAAGAATCCTATTGGAATGTCACCATATCGCATGGTTTATGGAAAAGCGTGTCATTTACCGGTCGAACTTGAACACAATGCATATTGGGCAATTCAGAAGTTGAACTTTGATCTCCAAGCATCTGGCGAGAAAAGATTGCTTCAATTGAATGAGATGGAGGAATTTCGTCACCAACCCTATGAAAACGCTAAGCTATATAAAGAAAAAGTCAAGAGGTGGCATGACAAATAGATAGTTGAACGGAAATTCGAACCGGGACAGACAGTATTGTTGTTCAACTCCAGATTGCGGTTATTTCCTGGGAAGTTGAAGTCTAGGTGGTCAGGTCTTTTCATTGTCACTGCTGTAGCTCCCCACGGGGCAATTAATGTCGAAGAACCAAACTCAAAGCGCACATTCAAGGTCAATGGTCAGCGACTCAAACATTATTGGGGAGGCGATGTGGATCGACAAACATCAGTGATTTATCTCTCTTCCCTCGACCAAACTGATGCTTAATACCACAGAGAAAGTCGGGCTGACGACTATAAACCAAGCGCTCGATGGGAGGCAACCCAATCATGTTACTTTATTGCTTTAATAGATTTAGTGTAGTTAGAAATTTTGTTCTAGTTAGTAGAAGTAGTAGTTCGAATTGTTCATGTTTTGAAATAACTCTTCAAATCTCTCGTAGTTAGACTCATTTATGTTGTTATTCTGTGGAACAGGGGCAAAGACTTGGGGAATGCATTAGAAGAAGAGACATACTATTGGGATGGTACTAATTGAAGAAAAGGGGAACAAAGCAAAAATTTCAGAAAAGAGGTTTCTCGCCCCGGCGAGAAAAATACACTAGGGATTCTTGCCCCGGCGAGAACCTCTCTGCCAAAACTTGCTCCAGCGTGGAAATTTCTCACCCCAGCCCATTCTTCTCTGTCCATTCTCGCCCCAGCGAGATTCTCAGGTATAAAATTCTCGCCCCGACGAGAATTGCGGAAATAAAATTTTAAAAACCAATCCCAATTCAGTTTCTTTCAATCCTAAATCCATGCAACTTCCTCTGACTCCTATTCCTTCCTCTCTTATACCGAACCAACCTTCTCCTCTCTAATTTCTCTTCTAAATTCATCCCTCATCCTACCCACACTTGGATTCCATCTCAAACACATTAAACTCCTCTCCCAAAACGAAACCCTAACACGGCTCCAAGTCCATCTCTCGTTCAAAAGAGGAGTACTCTGTTTTCTATACATAATATATATATACTACATCTTTGCATGAACGAGTCCTAGGGTTTGCACCTAATTGAAGAAGCAAGTCCACCAGTTCACCCGCTCAACATACACAAAATCTGTTCCATTGTTCCGTGCCTCTGTCAAGTATCATACATTGGGTAGTTTTGTTGCTTCAAGTTCATCTGAAATTGGTATTGGGCATTTGAATTTGGTATTTGTATTGGGTAGTTCTAATTTTCGTTGAATTTTGGTTGGACTGTCTGGGTTTCAATTTATTTTACTGTCTTCACTTGTGCCAATTCTAGTTGGAAATTAGTAGAGTTTGAGTTTGGGGGAAGTTTTGTTTCTAATTTTGCATAGCAGAGTTGTGGGGTGTTAATCTTGTTGCTTCAGAATCTACGATTGTTAAGTGATCAGTTATGGCTCCTAAAAGGCATCGGGGTGAGGGTTCATCTTCAACACCATCCAGACAATTTGATAGAAGGAAATTTGTCAGTGCTGAGGTAGCTGACAGATATGATTCGTATACATCGGGTAAAGCTCTAACTCCCGAGCACGGTCTCACACCTGACGAAGTGGTAGATCGTGAGATGATGTTACAGATAGTTGAGAGGGGATGGGAGACATTCACCGCCCATCCAGAACCTTCATGTATAGCCATTGTCAAAGAATTCTATGCCAATGCAGAAGACGCGGCTTCATGCGAGGTTACAATCTGGGGTAAGAAAGTTTCATTCCGAGCCCAGATGATCAATGAATATTATAACTTGAGGCTGGATGTACGCTGCAGATACACTCAATTTCTTGCGGAGGGAACGAATTTGGAGAAAGTGGTTACTGATTTGTGTAAACCGGGGACGAATTGGATATTCAGAGGGCCACGTGCAGCAATTTCGTTCCATAGCAAGGATTTGAGTCGTTATGGTAAGGTTTGGTACGCCTTCATCTCTGCTAAGTTGATGCCATCACAACATGTGAGTGATGTACCCAAGGAGAAAGCTTTGTTATTATATGCCATTGTAACGGGAATTAAGATTAATGTGGGGGAGGTGATTGAGGCGTCGATTCGCCAAACATTACGGAGTTTACATAGTCAGGGTGATTTGCCACACCCTTCTCTGATTTGTGGATTATGTCTTCGAGCGGGTGTTCGTTGGGGAGCTAAGGAGGCTTTGCAGCAACCATTGCTACTTTTGGACCACCGTCTAATTGCACAATATAAAGAATGGGAAGGTGGTAAGTCGCATCCCCGTGGTTTGGGGTATATCATTCATTCTCCTTTTGAACCTGAGGAGCAGGAAGCTAATGAAGAGGAAGTGGGTCCTTCGGCGTCTACTTCTACGGGCAAATCTAAGTTCAGCCTTCAATTTTGTGAATTAAAGCGCCTTATTGATTCTCAGTATAAAACCATATTGAGGTAGAATCAACGGTTGGCGGATCGATAGGAACATATGTTTGCTTATCAGCAGAGTTGTACGCAAGCGATAGCAAATATGTATTCTAATATGCAACCGTTGATGGATTATGTTCACTTTCCAGATGCGCAGCCATTGCTAGTTTTTCCACCACCAACCCCAGATGATGATGACGAGTTCGGGCCTACTGCTTGACCTGTCAGGGAAGTCCTCTGTTCTTTATTTTCTTTATTTTTCGCACAATGAGGACATTGTATCGTTTGAGTTTGGGGGGGGGGGTTATTTTTAGAATTTATTCATCTAGTGGCATTTTTAGTTTTATTTTTATTAGTTTCATTTTAGATTGCATTAGTTATCTATTTGTCTAAAAAAAAATTTCAAAAACCCAAAAAATTTAGTAGCGTAGGATCATATAGTATTGCATTTAGTAGGGGTATTCAAGCAATGCATTAATGGAAGTCATTTAGGGATGGCCGATGATGAAATTTGATCAGTTCTAATTTAGTTTAATGGGATGGATAGTGAGTGCTAAATTCAGAGTTTGACTGTTTTTAGTTGTGTTTACTTGAGACCCTTGGTTTTTAATTGCTCACGAATGTGTATTGAATTAATTAGGAGTTGGTTCTTCTTTGGTTTATTACGTGCTCGTATGAAGATATAGACTGTTATCACTTGTTAAAAAAAAGTTAAAAAAAAAGTTGTTGAATAAATACTGCTTCGATGTCTGTCTAAGTGCAAGAAAAAACAAAATTATTAAATATAGACAGATAAGAGCAGGTCTTGACTAGTTTGTCTTTGTGGCCGGTGTCATTTGAATGAGTATGCCCTTAGGAGGTGTCTTTACACTCAGCGCCCTAAAATCATCTGGTTTGGGAGTCGTTGGTTGAAAGTTCGTTACACGGGTGGCATTGAATAGCCTAATAAAGATGAACATTGCACTAGTCGAGATGAGAAGACAAATGAATAGCAGTTGAGCTTGAAAGTAAAATCTGTGAACTTATCTTTTTCTAAGCATTGTGATACTAAGAGTTGAATTCATATCCTGATTGGTTTAATATATTTTGCACACACATATGGAAGGGTTGAGATTAATTCATAACTGACGACAGTTGGCTTGTTGATGGTGCACAAGGTTGAAATTCTGTTGAATTGGTAGTTACTGATTTCTGAGGCCGAATTTTTATGATGTGTGTTGATTATTTGCTTGAGTATATACATTCATGCATATGCATTTATGTAGGTATTTAGTTTAGATGTTATTTTGGTTTGGTTTGTTTTTTTGCTTGAGGACAAGCAAAGTTTCTAGTTTGGGGGTATTTGATGAGTAGGTTTTAACCTACAAGTTTGATACGTCTTTGGCTTAATTCTTTACAGTCTTTAAGTGTTTTCAGTATCTTTTTATTTATTTTCGTATTGCTTTTGTAGGTCGAGGCTGGCTGCAGGTTAGAAGAAGATTAAGTAGCTGGGTGCAGGGCAACCTCGTCGGGGCGAGAATCCATGGTTTGTTTTTCTCGCCGGGGCGAGACTTCACCGGGGCGAGGGATTTTGTGAAGAACTTCTCGCCGGGGCGAGAATGCGGCTGATGGAAATTAAAAGGCTTGTCAGCAATCAGTTATTTTGGAAAGGTTGAAGGTAACAAAGATTCTATCTACCACTCTGATGAGGAGATTTATGAGGATATAAATAGGAGATAACATATTGGAAAAATATATACGCAGAGATTGAGTTTTCAGAGTTGAGCAAGGAGATTTAAGATCAAGTCAAGCATCGTGAGGAATTCAGATTGGAGGACTAGAGATTACTGTTGTCCGATTAATATAACGACAATTTATGCGCAAGTATACGCGGTCAACAAGTAATAAAGAGTAAGTAAAGTATCGATCCCACGAGGAATTATTACTAGTGTTTTCCAAGTATTAACCTTTTATCATCTCAATCTTATCTAAACTAATGATTTTCTGTCTTTTTGGTGGTTTGGATTAATAAAGATAACATTAATAAAAGAACAATAGAAAGCTTTAAAGATAATGAAGATATGAGATTATAATTTCTCCTATTGATTCATCTACCTCAACAGACTTCCTGTTAAACCAAATTAATTATCACAGATTGTTAGTCGAGAACACGAAAGTGAGACAAGGCCATCTTTCGATGTACCAAGTCCATATCATATATAATCCACACATGATAGAATAAACACGAACACCCACATTACCTAAACCACTATATGTCTATGTGATTTACAAATAAATAGGGTTTAAGCTCAAGCTCTCAAATGACTACAAGCGGTGCTTCGGTATATGTCTATCCTAAGCACAAATCATACATTCCAACGCCATGTAGAACATACAAACACATGCTATTATAATTAGATCTAAACCCATAATCCGTTTCTCAATTTCATATGGATTATCATGGTAATTGCTAGCTAGGCAATTAAGCAATTGAACACAAATCATAATAGACAATCCATGAATAGCTAATAAGACTAACAAGGAAGCATAGCAAAGTAAACTACACAACAAGATCCATTATAATCCCAAAATAGAGTTTAGTTCATGGTAACTACAAATAACATCATATTCAATTTATACATCATGTTGGATACAAAAATAGAAAGGAAACTAGGGATAAAACCACTTTTGTAGATTTTCATATGATGTTTGATGGATTGATGATGAACCCTAGCTTCTCCTCTATGGTTTTGCAATCCTTGATGCTTTAGCTCCTTGGCCTTGCTTGATTTAGCTTGATTTTAGCACTTTGGCCCTCTAATTGGATGTATTTGGTAGCTTCCTCACCCTAGAATTGCTGATTTCTCCCTCCTCTTATGCCTATTTCGTGCCTTCCACAGCTGCTATAAGTCCCTGGATGCCCTAACCTAGCATAGCACCTCCAAAATGACCAAAAAACCCAAAAACTCTGCTGCTGTCCGCGACGAGCTCGCCCCGGCGAGATTTTTGGCCTAAGAATTCTCGCCCCGGCGAGCTCTCGCCGCGGCGAGGAATTTGTGTAGGAAATTCCCGCCCCGGCGAGCTCTGGAAAAACGACCATAACATCTTCGTCCGAACTCGGATTAAGGCGATTAAGTAGGCTATGGAAAGCTAAGAAGCAGCTCTACAACTTCCATAACTGGAGCTCGACGAGATAATAGCTGGAGCAAGGTTCAAATTGAGACCGAAGAAACTGCTACGTAAACATCATGCAAAATCCGATGGTAAAATGACCATAACTCTCTCATACTAACTTCAAATTGGATGATTCCGGATGTTCTGGAAAGCTAAGATCAAAATCTACAACTTTCGTTCTTTGAGTTTTGAGAGATTCGGATTGCATAATGGGTCAAATGGAGAAACAAGCAGCGGGAATGCTAGATTCAAACCAAAAACGCATCGATCCAAAGGGCCTTTATTTCAATACCTACAAAACAACGTAAAAACACATAAAAGCACATAAATACATATAAAAGTAATACAAAACTACATTACACAACAATAAGATGAAAACATATAAAACCAAACGAAATAGCTAAAGACTTACAAATTATTAAGGCTAAAAGTACCCAATTTGTGTATATAAAACACACTCATCAATTATATTGAGTTTTCTTTTAATCTTTTATCCCTGATTTGTAATTAATTATGATGACTTATTTTGGAATTCTAGTTTTTATTGTCAGTATGAACTAAACCTTTAATTAAGGCTACAATTGAACCAGTTACACTTATGAATGAACTATCTATTTGATTTCAGTTATTCAATCAATTTGAGTTGTCTATCTTATTCTATGCTTATTGAATAATTGTTTGGCCGAAAATTAGCGGAATATTCTAGGTGAATTCGGGAGATGCAATCTAGGGTTATAACTGGATTGAAGTGAATAATTGGAATACGTAGATAGATCGGTTTATGATATTTAACTGGGGATATTGTAGTCTTAATCTTTTTAAATCTGAATTTCAATCTTTGTGATTATTGTCAGTGTTAGTGTTAATTTAATTAGTTTCAATCAATATTCAAATTGCAATTGTTTAATAGAATAGCCATAATCTAAATTGACAGTTGGAGATATAAAACATAGTAATTCTTGTGGGTTCGACACTCTATCTTATCACTTTATTACTTGTTGATCGTGTATACTTGCACGTAATTGTTGATTGTGAAATCGGGCAACATTTGGCCTCTAGAGGTGATCCACCAAGGAATAATACTTATTCAAGAAGATGGGTGTTGGCAAAACCCTAGTTTCTATCTCTATAGAAATTGTAAGTACTCTCCACAATTCTTATGTAAGAGTGTGTAACCTTAATCTATAATAAGACTCCTCTTATTTGTAGATGTAGGAAAACCCTTCCCTAAATTATTTAAGATTAGGGTTTCTATTATAATTAAACTCCTTTAATTAATTATACTCTTAATCCAATTAGGAATTCATGATAGAGTACTTCTATTAATTAATTCCCAATCCCTATTAGGAATTAAATAATAGTAATACTAATACTAATAATAAGACTCTTCTTATTAATTTATATTTAATATTTATAAAATATTAAATAATAAATATTAAGCTATTTAATTTATTCTATCTCCATAGACTAAATTAAATACACTTAACTTATTATTACAAGTATGCTATTTACTTCTTAAATAAATATTTTTCTTTTACGGTGTGACCCTTTAGGTTCTCTATATTAAACTGGTTGTGAATAAATCAATTAGAACAATTCTAATCTTATTTAAATAAATAAATTAAACTATTTAATTCATTTAATTAAATAATATTTATTCTACAATAAGGGTAAGCCCCCTTAGCGATCAACGACTTTCCAGATAATATAGATTTCAACATTAATCACAAAAGAACCTTTCAGTGAATAGTTACCGTATAATTCAATCCTTCTACCATACAATGTCCCAATTAAATATAAGACATGGAATTACTGTCAAGTCTCATTTTATTTAATTATATGTATTTCGATTCCCAAATGCACAACTCTAATTAATGCAAATTAGAAACTCCTTTCTAATTTCATTCTGTCTTGGCCAAGGACTACTGAGTTGTCATTTATCGAATCACATAGGACATTCATATCTTTTACTAGATGTGGTAGATTCTTTGTTGATTATTCACCTATCTCTATGTACAACTTATTATACCCAATCATACCCTTTGATATACCCTAAAGGTCTTAAGGGATATGTCAAAGTATAGTTACACAAGATACTATGATGATCTTAAGTCTAAGGATCACTTGTACTACTGTCACTAGAGGAATTCCTATTAACAGGCGAGTAAAACTCCATTAGGTATTCCTTAGCGAGCCACGTTCGGTGAACTTATTCTCCAATAAGCACCTACATACTTGCTTTAGTGTCTCCATACAAATAATTACGAGATTAATCATCCTCTTCATAAGAGCAAGCAACGCATGTACTAATCTATCCGGATTCACTAATTCCCTTTTTAGTAATCCAACAATTAGGAAGGATTTTAGTTTTAAGCTTTTTAAGAATTTAGATCTCATTAGCATGATCATCATCATGATTCTAAAAGCATTACTTAAAACTATGGGTTTATCACATATTAATATAACAACATCATGTAGATAATAAAAATGCCTTTAATAAACGAATAAGATTACAAAGTATATACTACATCATATCAACTACGATTGGCTTGTGTGCATACTACTTTCATAAATGACATAGGAGACGATACTTTATGTTTTATGATTTGACTTAAATTTAGGAGATAATACCCTAGATTTTCCTTACGACACGATTTACCTAGGCACAAAACACAACACACACATATCGTACTCCCCAAGGTAATTTATTTAAACTTTCATGGAAAGATATTAGGAAAGCGGTAACTGTGTTTTCATGGAATTAGGGGGTGCCTAACACATTTCACTCGCTTAAGTAAGTCCCTGAACTCTATGAATCTCAGTTGCGGACAAATTTTACAGAATCACATAATGAGTCATCTCGATTATCAAAACTTTGAAATCTGAATAAGTTGGTACATCCATTTAAACCTTTAGCCTACTTTAAAATTAAACTTTTGAAACCCCGTTAACATAAGTCGGTTTTTCTAAAATCACCCTTTCAACACGATTTTCCAAAATGATCTAACTTGGAAAAATCCCGGCATCGATAGATGGCGACTTTGCTGGGGACTTTTTAATAAGGTTTAAGCCACGTTCGAATACTAATGTTTTGCCTTTATGTTTGAGTTTATTGCCTTATCTCGTGTCCTCTATTTTATCATGTGTGTTGGGGTGTGTTTATTTGGGCCCAATGGATATAATGGGCCATGGTCAACGTGGAGGAATGTTCCCACATAAGAGTCTGTTTGGGCAGTGGGAGAATATTAGGGTATCCTAACTATATTTAATTTCCAACTCCTAAGAAAAGTGTCAGGATATAATTCGATTTTCTTCCTTTAAGGAGATTGAGTTTAGTCCTATTAAGGTATCTAACCTAATGAGGAGTTCTATTTCCATACGGGGACATGCATGAAGTTGATGGTGTGATCACTATAAATATAAGGCTAAACCTTAATTCACAAGTAATCATCTTTTTCAGTACTATAGCGTTAAGCCTCCATTGTCAAACCTTATTCAGCCTGTACTTATTCTCACACATGAGCTATCCCCCGGTGGCGAAAGCTGTCAGCTCTCTGAGTGTGGTTTCTGTGCAGGAATGGACGCGCAGTGTGGTGATTAGGCGCGTGGATGAATCTTAGCATTAACATTGGCGCTAGAAAGAAGGCTCTTTAGTGCTTGATAATTTTCAATCACTTTGTATTTTTTGATCAAAATAATGGTGTCAAGAAAGGCAAAGACGGTGTCGGCACATGGTGAATCTATGGCTGGTCTTTCTTAACCTAGAGGCTCGGTCAAAGATAGGCTGGGATCGTCAAGGAGAATTTCGGACAGGCTGGGCCCCTAAAGTTATTCAGTGGGCCCAACCGACCCACAGACGGTAATTGTCAAGAGAAAATTATTTTTAACCACTCAAAAGACGCCAGGTTATGATAGTCATGCCAAAGACTAGAATTTTAGGCCGGGTCAGAGTTAAGACGAAGGGGAGACAATCCTAGATAAAAGGATGCAACAGCGTAAAGACGCAGTAGAAACCATATGCCTTTAGCAGATAGAGTTGGATAAGCAGTTGGCGTCGCTGTTAGACGGAGAAGAAGTTTCCTTCAGTCGTCATCGGTGTCGGGAAGTTTTGTCAGGGGACCGATCCAGGACATACCATTCGGATAGTTCTCGGCATGAAAGGAGCAGGCTCAGGAGTCACTCATAGGAAAGGATCAGGCGACAAAGCCGAACCCGTGACAAGAGCTGGCATCGGAACTGCTCTTAAGAAGCAAGCAGTGAAATTAGGGGAAGATCTGAAAGGAGAAGGTGGAGGGTCTCTCCGAATCATGATAGGGATAGGCGAGAGCCATCCCCTCGAAGGGAAAATCCTGAGGCACCTGCCTGAAAGGACGGGGATAGGTGAGAGTCATCCCCTCGAATAGGAGATCCCGAGGCTTTAGCCCGGAGGGTTACAGAGCTGGAGAGGGTGCTCGCAACAGTTAACTAGGGAAATGAGGCTTCGATAAGTTAGACCTCATCATTCTCCCTAAAAATTGATTGGGTTCGGGTCGACCCTAACAAGAAGGTTCCGCACATGGAGAATTACGATGGCACGTGAGACCCGTTTAATCATAGCCAAGCGTATGACCGGCTGATGAGTTATTATGACTACTCTAATGCTGCCAAGTGTCAGATGTTTGTTACAACTTTGAGGAAGAAGGCTCGGTAGTGGATGGCATCTTTGGCCCCGAACTCTATTTCTTCATGGAAGGAGCTTTGTGATAGGTTTTAGAGACGGTTCGGGAGTAATAAAAAGGGAAAGCCAACGACCTCTTTAATGCAGATAAGGCAATATTCTAATGAGACGCTAGGCCAGTACGTGAGACAGTTCCAAGAGGCAGTCGGAGCAGTGGCGGATTTGAATGGTACTCAGGCCCTCGGATACTTTACCACGGGGCTGGATGTGGTGAAATGGAAGAAGTTGGTAAAGGATATAATGTTTGATGCCCTGAAGGATTTGGCTGAAGCTTATGACATAGTAGAGAAACTTATTGTAATTGAAGAAGCCATGGCTAGTCTGAAACCGAACTTGACGAAGAGATCGAAGGATCGGGATAGGAACAACCATACCAGGTCAGATAACAATAATAGAACGGATGTCCTGCCGAAGAGGAATTTTAATGGGGGTTCAGGTGGAGGACATCCACTTTTCTCGAACAGGGAAGTTGGCAAGGTGTACACCTGTCTCAATACGGATCAGACAATGGTGTTGGAGCATATAAGAGATAAGCCATACTTTAAACCATGTCCAAATAGAACCCATCGAGATCGGGGAAATCAGAATAAGTATTGCGACTATCATCAAGCTATTAGACACTCCACCGAGGATTGTAGGAATCTAAAAGCATTAATTGAGAAGAATGTGCAGAGCGGGGAGTTAATTCAGTTTGTTACGGGTCAAATTGCTTCGAGAAGGACGATGACTAATAGCAATACACAGCAGAACCCAAAGCCTTAATCCGAACTGGCCCCGATAATTCGAGGAGTGGTAGATGTGATAATAGGCGGTTCGATTGGGAAGGTAGCTGGGAAAAAACGATGAGGGATGTTGGATTTGGTTATGACAGTGTCTGAACAACCTGCAAGGAGGGAACGGCTATATCCTGACACTGTGATATCATTCACCGATGAGGATTACCCATTGGAAACTATCGAGCTGTATGAGGGAGCCTTGACTATTACTGCCCAAGTCGGATCCATGGATATGAGGCGAATCATGATCGACAACGGCTTATTTGTCAATATACTATATGCTCATGCTTACCAGAGGCTAGACTTGGGGGGAAAGAAGATGGAGGTCAGGCAGGAGCCTCCACTATACGGGTTCGGTAACAACCCAGTTCGCGTAGCAGGAATCATTGAGTTCTCAGTCATCTTTGGGATGACTCCTCAACAGGTGGAGGTCAATGTCAGGTTTTTTGTTGTGCATGTGGATTCTGCTTACAATGCTATTCTAGGACGACTGACATTGATGGCGTTGTAGGCGGTGACCTCCATTCCTCACTTTAGATGAAGTTCCCTACGTCGAACGTGTAATGCCCGTGAATTTTGAACGTCCTTATTAATTAAATCTAATTTAATTTAATGAGTTAACGTTGTGTTCTATTTAAACCAACTTGGGTTAATTGGTGGGAGATGTATAAGATGTGTCTATACTTGTGTTGGCAGGTATGATATAACTATGGTTAAGAAATAACCATATGTGAGTCAAGTGTAGGAATTGGTGTGTAATGGCTAAAATGGCCAAGAGTGGTTAATAACCAAGGTAATTATGAAGGGGCAATAACCATTGTATATCCAAGTGGTTAATAACCAATGTAATTATGGCGGGATAATAACCATTGTGTTTAAACAATGTAATTATGACAAGATAATAACCAATGTCTAATAACCAATGAAGAATGGCTAATAACTAATGGATAATTATGATTTTACGAAAAGACTATTTTAACCTTAAAAGAAGTTGGGTAATGATTAAAATACCCTTGAGGAAGTTGCTAGGAAGCTTCCTATTATTGATGAAGTGATCAAATTGCCCTTGCCTAGTCATGATTAATGACTATTTTGCCCATGGTCTCTACTTTCCTATAAATAGGACTCCTCACCAATGATAGTAGGGGTTGGTTCATTTATTATTCACTAAGTATAGAGAGTAAGAGCTTAGAGAGAAAAAGAGAGTGAGATTAGCATAGTTCATGCATCTCAAGTTCATCACATACTTTGGTAGATCAAGGAGAGTAGCTACAAGATCAAGGTGAAACCCTAAACCATTTCCTTCTTTCTTACTTTATTTTATTTTCATAGTTTTTGAGAGATTTTGTTCTAAGACTCAAGAATCATTAGATCTTCATGCTTCATGTATAGATCTAATCCTCTTGAGTGTTAGAATGGAGATTCAAAGGAAGAAAATGAACTTATGTTCTTAAAGGGTAAAAACCCTAGCTTTTCTTCACTTGGATCACCCATAACCTGAGATCTACAACTTGGATTTGTGATCCGTTGAAAGGGGGTGCTAGGTACATGAGTTAGCTAGTAAACCCAAGTGATAGAACACAAATCCAATAATTTTTGAAGTCTTGGGGGCTATTTTCCCAAAACAGTCCAGCTATAAAACTTAAAGCTTTAAAACCCTAAAAGCTTGCTGTCCTCGTTTTTCCAAAGGTTGTTTTGGCCAGTTATGTATCTGTTAAAAATCTAGGAAAAATAGCAGAGGTACGTTAAGAAGTTATCTACAAGTAGCAAAAAGAATGAACACGTTTCGATGTGTACGTTTTGTGTAATGACTTTTACCGTGAAGGACTCCTAAATATTCATACCCGGATTTCTCACTGTGTGTACCTTGAAAACATATGAAATTTTTACAATATGTTTATACATGTTATGACAGTGTACCCTGAAAAGTTCAGAATGTTTTGAGCAAAACTTGATTTATGAAAAATGTAACAAGATTCGGAGGTTTTGAGTACTTTAAAAATAGTAAATCACTTTCTAAAATTTCAGAAAAATTTGTGGATCATTGTTGGATCATATACTATCCAGATATAGAGGATAATAATTTTTAGAACCTATTTGCTATTTTTCATAATAATGTTATAGTTATGGTTAAAAGAAAATAAATGGTTAAATGATGTCATAAATAAAGAAAATGTGATTTTTAAGCTTGGATACTCCTAATATTATATATTATGACTATTGAGGGGTATTTTGGTAATATTTAATGAGAAATAATATTTATGACCTTTTATGGGTAGTAAAGGAGTTGTTTAATAAAGGGTAAAACAATTAGAATAAATTGTTTATTCGCCTAATAACTTATTAAAATATTACTATGATATTTGTAATATAAGAATTCGATATTTTTTAAGTAAACAAAGAAATATTAAGATTAAAACTTTATGGAAATATTATTGAATGGGTAATAATATTTATTTTAAGCATTAATAAATGATTAAGATATTATTAAAATGGCTAATAATATTAGATTAAAATATTATTAATGATATAAGAATTAAAATATTATTAAGAGATTAATAATATTAGATTAAAGTATTATTGGATGATTAAAATATTATTAAGATGTTAATAACATTAGTAAACGAATAAAAGTGTTATTAGTGGACTAATAATACCAAGAGGTGAATTAAATATTATCAGGATTGATAATATTAAGTGTCTTATAAGATTTACGATAGTCTATTTGCTTATGTGTGCTATGTGATTGGCTTAATTGTTTAATAAATAGCATAAGTAAGCGTGTCGATATACAACTACGCAGTACTAATTGATAGATCGACATTATCAATGTTAGGTTCTTCAAGGCCAATTAGTTAAAGCTAGATTATTTGTAGCTGAGCAGCCAGGCAAGTTCCCTAACTCAAACTCGAGTTATTATTTTCAAAGCATGTTAGTGAATAATTATTGTTGATTATTCACATCTATACTGATTATTGAGATTCACACCTTGTGCAATTGAATTCCTATTCTATTATTATTGAATTGTGAATTTAGTTAAAGTTCTTTCAAGCATGAACTGTTTATGAGATAGATCTATGCTATTTGTATCAGCTAGATCAAGCATGTCTAAATTTGTGAAATCAAATGTATTTTAAAAGCTGTTCTTATTAAATCGTTATGGTAAGAACTCTTGGCTGAGAAAAGGATAAATTTGATTAAGGCATGATATCAATGCTGGTTATTAAGTGTTTATGCATAAATCACGGGGTATGAAAGGCTGATCCCCTTGATTACCAAAACTTTTTAAGAGGTCCAGTTTAATTGCTGAGAACCTTGGCAAATGTCTATGGTTATTTCCAACCACTCAGTAATTGTCATTCAATTATTCAAATATTCAATTGTTGACTATTAATTCATGTTTCTTCACAATTTTATACTGTCGTTGAACATTGAAAGCGAATCTTCCTTCTATTCATGATATATCTCCCTTATGTATAAACTTGCTAAGCAAACTAGCTGCTTACCCTTGCTATATCATGGTTTTTATTTCAGCTAAGGCAGAAACGTCAAAAGGGGACAAAGGAAAAGGGAAGGTGCAAGAATAGTTGCCTGATAAGGCTTATGTATTAGTTATCTAAAAATGTTATTTGGTTATGTGAACTCTTATTGTATTAAGGGTATGTTTCTAAGTTAAGGTTAAAGAACCTTGGGACCATGTTGTAAGACTTTGTTATTATTTCGATAGACTTTGTATGATTATTATTCCGCATTTAGTTAGAAAGTATGTTTGTTGTTGAGAATCGTGAACACCGAATTCGAGGTTAGGAAACCCGAATTTGGGGGTGTCACAGAACGGAGTTGGCGAAGTTAAGGGTGATCTAAATATGGCTCGGAGGTGCTACAAGAACTCATTGATATCTTCGGCTATTAGAAGGTGTAAACAGAGGCAGACAATGGCGATTGAGGTTGAACCATTTACCGAAGGAAGCACAGAACCCCTCGGGTCTACAGGAGCCCTTAAGAACGGGATTGATTGAGCTGCTTTGGGTATACGCAGATATCTTTGCGTGGGAGCCCAATAACATGCCAGGGATTGACGAGAAATTTGCTTTGCACAAAAGGAATGTAGACCTTACCAAGAAGCCAGTTCGGTAGAAGAGGAGGATCTTTGCCCCAGAGCGGCAGAAGATCATTGATGATGAGGTGGCCAAGTTGTTAGTGGCCGATTTTATTTTTGAGATCGACTACCCCGAGTGGTTGGCGAATGTAGTATTGGTTCGGAAGTAGAATAGGAAGTGGAGAATATGTATTGACTATACTGATCTGAACAAGGCGTGTCCGAAGGACTTCTACCCACTCCCATACATTGACCAGTTGATCGATGCCACATCGGGGTACGCATTATTGAGCTTCATGGATACCTTTTTTGGGGTACAATCAGATTTCAATGCATAAGAAGGATATCCCGAAAACGACCTTTATAACGCATCGGGAAATCTATGCTTATAAGAAGATAACTTTTGGATTGCTGAACGTTAGTGCGACTTATCAGAGGATGATGAACTACGTGTTCAGGAAGCAGTTAGGCCGAAGCATGGAAGTTTATGTGGATGACATGATCGTCAAAAGCCTATCAGTTAGGCAGCACTTGGATGACCTGGAGGACTGCTTTTAGACAGTTAGGGATTACAACATCAGGTTGAACCCGACGAAGTGCACCTTTGGCCTCGGTTCAGGAAAATTTCTTGGGTATTTAGTGAGTGATGGGCTAAATCTATACTAGCAATTTTTACATGCAAGTATACACGGTCAATCAAGTAATAAAGTAAAAGTAGAGTACCGAACCCACGAGGAGCGAATCTAATCTAAATAATTCTAAACATTAATAATGCATCAATTAATTTAATCTATATAATTAAGATATCAAATGAGTGAATTAAACAAATAATCAACTACAGAAATATTTAATCAATGAATAAAGAGGTTACGAAATCAATTTCCCCCGATGAATCATTTAAGTAATACTATCATTCTTCTATTAAATTGACTAATCAAAATTGTCAACGGAAAATCACTAATAATTATTATAACTACCTTTTGAATAATTATAAAGCATACTTATTATTATCAATTTCTCTATATTTCTATGAGAAACAATAATAACAAATTCATTAAGATTCATTTTTCAATAGTTGCTTGCGGTATTCGGGTATATTCCTATCCCATCCACAAAATTAGTATTCAATCAGCAATCCTTATTACTGAAAAGAATTACTAATCACAAGTTATTATATACAAATCTTAACCTAAATTCCATTGTCAAATATCATCTAAGTCCATCTAATAATTGTTGATCAAGCAATTATACAAGTAAAACAAGATATAATAAACAATTCAATCCATAATCAACTTGAATAAAAAGAATGAATAAATATTAAATAAAATCATCATCGGGTAACATTGAATCTTTAACTAAAAGAGTTAGTTCATAATAAAAGTAAAAAAACATCAATGATTTATTAGAACCCATTCTAGATTACAAATAAAGAAATAAGAGAGAAGAAAATAAACTTTATCGAATCTGATCTTCCTCCTAAGCCTTAGTTGTGACACCCCGAAAATCCACCTGCTAGCTTCTTTTAGCCAGGTCGGACTTCGTGCTCACGTGTACAACATTTACATAATGCTATATAAATCTTGACTTCTAATAATCAGAGTAAAGTGCGGAAAAGTGATAATATTATAAAATATCATTTCTTCATTGTTACAACATTCCCAAATAACTTGTTCTTATTACAAATAAGTCCTAAAAGACTTAAAAACAAATCTCCATTTATCTATCCGAGACTTGCAGTATTAGCAACCAGGCAGTTCCCAAGAAAGAGGGGACTTTCCGTTAAAACGGCGCACAATTAAATGACCTAACCCCTTCCCTCGTCAGAACTTTCTAGACATTGCCAATAATGTTAATCTAGCATAGTTTAAATCTTCTACATCTTCAACTTTCTTTATACCGCCAGAATCTTCTAGTAATTCTTCCTTAGCTGTAATTGTTTTAAGATAATTGCAAGAATGAGCATAAGAATGCCCAATAAGTCTAACAGATATATATATGAGAAGAGAATCACCTTTTCAAGATATATATACAGAATAAGTTGATTCAAGATTTCAACGATTATCAATATAGTGAACTGAGTGGTTCCCCACCCACGAACTAATGAATTAGTTCCCCGTTTCATCACCACTGCTACAATTATATCAATAGTGTATATCGCTTCTACGATACCTCTACACTGCGACAAATGTTACCTCAGTGAATTAGATCGGTTTCCTAACACATCTTAAACTCTTGCCCATACAAGAGAGTTGTTCAACTCAGATACTAACATGGTTTTCAATTAAAATTCAACAATCACTATCTTGCACATAAAAGATAACAAGCATGTTAATGCACGGGGTGCAAAAGAAACAATCCTTGCATAACAATAAACCTCATAAATAAGACACGTTATTGCACGGAGTGCATTTCAACAATTAAATAGACTTGCCTGAATATGGATAATATATTAACGCTAATGTTTCATTCCTCGCTCAATCTCTTGAAGTTTAAGCTCTAGAACTTTTATGCTCTAAACTTTTCCTTTCTTTAGATTATGCTAGGCTAATTAAGCATTTTAATGATTAAATCTTTTAAGTTTTATTTCGGGTATTATAACCGCTTATAAATAAGACTCCTTCTAATATACATGAAATAATTTCAGCATTATAACTACATATAAAATGAATATTCATCAACTATATTTAAAATAAATTGAGCATTATAAATGCTTATAAAATGAATATTCGGCTATTATATTTGAAATAATTTCAACATTATAACTACTTATAAAATGAATATTCTTACTAAATACTTGAAGAAAATCGAATATAGTAACTGCTTATAAAAGTATATTTTCTAATATATAAGAGAAATAAATCGGACATTATAACTACTTATAAATATGACTTTTGTACGGCGTTCTTAAAATAATTTGGGCATTATAACTGCTTGTAAATAGGACTTTTGTACTATTTACTTAAAATAATTTGGGCATTATAACTGCTTATAAAAGTATATTTTTACTAAATATATAAAGAAGAATGAAAATAATAACTACTAGAGTAATACCTCTTGTAGTTGCTAGCTTTACTCCAATCGTGTAGCGCTTCGATGCTTAGAAAGTAATTTTTATCTCATAATATCTCTCACAATATAAATATAGAGTATTTTTCCTCTTAAACTGCTCTTCAAAAATAGTAAGGAATGAATGAACTGAGCTTGCTATTTATAGAAAAACTAAGTTTCGTTAATTGCACGTTAGGTGCTCGACTTATTACACTTTGGTACCTAGGTTAATTACACTTTAGTACCTAGTAAATTCTTAGAATATTCTTCTAAGCTCCTCAATGAAAATATCTTCCAAGCTCGACAATGCAGCTTATAATCTAAGCTCCTCAATGAAAATATCTTCGAAGCTCGACAATACAGCTTGCAATTGAACCTATCTTCTAAGCTCCTCAATGAAAATATCTTCCAAGCTCGACAATACAGCTTGCAATCTAAGCTCCTCAATGAAAATATCTTCTAAGCTCGACAATGCAGCTTGCAATTGAACCTATCTTCTAAGCTTCTCAATGAAAATATCTTACAAGCTCGACAATGCAGCTTGTTACCTTAAGCACGACAAATCACTTTGTCATTCTCAAGCACGACATAGCAACTTGTCAAAAATAATTTGTCAAGATACTTCTTGGTAAAATCGTGGAAAGCACGACAAATCTTTTTGTCAATGTAAGCACGACTAAGCAGCTTGACCAAAAAATTTTTATTTGACCTAATTCATCGTTTACACTATATAATCACAAAGCACCTGCTTCGAAATATCATTTCAATCTTTATTAAGCACAAAATTTTAATCTCATTAGGGCTTAAGGTTTTAAACTTCCTAATTTTAGGTTACTAAATTAACCTCTAACCATATACGATCGTATTTATAAGTCTCATAAATATTCGGGGTATTACATTCACCTCTACTTCAAAGAATTTCGTCCTCGAAATTAACTTTACAGCTAACTTTAGTCATTCAATATCATATTTATAAGTTTTATAAATATTCAGGATATTACATCAGTTCTCTGGAATAAAGCTCTAATCAAACCCTTATTTTCTACGTACTAAAATAATATCTCTGAATACCTAAATTTGCATCTGCGTATGCGTCTACATTCTCTAAAATGAATGAATGAAAACCCTATTTATTAATTTCTTCCTAACTACTCATAAATTACAACCCATACATGATAAGTGTAAATAAAACCAAATCTTTAGCTAAAGGAAACAAATCCACTGGGTGCGTGGCTACACGTGCGTTATTCCACGTTCGAGTATCGCGGCTCTTGAGTTCATGCAACGCGACTCCGATCCTTTGTATTCCATGTGCCGCGGCTCTTGGTTTAGTGCGTCGCGGCCCTTGATCGTTTATCCGTGCGCCTCGGCTTGCACCTTTGAGCGCCGCGGCTCCAAAATCCTAACCATCTTTAATTCTCCTTTGTTCATCTGTTTTGGCCAATCTTCCTCATGAATTGCAGCTACTAAAACTTATTCACTCGTTTAACTTTCGCCAAACGATCATTATCACCTGTAGCAACAAATCCAGGCTAAACTTGCAATAATCTCCGTTATTTACACAATCACAAGCTAAAATCAATTATTCACAAAAACTATTAAAATGCACTAAAATACTACTAAAAACTCTTAAGAAAAATAAAATACTCAAGTCAAACATACCCAATTAATAGATATAAAATCTACTCATCAAATATCCTCAAACTTAAATATTTGCTTGTCTTTAAGCAAAACTCAAAATAACAAATAAATCCTAAAAATTAAGAACATGCATCCTACTCCTAAGATAATCATGAATCAATTTATAGCCTTCAAAATCATACAATAACTTACAATAATAAAACATGTATAAACTTATCAACCACTCAGTCATCAATTCACAATAGTTACAATCCCATAGTGTGTGTGTGCAATCTCCACCAAATCAATCGGACCTTAAAAGGACTATATCACGAACACATGGTACGAAGAAGTCATCGACTTATAGGACATATCACAACAATAACCTCAGCTAGGGTACTCATCGTTCAAATCAAGAGAGTTCAGTTCAATCTAATTTTCGGTTATTCCTCCTAGAGTATTGCCATTCTCTTTTTTTTCTTTCCAAAGTGAGTGCATTTTACGCTCCTTCTCACATGTACGACGAGTGCGTTTTACACTCCATCTCGTCTTAATTATTATTAAGGAGTACACTTTTAAGCTTAATTCATTCTACCAAATTTCTTAGCTCTAGGAAGCATAACATCATTTTCTTTCTTTTCATTTGAACCATACTTTTCTCCTAAACTTAAATAATTCGCTACCCCTGCTTCAGTTAAGGCCGTAACATAATCCTAACTTGTGACAATATCTCCTACCAAGGTTTCGAACTATAGTCTCCTTAAGATTCAATCAATTTCGGTAAGATCTAAGTGCTCAAGATACTAAGAACCATAACTACGCAAAGTCGACTTCTAAAATAATATAAAAGCTTAGCACAAGATTCAAAAGTTTTTTTAAGTTGCTAACACATTTAATCATCTCTTATCATCGGCTATTCTAAAGATTTACTGCTTATTTTATTTTTATATGCAAATAAATATGCAAAAATTAACAGCTAAATATGCAATAATTAAATTAAATCCTAAAAACAAATATAAAAATTAAATCCTAAAATTAACCATGTAAATAATTAAATAAGTCTTAAACAAACTAATAAATCCAGTAAATTAAAACGTAAAGTATCATAAAACCATTCTCCCAAACTTGAATATTACGTTGCCCTCAATGTAATACCAGAAACTTCCCTGGAAATCAAGCATCACCAGCAGCATCACCACCATCATCAGCATCATCCTCATCATCAGCAAGGCTATCAGACTCCTCCTCTGTCTTAAAAGCAGTATCAGGAAACACTGGGATGGAGGAAAGCGAATGGGATCTGGATTGTTGATGTTGAATCGAGTTGCAAATGTGTTTATGATGCTATTCGTGTAGTTCATATAGTTGTCAACTCGGGCTGCTATTTGATCCACTCGGCGTGTTTGCTGACGATTCAAACTCGACAGATTATCCTGGCCTCGTTCCAAGCTCGTTTGGGTCCTCCTTATAGCCCGAACTTTAGCAAGAATCATGTCCACAGTAGCATCAGACAAAGCACCATGTCCTGCTCGCCTAGCACCATGAGATGAACTGGCCCTATGAGATGGACCTGCACCTTCTGTCTAACCAGCAGCAGCAGTAGCATCTACATTATATCCACCTCGCATGTTGGCTTCGCTACCGATTGGTTCCTTAAATTTGGCAATGGTGCTGCTATCTAACACCAACTTTGGTTGTTCAAATATCTCATCTACTCCCCCAAACAACTCCGGCTTTCTTATAGAACCCACATATGAGAGATGGGTGTGGAAGTCCGCTAGATGTTGCACTTTGCAATGCATGAAGAATGGAGCTATGGATGACTTTATCCACGTCAATACTTTTTCCAGTGAAAATTGAGTAAAGGAGTGTTGCCCTAGCTTTAGTTACCTCTGAAACATGAGATGAATGCATTAATTTAGCACAAAGGAAATAAAACCAAGCCTTACCATATCTGCTTAGTGCGTTCCGAGGGAAAGAAACTGTTGAAGCTGCTCGAATCGTCCATTGCGTCCCAGGCTTGCATAAGCCTTGAATAACCTCATCCCAGTTGGGTCCATCCTGAACGTACTTCGAATAATCATCCTCCTCAATGTTTGGTAGGCTATAGTATGTATTGATGGTTTTGCTGTCAAAGGGTACCGCCTTGCCTCGAACCATGGTGACCTTGTTCACCGCCTCAACTGCATTAGCATAGAATTCAGTTACAATTGCTACTACAGCGGCTTTGGGTTGAGATGTCAATTGTAATATTCCGAACCCTAATAAGATTTGTATATGCAAATTATGTGTTTATTAAATGAAATTTCTTATTTCGACTCTGTGTTATGTGATGATATACTCTGATGAACGGCTGTCCAGGTAATCTTTGAAAACCTAATACGATTCGAAAACACTATCATATACGTTTAGAATTAGAACGTATAACCTAAAATTAGATATCGAGAAGTTTAAAACCTTAAGCCCTAATGAGATTTGAAGTTTGTAATATATGTGCTTAGTAAAGATTGAAATGATATTTCGAAGCAAGTGTTTTGTGATTATATTATGTAAACGATGAATTAGATCAAACAATTTTTTTTCTCAAGCTGCTTAGTCGTGCTTACATTGACAAAATGATTTGTCGTGCTTTCCACGATTTCACCAAGAAGTATCCCGACAAATTATTTTTGATAAGTTGTTGTGTCGTGCTTGAGAATGATAAAGTGATTTGTCGTGCTTACGGTAACAAGCTGCATTGTCGAGCTTGTAAGATATTTTCATTGAGGAGCTTAGAAGATAGGTTCAATTGCAAGCTACATTGTCGAGCTTGGAAGATATTTTCATTGATGAGCTTAGATTGCAAGCTGCATTGTCGAGCTTGGAAGATATTTTCATTGAGGAGCTTAGAAGATAGGTCCAATTGCAAGCTGCATTGTCGAGCTTGGAAGATATTTTCATTGAAGAGCTTAGAAGAATATTCTAAGAATATGCTAGGGTGAAAAGTGTAAGAAGCCGAGCCCCTAACATGCAATTAGTGAAACTTGGTTTTTCTATAAATAGCAAGCTCAGTTCATTCATTCCTTATTATTTTTCAAGAGCAGTTCAAGAGCAAAAACACTCTATATTTATATTCTGAGAGATATTGTGAGATAAAAATTACTTTCTAAGCATCGAAGCGTTGCGCGATTGGAAGTAAAGCTAGCAACTACAAGAGGTATTACTCTAGTGGTTATTATTTTCATTCTTCTTTATATATTTAGTAAAAATATACTTTTATAAGCAGTTATAATGCCCAAATTATTTTAAGTATATAGTACAAAAGTCCTATTTACAATCAGTTATAATGCCCAAATTATTTTAAGTATATAGTACAAAAGTCCTATTTACAAGCAGTTATAATGTCCGATTTATTTCTCTTATATATTAGAAAATATACTTTTTTAAGCAGTTACTATGTCCGACTTTCTTCAACTATTTAGTAAAAATATTCATTTTACAAGCAGTTATAATGCTGAAATTTTCTCAAATATAATAGCCGAATATTCATTTTATAAGCAGTTATAATGCCCGATTTATTTCAAATATAGTAAACAAATATTCATTTTGCAAGCAGTTATAATGCTCAATTTATTTTAAATATAGTTGAAAAATATTCATTCTATAAGCAGTTATAATGCTGAAATTATTTCATGTATAGTAAAGAAGTCTTATTTATATGCGGTTATGATACCCGAAATAAAACTTAAAAGATTTAATCGTTAAATGCTTATTTGTCTACATAAACTTATAATCGTGTATGATTTACGACGAACGTTTAGACCGTTATATTAACTGTAAAAGATATACGAGGCAAGTCTCCAAACCTTATTACATTTATACAAGTATTATACATCTTGCTATCAATTATTGTAAAGTTATTGCTTCTTGTTCAGCATAACTTAAGAAATGAATCATTATTCATATATTGTTTATTCGAGTATAAATTGTTGTGTCAAACCAAATTATTTTGGTACGACATCTTATACTGAGAAATAAAATGCCTTGGTGGAAGGTTAAAAATCGTCGATTATATATTGACATAAAATTGTAGGATGATATGCATACTCCTAGGATATTAGTAGGTTGATCCCCTACGAGATATCCGAAATCACGCTATTCTAAGTCATTGAAGACTAATAGAACTGATTGAAACACATGGTTCATGTATTGAACCCTCAGTTATACATCTTTGACATCTTTCAACTCAAACACATTGTGTTTACATTTTCAAATAAACTTGCTGAGCATTTGTAGCTCATTCTTGCATACAACTTTCTTTGCAGTTTTAGATGGTAATCCCGGAACTTTAGGGACAAACAAGGGAAAAAGCCATGTTAATTAGTTTTATCCTACTGTTGTGAATGTTTTCAAGTCATGTAAGACTTTTGTTGTAATAAAGACATAGTACTGAGAATGTTGTAACCAAACTTAAACTTATTAAATATATCATCTTTTGTTACATCTCTTGCGTTGTATTTACATTCTTAGTCAAGTTAGAAAATAGCATTTGATCTAATACAGTATCCCTATGAACTATACATCTGAATGAGGATATTTAAATGATATTAGGAGTTTTGTAAGTGCTGAGGTTACACTTAATGAGTGCCGGTAAGGTGCCACCTTTACTGGAATGCGCTCCTCAGTTCCAAGAACAATCTTATCATTAATACTGTGAATGTCAGATAGATAGGGAATATCGATATGAAAGAGATATTCATAAGATATTAATCTATACATCCAAGTGAGGGTATCCAAACACAGTTAACGTTCTAGCCGGAACTATTACCTGTTATGGGATACTGTAAACCTTTGAATATATTATTGAATGTTTATAGTTGAATAGTTTCACGTGAGCACCAAATCTGCTACAAGGAGTGTAGAGAATTTGGGGGCGTCACAGGTTGGTATCAGAGCTGTAGATTATAGCTCTAAGGTAGTTATGAAATACCTTAGGATATAGTCTTTGAGTCCGTAAAATACTTAATTATATATAATATAATCTTAAAAGCTTTATATTATGTGTAAGTTTGCTTTACTCTAATACTAAACAAGTAAAATTCGTTTGTAGGATGTGAGAGACAAATTGGAATGACCTTGTAGTGATAGATCACCATATGGGACAATGGGAGACTAATAGTGATCCAGAGGAAGAGTCAGAAGAGATATACCTCGCACTAGGATCACCAGAGGAAGAGAACCCTGAGGAGGAAGAACTCTTACATGACCAGGAGATACTAGATATTGAGGAAGCTGAAAATCCTATAGATAGACAGTTAGTAGATCCTGATGAGGAGGTTGGAGCTAGCCAAATAATGAGTGTTGACAAACACGAGGAGATAGTTACGGGGATGATTCAACAGTCGATCCAAGACCTAGAGGCTACCAACTTTCGGACATACATAGCTGAAGGTTTGTTGAAGTGTGAGAGGGGTACTATTCGCCGTCTTAGGATACTCCTCCAGAGTACCCAAAAGGAAAAGCAAGATGCCCAGATGTAGTTATACCGAGCTGATAAGGGATGTCGTGATACATTCGACGACTTAAAGTGTCGGGTGCTTAGATATCTAGTAGAGGAGAATAAGGTGGACTATATGATAGATCGATCAGTGGTATGCCACATGGTCCAGGATGCCTATAAAGAGGCGCGTGGTCATTAAGTCTAGTATAGTACTTAGGTTTATTTTCTGCAGTTTGTATTATAAAGATTTTAGTTGTAAAATAGGGAATCCCTTGTACTAACTAGTGGTAGTATAAACTACTAGTCGAATATGTAAACTTTCAGTATGTGATATATAAGTTATGTTTGTACAAATCAAGTTGTTAGTTCTGTGTGTAGTATATACTTGTATTTATACTTGTCTTTCCTTTATTTATAGAATCATGGCAACGAGAAGGAGAAATCAGAATGAGAGAGAAAATGAGAATAGAGAAACAAACCCCACCCAACAACTGGTAAACATACTCTTAGGAGCCTTACAAGGTCATCCACCATATCAACCTACTGCAGTTAATCCACAGGGTACTATGTTCAAAGACTTTAATCTTGTAGGACCACCCGAATTTAAGGGAGCCGTAGAACCTATTGAGGCTCAAACTTGGGTTACCGAGATCGAGAAGGTTTTTGTGGTGACCAATGTCGGCGAAGATCAAAAGACGGTCTTTGCCACCTTTTTCCTCAAGGGCGAGGCGAACCATTGGTGGGAAAATACGAAAGTTCGTGTAGGTGAAGGGATGATTCCTTGGACTAGATTCAAGGAACTATTCTTTGAAAATTACTTTCCCTAATCGATGCAGGATCGTATGGAGGTACGATTCCTAGAATTGAAACAAGGGGGGAGCTTACGGTATCCCAGTATACGGCTAAGTTCAATGAATTAGCTAAGTTTGCCCCACATCAAGTCAATACGGAGGCAAGGAAGACCAGGAGGTATGAAGAGGGGTTGAAACCCCAAATTCGTAGTAAGTTATCGGTGTTTCAAGTCAAGAGTTTTCCTGAAATTCTCGAGAAAGCTATCATAGCTGAAAATGAGAATGAAGCTTTGTTAAACTTTCATAAAGAGAAACAGAGTCAAACTGAAGGAGGAAGGTTTAAAGGGGAAGTAAGTACTAGTAGGTTCAATAATAATAATAACAAGAGGAAGTGGGATGCCACTTTCAATAACTTTGGGAAGAAGGAGAATAATTATAACAATTACAACAATAATAACAAGGTGGAATGTTGTGCCACATGTGGAAAGAATCATCTGGGAGTATGTCATAGGAAGGTGGTTACCTGTTACAGCTGTGGTCAGGAAGGACATTATTCTTCTGATTGTCCCAAGAAGAGTAATAATAATACCAATCAGGGCAATCAGAATAATAAATGTTATAATTGCGGCGTAACGGGTCATATATCTAGAAATTACCCAAGGAGCAGGAATCAAACTGAGGGAGGAAATCAAGCCACAAATAACACCCTCAAACCAATAGTAGCAGGAGTTGGAGGTCAGAGTTGGCCAACTGCCAGAACATTTAATATGACGATGAGGGATAATGTTGCTTCACAGGACGTGGTGACAGGTATCATCCCTATCGACACTTTAAATGCATATGTGTTATTCGACTCTAGTGCTACTTGTTCATTCGTGTTTAATAGCTTTGCTAAAAACTTGAATATGCCATGCGAAGACTTAGACATACCTTTCAATGTAGAAATTGCAAATCGAGAGATAATTCCTGTTAAAATTGTATATAAAGATTGTAACGTAGAGATTAAGGGACACAAGTTTCTTATGAACCATTTTCCTATACGGTTAGGGGAATTCGATATAATTTTAGGCATGGATTGGTTGGTTAATCATAATGCAATGATTGACTGCCATCGGAAGCGTGTAAACCTAGTGACTGCGTCGAAGTCAAAGGTAGTGTTCAACGGTGGTTGCTCACCTAAACGATCTCGATGTCTGACAGTAATGCAAGCGGAGAGATTGCTTAGGAAGGGTTGTACAGGTTATTTGGTATATATAGTAAATTTTTGAAAGGAAGGAGCAAAGCTAGATCAAATACCTGTAGTTAAGGAATTTCAAGATGTATTTCCCGATGACTTACCAGGTCTTCCTCCGGATAGGAAGATTGAGTTTGTTATCAATCTTGCACCTGGTACGGCGCCAGTTTCGAAGGCACCGTACAGGATGGTACTAGTAGAGTTGAAGGAGTTACTTATGCAGTTACAAGAACTCTTAGACAAAAAGTACATATAACCTAGTGTTTCACCTTGGGGAGCACCAATGTTATTTGTAAAGAAGAAGGATGGAACTTTGAGGTTATGTGTTCACTATAGAGAATTAAATAAGTTGACCATAAAGAACAAATATCCTTTACCAAGAATTGATGATCTGTTTGACCAGTTGAAAGGGGTTGAACACTTTTCGAAAATTGACCTACGATCAGGTTATCATCAATTAAAGGTAAGAAAGGAAGATGTGCCGAAGACAACGTTTAGGACATGCTATGGACATTATGAGTTTCTTGTGATGTCCTTTGGATTGACGAATGCACTGGCAGCATTCATGGACTTGATGAACCGAGTGTTTAAACCATGCTTAGATAAATTTGTTGTAGTGTTCATCGATGATATTTTAGTATACTTAAGAACAAAGGAGGAGCATGCTGAACACTTAAGGAGTGTATTAGAGATATTATGAAAGGAATAACTTTATGCAAAGTTTTCCAAGTGTGAGTTCTGGTTAGAACTGTCCAATTCTTGGGTCATATGATTGACAAAAATGGAATTGCGGTAGATCCAACAAAGATAAAGACGGTTGTGAATCAGGAACAACTAACAACTCCAACAGAAGTAAGAAATTTTCTCGGTTTAGCAGGGAACTATCGGCGTTTTATACAAGATTTTTCAAAAATAGTAACCCCGCTAACCAATTTAACTCGAAAGACGGTAAAGTACGTCTGGACAGATAAATGTGAAGAAAGCTTCCGAGAGTTGAAGAAACGATTGAGCATGGCAACAGTGTTATCTTTACCAGATGATACAGGAGGCCTTGTAGTTTATAGTGATGCATCACACAAGGGATTAGGTTGTGTGTTGATGCAACATGGGAAGGTGATTGCATATGCATCACGATAACTCAAAGATTATGAAAAGAAGTATCCTACGCATGATCTTGAGTTAGCCGCTGTAGTATTTGCCTTGAAAATTTGGAGGCATTACTTGTATGGAGAAAAGTGTGAGATATACACAGATCATAAAAGTCTGAAGTATATTTTCACGCAGAAGGAGTTAAACATGAGGCAGAGGAAATGGCTAGAATTGATAAAGGATTTCGACTGTGAAATCTTATATCATCCCGGGAAAGCCAACGTCGTAGCAGACGCGTTAAGTAGAAAGAACCAAGAGAAGTTGAATGTAATAACCAACAACGAAGTACTGATAAAAGAGTTTGACAAACTTGAGATTGAGGTAAGAGTTCTAGCTAATTCTACCCAGAAGTTATTCGTTGTGGAGAGTAGTTCGACTTTGTTGGATAGAGTCAGGGAACTATAGGAGACCGACGAAGAGTGTCAGAAGTGTAAAATTGAAATATCTCATAAAAAGAATATCAAATTCAGAATAGACAAGGATGTCATACTGAGGTACTGAAAGTAAAATGCACACAAGCCAATCATATTTGATATGATATATCATATACTTTGTAATCTTATTCATTTATTAATAAAAGAATTGGTTTTCTTAAAAGGCATTTTATATTACCTACATAGTGTTGTTATATTAAATGTGATAAACCCATAGTTTTGAGCAATGCTTTTAGAATCATGATGGTGATCATGCTAATGAGATCTAAATTCTAGATAGCTCACAAACTAAAATTATTCCTAATCGTTGGATTACTAAAAAGGGGATTAGTGAATCCTGATAGATTAGTACAAACGTTGCTTGCTCTTAAGAAGAGGATGATTGATCTCATAATCATTTGTGTGGAGACACTAAAGCAAGTATGTAGGTGCTTATTGGATAATAAGTGCACTGAACGTGACTCGCTAAGGAATACCTAATGGAGTTTTACTCGCCTGTCAATAGGAATTCCTCTAGTGATAGTAGTATAAGTGATTCTTGGACTTGAGATCATCATAGTATCTTGTGTATGATGAGTTATACTTTGACATGTCCCTTAAGACCTTTGGGGTATATCAAAGGGTATGATTGGGTATAATAAGTTGTGCATGGATATAGGTGAATAAGCAACAAAGAATCTAGCACGTCTAGTAAAAGATGTGAATGTCCTATGTGATTCGATAAATGACAACTCAGTAGTCCTTGGCCAAGGCAGAATGAAATTAGAAAGGAGTTTCTAATTTGCAGTATTTAGAGTTGTGCATTTGGGAATCAAAATACATATAATTAAATAAAATAAGACTTGACAGTAATTTCATGTCTTATATTTAATTGGGACATTGTATGGTAGAAGGATTGAATTGTACGGTAACTATTCACTGAAAGGTTCTTTTGTGATTAATGTTGAAATCTATATTATCTGGAAAGTCGTTGATCGCTAAGGGGGTTTACCCTTATTGTAGAATAAATATTATTTATTTAAATAAATTAAATAGTTTAATTTATTTATTTAAATAAGATTAGAATTGTTCTAATTGATTTATTCACAACCGGTTTAATATGGAGAACCTAAAGGGTCACACCGCAAAAGAAAAAATATTTATTTAAGAAGTAATTGGCATAATTGTAATAATAAGTTAAGTGTATTTAATTTAATCTATAGAGATAGAATAAATTAAATAGCTTAATATTTATTATTTAATATTTTGGAAATATTAAATATAAATTAATAAGAGGAGTCTTATTATTATTATTATTATTATTATTATTATTATTATTATTATTAATTAATTTCTAATAGGGATTGAGAATTAATTAATAGAAGTACTCTCTCATGAATTCTTAATTGGATTAGGAGCATAATTAATTAAAGGAGTTTAATTATAATAGAAACCATAATCCTAAATAGTTTAGGGAAGGGTTATTCCTACATCTATAAATAAAAGAAGTCTTATTATAGATTAGGGTTACACACTCTTGCATTAGATTGTGGAGGGTACTTATAATTTCTATAGAGATAGAAACTAGGGTTTGGCCAATACCTAACTTCTTGAATACCTATTCTTCCTTGGTGTATCACCTCTAGAGGCCAAACACTTGGGTGGCTAACGTTGATCAAAGGAAGGAATCTCATCGGTAGAATTCGAGGAGAACACGAAGGACTAGGAGTTGAACTTATACCCGAGGAAGCTTTGATCTACGAGGGTATAATTCTTATTCTCTTTCTCTTTCGTTTATATCGTTAATTGAGCACATGGTTTGATCTTGGTGATGGTTTGTATAAAATTTTAAAATCCGTTTTATCACGCTTCCACCCTATTTATGTAATTTGATTGCATGCTTGCGTTATATACAAACCTAACAGTGGTATCAAAGCTTAATCTTGTACTAATTATCGATTTTGATGATTCCATGTGTGTATGGTATGCGATTGGATCGAAATTTTTGGGCAGAATCTGTTTTTTTTCTGAATCTGCTACGCGGAACAGCTGCGCCATTTCCAGTTCATTCTGGAGCGCAGCTGCTCCCAAACCCAGAAAGTCGTTTCTGGGGTTCAGCGCAGCTGCGCCGTTTCCCAATTCATTCTAGGCGCAGCTGCGCCGGTCAGCAGAATCCGAAAAAATAATTTTTCCTTCAATTAAAATAAATAGTTTATTTAATTGATAAAATTTTAAAATAAAGATATTTATTTTATCTGGAATATGATTTCAGATTGCTAAAATTAAAGGAGTTTAATTTGGATTTGGTTTTTGATTAAAATAAAAGAGTTTATTTTGTTTCAAAACTAAATATTAGCAAAACTTTTGCCCATTAATTGATATCAATGCATATATATAATGGTTTTATTATTCATGAGATGAATGTTATTTATTGATACATATAGAGATATGTATGATAATAAATAGGGATTGATTATGGACTATTGACTAATGTGTTATTGGATTTATTTTAGAGGATGCTTGAATGTATGGGTTTTTATAAATGGGGTCTGTGTACCTCGTCTTCTCTAATTTTTCTTAATGTAAAATTCTATCTCCCTCCTATGTACTTTCCCTTGATTGCTGATCAAGGTTTCTATTTATTGTAAATAGTTTTTATAATAGGACTAATTAGAATTAATTTTGAAGAATTGGAGACAAAGGAGCAAGGAGCGCATGAAGACCCGTTTGTAATGGAGCCCGGGTTTAAATGTAATAGTTATATTTAAATTTTATTCTTGCACCCTAGGTTTGACCTTTCGGTTCACTTGGTGGCTCTAGTGAACCAAACTAGAATAAAAGTCCATAATCAATCCGGGTAGAATATAGCATTCTATATGTGCATGATTACTATATATATATTATATATTATATAACATGCTTCGCATGTTAAATAATATGACGCGTATTTTATATATATATGTGCATGCGCGCTAAACAAGATGAGACTAATAATAACAAACCCCTCAAAGAAATAATATTAAGTCCTAAGCGTTCAAAGATATTAGGAATATCGAACGTCGCCTTCTAGTATGGTAAAACAATAGAGTATTAAATATTTAATATGAGTTTGTTGTGCACACACAAGGCGAGTATTAAATATTTAAGATGTTGTTTTATCACATTTGATGCTTATTAAGGAATTGAACATTACTGCTTTGTTGTGCACACATAAGGGCGGTCTTTTTCTCTTCACATATATGGAAGTGCTAGGTTGGACTTAACTTAGATTATTTTAGTTCGGATGTGCACACACTTGACCATTATAATCTAAGAGGCAAAATACAAGGAGTTACATAGTGATGTAATTGACAATAGTTGTCTACCTATTTATTTATATATAGTTTGTTGTGTCACACAAGGCTATATACATTTGAAATGGGATGCTTATCTCACTAGCAAATCTTTAATTAGATTTGCCGAACTATATATTGAGGGTCATATAGTTTGATGAAAAAGTGAGAGATACCAATTTAAAATAAAGACCTAATTTATTTTGGTAATTAATTAAAAATGAATGTATGCTAAAATGTTGTTAAATTATAAATTCATTTACATAATTTTATAATGTCTAATTTACTATCACTGCGGAGCATATTAGATGCTAATTAACCGGACCAAATGAAAAGGGCCGGTTAAAGAATTTGAGAATAGTTCTCAAGGCTGAAAAGCTATCTTGTGTACTTAATATGCCTATCCCTGCAATAGTTGCAGACAATGCCTCAGAGGAAGAGATTGCTACATTTAGAAAGTGGCAAGATGATACACAGTTGGCTCAATGCATCATGCTCGCATCCATAAGTAACGAGCTTCAGCGTCAGCATGAAACTATAGATGCTCCTACTGTACTCCTGCACCTTCAAGGAGTTGAATGGTGAGGAGAGTAGGATTGCTAGATATTAGATATCTAAGGAGATTTTCCAATCTAGAATAACCGATGGCACTACATTATAGACAAATATCCTCAAAAATGATCAATCTAATTGAACAATTGGGATAACTGGGTTTAGTAATGGATGGAGAGATGATCCAAGATTTGATCTTGCAATCACTTTCGGACTCTTTCTCACAATTTGTTGTGAATTTCCACATGAATAAGCTATATGTCAGCCTGCCTAAGTTGCTTAAACATGTTGAAAACTATAGAGAGTCACTTTCCAACCAAGAAAGACCAAGTCTTACTGGTAGATAATTCTTCCAGGAAGCGGAAGAGGGCCAAAGGATCTTCTTAAAAGAATAACAATTCAAAGAAGGTATAAGCAAAGGCAATAACTAAGGACACTAAGAACAAAACTGATGCAGATAGCAAAGGAGTTTGCTTCCACTGCAATAAGCCTGGACACTGGAAAGGAAACTGTAAGGAGTATCTTGCAGAGGCTAACCAGAAGAAGCTTAGTGAAGCTTCAGTTACAGATATAGTTTTATTCATGATTGAAATAAAGTTTTCTGTAAGTCAAGGTTCTACTTGAGTATTGGATACCGGCTATAGTTCTCACATATGCAATCCAATGCAGAGACTAAGCAAAAGTAGAAAGCTAAACAAAGAGTAAGTAATCTTACGTGTGGAGAATGGAGCAATGGTTGCTACATTAGCCGTAGGAACTTATAGTTTAGCGTTGCCTACGGGAAAGTCTATTAAGTTAATAAGTTGTTATTATGTTCCAGTTCTCTTTAGAAACATTATTACTTCCGTTGTTGGAAAAGGAAGGTTCTGGTATTATATTTAAGAACAATTCTTGTTCTATTTATAATGATAATGTTTTGTTTGAAACTGGAAGATCACTTGATGGACTTTGTAAACTTGACTTACATGAAAAAATAATTTTGCAAATTGAACAAACTAGTAAAAGGAAAAGAGATGATGTTAATTATACCTTTATGCGGCACTGTAGACTCGGTCATATCAATGAAACAAGATTAACCAAGTTACATAATGATGGGCTTTTAGAGCTATCTGATTGCGAATCATATCCAACTTGTGAATCTTGTCTCATGGGTAAGATGACTAAATCTCCTTTTAGTGGAAAAGGAGAAAGAGTTACAGAGTTGTTAGCGTTGGTACACACAGACGTATGTGGACCTATGACAACGAATGCACGAGGAGGGTATTCTTATTTTATTACTTTCACTGATGATTATTCAAAGAGTTGAATATGTGTATTTGATGAAATATGTGACAACCCGGATTTTTGAGAATAATTATAATAAGAATTTAATATATAAGTCGTGTTTGATTATATATATGTGTTATATATATTTATGTGATTAAATTGATGAGCTTAATATGTATATATATAAATGTGAAATATATACGTAGATTCAAAATGAATGAGTTAATAGTTAATTATTGTAACGATCGCGAGTCGTGGGTAGCTTGGTAATTCGAGCTTATGGATATTATTGAATAAAACGGACTTTTATTAATAATATTATGTGTTAAGAGTTTAAAGGTTATATTATAACCCAGACTATGTGTTGACGATGATTAGTAAGTGTAAAAGTGTTCGTATGAGCTAATTTGGTGGTTTCGAGAAAAATTGCTAGAGTACTATTTATTGGATTAAATAAATAGTTGATGGTTAACAATATTGAACGAGTAATTGTTGTAAAGACGCTAACCCAAAATATGGGTGGGATATATGTGCGATGATATATATGATTATGGGGAGTTAATCGTGAAGAGCAGCGATCGCGAACTGTGAATACCCTTGTAATTTTGGGTTTATTAATATTATTAAATGGATTAAAATATTATTTTTATGTGACGTGTTTAAGGTTATTTTATAACCTGGATGATGTCAATGTATGAATTTTTATGCGTTGTTGAACCGTAGGAGTGAATAATTGATTTTGCGAAAGATCGCTAAATCACTATTCACGGGGCACGTTTCTCGAGGCACTATTCATGCCATAATTTTTTGTGTCTTTTTTTTTCGATTTTAATATATTTTATAAATACGTGTATGCGTAGGAATAATTTTTCCAAGCGTCGGAAATTTTATTTGAGCTGATACGTGATTTAATCCGTATCCAAAATGTGTTATATGGGTGTTCCGAATATTTGGGTCAATCCCATAATAATTATTATTACCCATTCTAATATTTATGGTAATACCCATTTTAATTTTGGGTAGAGTTATTTACCAGTTTTGGTACAAAAGTGGGAGTTTTCGGATATATTTTTGTGTATTTGGGTATTTATTTTGGCTTGTTATCCCAAGTGGGAACCACCCAAACCACTTTGGACCAATCAAATTGCTAGGAAATGAGAAAGTGGAGAGCTTTGCCGGCAAGCTTGAATTATTTGGACAAAGCTCATTGAGCCATTAACCCATTACTCCCATTTTCTCCCAAAATTCCTCCACTTCTCCTAACCCATTCCTTCTCTCCCATCTCCCATATCATCAGAGTTTAGAGAGAGAGAGAGAGAGAGAGCTGCCAAGAGCTAGAAGAAAGAAGGAGAAGGTCGCCGGAAAAGAAGAAGAGTCGCCGGAAAAAAGAAGAAGAAGAAGAAAGGAAGAGAAGAAGAGGTTCGAGTGAACCAAAAAGGAAGAAGGAGACTCAAGCCAAACCCTAGCAAAGCTTCATATCATCTAGGAGGGATTTACAGAGGTAAATCATTAACTTGAAACCATTTTCATTTGATTTGGTTAAGGTTTTCAAGCTTTTCATGGTTTTAGAGCTTTTATGCTCATGGGTTGGTTTTCTTGCAATTTTTGTTGGTTTTGTTTGTGTTGGATGTTTGTAAATGTTGTTAAGAGGTTATATAAGCCATTAATAACATCAAAGTGGAACAAAAACGCAATAAATCCGTACCTATGCTTAAGGAGGATGAAGAACATGAAGAACAATGAACTTTGGACATGAACTTGGACATTTAGACGATTTATAGGACTTTGTAGCTATGATTTTGTGTTTGTTTAATTTATTTGTTGTTATGATGTTGTACTTCCATGGGTTACAAAGTTAACCCAGTTGGAATGGACTAAAAAGATGTAAAAACGAAGATTTGGTGATGATTTTAGTGAAGAACACTTAGAACATGCAAAACAGAGCATGAGTTGATACTTTGGCCTAAGATTCGGCCATGTTAATCTTAATGGGTAACTCTGAATTTTTGATATGTTGTAGCTCTATGTCTTAGGAGTCCATAGAGTCCGAAACGGACCAATTTGAAGGTCTAGAGAAGAAGTTATGAGGATTGGAGTGAAGGAGGGTCAAAATCGCGATGTCTGACAAGGGCCACCAGGCCAGCCACGCGCCCGCACCAAGGCCCCGCGCGCCCGCGCGCGCGCGCTGCCGCACGCCGTGCGCCTGGTGCCGCCCGCCGTGCGCCTGGTGCCGCCCGCCCGCGTGTGCGCTGCCCGACTCAGCTTCGACGTCCGTTGGGAAAATGGCCATAAGTTTCTCATACGGACTCGGATTTAGGCGATTCAAGATGATCCGGAAAGCTTAGAGATAGACCTACAACATCCATTAATTAGAATTAAAATTTATTACCTGAAATAATTTTGAAATTAACCGTTTTTAGGGCTATTGTGCAAACGGTAGGCGTCGGTCATGCGTGTGTGCATAGTATAATGCTCCCGACATTGTTAAATGGTGTTCTAAGTTCTAAAACATGATTATTATGAATTATAATGATACTTAATTAACCAATGAGTATTATATAAATTGAATGGGCATGTTAGGCGTACGCAAATGCATGTCGCCTGGGCGTTCGAATAATCAAGTTTGGCGTATAGACGTGCAAGCGTCGTAACGTCGTAACGCCGTAACTAGTGTGTATAATCTTGTTTAATATTGTGTTTCTAATAATAATGAAACATGATAGTGTGTTATAAACCAATGTATGAGCATGCTAAGCACATGCAAAGGAGGCGAATTAGGTGTGTGACGTGTAAACATCGAAACGCCGCTTAAAGTTTTAAAGAACTTAAATAGTATTTCGATTTAAACAAAACGAACATTATAAGATATGATGTGGGTTTATAATATAAACCATTATATGAAGCCTTTTTAGTGGCTAATTGGTATTTTATTGTTAAATAAATTGTATAGGATATTTGAAGGACGAGCCATCATAATTTGGCAAGAAACGCTTAAAGGAAAGTTCTTTCAGTAACTTGTTAACTTGTTTAAATGTATTGATGTACATGACTTGATTACTAAATCTTTCACTATTATGTGGATTATATGAGAGCATGATTAAAGTGTGCATAATGTGCAATTATGTGACTATATTGTTCTATGTGGAACTTGAATTATCGTAAATATACAATGTGAGATGCATGAAGTATGCTATGAGATACATGATGCATATATATGGATGAATTGCATAAGATTTATAATGCATGAGTAAGATGCATAGTATGAGAATCATGGTGCATGGATAAAATGCAAACTTATGTGTTACGTGAAGCATGAAATGTGAAAACTGTCAGTTCTTGCTGAGCCGTCGTGCTCATTCTTGCAAAAATAAAACTTTTGCAGATTTACGATGCAATGCAATTATCTTGATATCGTGATGATAAGGATTAGAGGCGCATGGAAACAGGAAGGTTACTAAACGTCCCTTTTCTGTAATTATTTAGCTATGATGACGGTATATGATGTACGTGAATTTGACTATGTAAACCCTGAGTTAGAAATGAAGGTTATCCATTATAGTATTTATGATGTGATTATGTTAGTTACTTGTTATAGTAAACTACAAGGATGTCGATGTTGTATAAAGGACATTTTTATAACGAATGTACTGGTTATTGAATAACCTTGCGAATATTCAGGGATTGGATAAAGTCAGAATCTGAACCTTGCGTTCACACATGAGATATTGTAAATGATCATGGTATTTATTCAACCTTGGTCATAAGTGTTTTATTTAAGGTCTTCGTGCCTAGGATTAGATGAGGATATGTTGTTATATTATTGTAATTACATATTTTTAGTAAGCCTATGTTGTATGGATTGTACCGTGACGAGTTGGAATCGGGTTCAAGGTAAGACCCGAGGATTGGGGGCGTTACAAAATATAAGTCTGAATCATTTGAAAGGTTCAAAGAATTCAGAAGTGAAACAAATTGACAAAGTATTAAGATTCTATGATCAAATCGAGGAAGGAATACTTGTGCAATAAGTTTCTAGATCATCTCAAAATGGTATTTTTTCATAGTGGACACCTCCTGATATACAATAATTGATTGGTGTATCTTAAAAGGAGAAATTGTACCTTGTTGGACATGGTGCGATCCATAATGATTTTTACCGACATTTCAGTATCCATCTGGGGTTATACCCTAGAAACGGCTGCATATCTACAAAATAAGGTAATCTCAAAATTCGGCCCCAAGACTCCATAAAAGTTATGGATAGGGAGGATTCCTAATCTTAAGTATGTTAAGATAAGGGATTGTCCAACTTATGTGAAAAGGTTTCAAAAGATAAGTTTGGGACAAAATCTGACAAGTGCAGAGTTATGGATATCCTAAAGAAAGTTTAGGGTATTATTACTATAATCTTACACGCTGCCTTCTTGGATAAAGGTGTTTATCATTGAAGGAGCTAGTGGGAGGGTAATAGATCTTGAAGGAGTTCAAGAACCCCAAAGTACTACAAGTCAAACCGAGGAACCTATAGATAAACCTATTGTACCACAACGAATCGTAAATCTAGAAGAGTACCGAAGATACCTGGGAGGTATGGATTTATCACAGAGGATGATGATGAGGTACGCATCATAGATGATGATGATCCATTGACTTACGAAGAGGCTATGAGTAGTGAAGACTCAGAGAAATGGCTAGAAGCCAGGAAATCCGAGATGGACTCCATGTATAAAAACTAAGTATGGACTTTGGTTTCTCCACAAAAGGGCATAGTGCCTAGAGTGTTAATATGGGTCTTTAAGAGAAAGACTGGGGAAAATGGCAAGGTGGAGACCTATAAGACCAGACCTGTTTAAAATATTTTTCAAGTCAAGGAGTTGACTGTAATAAAACCTTATTACCGGGTAATGCCCAAGTCCATTTGAATTTTGCTTGTGATTGCAGCTTATTACGAAATCTGGCAAAATGGATGTGGAGACGTCCTTCCTCAATGAAGACTTGAGGAGAATGTATATATGATATAGCCAGAGAAATTTGTTTCAAAGGTTGAAGCAAATTATGTTTTAAGCTACAATGATCCATTGATGGATTGAAGCAAGCTTCTCAAAGATGGAACATTCGTTTTGATGAGACAAAAAAGAGTTTGATTTTATCAAAAACGAGAATGAACTTAGTGTGTACAAAAGGGTCAGTGGGAGCACTATGACATTCCTAGTATTACATGTTGATATACTACTAATAAGGAATAACACACCAATGCTACAATTAGTAAAGATAAAATTGTCTAAACATTCCTCCATGAATGACTTAGGAGGAGCATCCTATAAATTGGGGATATAAATCTATATAAATAGATTTAAAAGTATGTCCGGCTTGACCCAAGGAACGTATATTCATTTGATGCTAAAGGTGTTTAGCATGACAAACGCCAAGAGAGGTCTCATGATGATGAGCCATGGAGTGTATATCTCTTTAAATTGTCCTCAATAAAAGGAGATCGCATGAGTTACTATCATGTATGCAATGAATATACAAGGTCTGATGTTGATCAGTCATATTATGGAGAAGATCACTGTAAGACAGTGATAAACATCTTTAAGTACTTAACCGGTACTGAAGATGTGATCATGATTCATGGTGGGTCTGAATTAAAACTAGAGGGTTAAACAGACTCAAGTTTTTTCAGACTAACCAAGACGATAACAAATCCACTTTAAGAGTAAATCGTTACCTTGAATAGTGGTGCAGTGAATTGGAAAGGTTCCAAAATAGCAAAGAGTTGTTGGAGGTTCCAAAATAGCAAAGAGTTGCTGGTTTAGTGACAAAGACAAAGTATATAGCTGTAAATGAAGCTGCAAGTTGATTGTTTGGATGAAAAGTTCATCACAGAACTAGGAATAGTTCCTAAGTCTCATCTTGGATTCAAACATGTGTTGCGGCACTTTCATTTGATTAGTAGAATCATTGAAAGAGGAGAAGTCACTATAGAGATAGTGGACTCTCAAGAACAACATTACATATCCATTTACTAAAGCTTTATCCAAACAGCAGGATGATCGTCACTTAGAGAAGAAGGGTATAAGATACCATGGCGATTGGCTTTAGTGCAAGTGGGAGATTGAAAGTAGTATGCACACAAGCCAATCATATTTGATATGATGTAGCATATACTTTATAATCTTATTCATTTATTAATAAAAGAATTGGTTTTCTTAAAAGGCATTTTATATTATCTACATAGTGCTGTTATATTAACTGTGATAAACTCATAGTTTTGAGCAATGCTTTTAGAATTATGATGGTGATCATGCTAATGAGATCTAAATTCTAGATAGCACACAAACTAAAATTGTTCCTAATTGTTGGATTACTAAAAAGGGGACTAGTGAATCCGGATAGATTAGTACATACGTTTCTTGCTCTTAAGAAGAGGATGATTGATCTCATAGTCATTTGTGTGGAGACACTAAAGCAAGTATGTAGGTGCTTATTGGAGAATAAGTTCACTGAACGTGACTCGCTAAGGAATACCTAATGGAGTTTTACTCGCCTGTCAATAGGAATTCCTCTAGTGATAGTAGTACAAGTGATCCTTGGACTTGAGATCATCATAGTATCTTGTGTATGATGAGTTATACTTTGACATGTCCCTTAAGACCTTTGGGGTATATCAAAGGGTATGATTGGGTATAATAAGTTGTACATGGAGATAGGTGAATGATCAACAAAGAATCTACCATGTCTAGTAAAAGATGTGAATGTCCTATGTGATTCAATAAATGACAACTCAGTAGTCCTTAGCCAAGGCAGAATGAAATTAGAAAGGAGTTTCTAATTTGCATTATTTAGAGTTGTGCATTTGGGAATCGAAATACATATAATGAAATAAAATAAGACTTGACAGTAATTCCATGTTTTATATTTAATTGGGACATTGTATGGTAGAAGGATTGAATTGTACGGTAACTATTCACTAAAAGGTTCTTTTGTGATTAATGTTGAAATCTATGTTATCTGGAAAGTCGTTGATCGCTAAAGGGGCTTACCCTTATTGTAGAATAAATATTATTTATTTAAATGAATTAAATAGTTTAATTTATTTATTTAAATAAGATTAGAATTGTTCTAATTGATTTATTCACAACCGGTTTAATATGGAGAACCTAAAGGGTCACACCGCAAAAGGAAAATATTTATTTAAGAAGTAAATGGCATAATTGTAATAATAAGTTAAGTGTATTTAATTTAATCTATGGAGATAGAATAAATTAAATAGCATAATATTTATTATTTAATATTTTGGAAATATTAAATATAAATTAATAAGAGGAGTCGTATTATTATTATTATTATTATTATTATTATTATTATTATTATTATTACTATTACTATTATTTAATTCTAATAGGGATTGAGAATTAACTAATAGAAGTACTCTCTCATGAATTCCTAATTGGATTAGGAGCATAATTAAGTAAAGGAGTTTAATTATAATAGAAACCATAATCCTAAATAGTTTAGGGAAGGGTTATTCCTACATCTATAAATAAGAGGAGTCTTATCATAGATTAGGATTACACACTCTTGCATTAGATTGTGGAGAGTACTTATAATTTCTATAGAAACTAGGGTTTGGCCAATACCTAACTTCTTGAATACCTATTCTTCCTTGGTGGATCACCTCTAGAGGCCAAACACTTGGGTGGCTAACGTTGATCAAAGGAAGGAATCTCATCGGTGGAATTCGAGGAGAACACGAAGGACTAGGAGTTGAATTTGGACCCGAGGAAGCTTTGATCTACGAGGGTATAATTCTTATTCTCTTTCTCTTTCGTTTATATCGTTAATTGAGCACATGGTTTGATCTTGGTGATGGTTTGTATATAATTTTAAAATCCGTTTTATCACGCTTCCGCCATATTTATTTAATTTGATTGCATGCTTGCGTTATATACAAACCTAACAGGTACGGGGATAGAATTTGGGTACTCTCAGTACAAGAACAAAAAGATGAAATAATGAATGAAGCCCATAGTTCTAAGTTCGCCGTGCATCTAGGTAGTATAAAAATGTACAAAGATTTAAGTCGACATTTTTGGTGGTCGAACATAAAAAGAGAAATAGCATAATAGGTAAGTAAATGTTTAACATGTCAAAGGGTTAAAGCTGAACATCAGAAACTTAGTGGATTACTGCAGCCTTTAGAAATTCCCGAGTGGAAATGGGAACATATTACCATGGATTTCATAGTAGGTCTTCCAAACACCCAGAAAGGTCACAATGCCATTTGGGTAATTCTAGATCGTCTTACCAAGTCGGCTCATTTTCTACCTATAAAAGTCAACTTCAGTCTTAACCAGTTAGCCAAACTTTACATTAATGAAGTTATTTCTAGATATGGAGTCCCTGTTTCTATAGTATCAGACCGAGATCCCCGATTTACTTCACATTTTTGGACAAGTCTCCAGAAACATTTAGGAACTCAGTTGAAATTAAGCACAACCTATCACCCACAAACCGACGGTCAGAGTGAGAGAACAATTCAAATATTGGAGGACATGTTGTGAACTTGCATCATGGACTTCAAAGGGAGTTGGGAAGATCAGTTACCTTTGGTAGAGTTTGCCTACAATAATAGCTATCATGCCACTATAGGAATGCTACCAGTTGAAGCTTTGTATGGAAGGAAATGTAGGACGCCATTATGTTGGGACGAGGTCGATGAGCGACAAATGTTAAGACCAGAAATAGTTCAACAAACTGTTGAGGTAGTTCGAATTATACGAGAAAGATTGCAAGCGTCTCAGGATCGACAGAAGAAGTATGCGGATCAACACAAAAAACTATAAGATTTCGATGTTGGTAGTCACGTGTTTTTAAA
This sequence comes from Aralia elata, assembly GCA_034770075.1. Lineage (NCBI taxonomy): Eukaryota > Viridiplantae > Streptophyta > Magnoliopsida > Apiales > Araliaceae > Aralia > Aralia elata. Next base: position 52,510,398 of record CM068382.1, read on the forward strand.
AGTATCTCCTTAGAAAGGCAAAATTTGTTTCAGCAAGAAAGGAAAATTGAGTTCGAGATTCATTGGACCATTCGAGATATTGAGGAGGATAGGTGAGGTAGCTTATGAGGTAGCCCTACCTCTTGAGTTAGAACATATTCATAACGTGTTTCATGTGTCCGTATTACAAACCCGATTATAAACACGTTATAGATTACGAGCCTATTCAAATCGAGAAAGATTTATCATATGAAGAAGTTCCTATTGAAATCATAGATAGGAAAGAACAAAATCTACGGAATAAAGTGATACCTTCAGTCAAGGTTATTTGGAGAAATCAAAAGATAGAGAAAGCTACGTGGGAGCTCGAGAGTAAAATGCGAGACAACTACCCACATTTATTTTTATAACCTGTACTATAATTTTGAGGACGAAATTCTTATTAGTGGGGGTGAATCTAATATTCCGAACACTAATAAGATTTGTATAAGTAAATTATGTGTTTATTAAATGAAATTTTTTATTCTGACTCTGTGTTATGTGATGATATACTCTGATGAACGGCTGTCCAGGTAATCTTTGAAAACCTAATACGATTCAAAAACACTATCGTATACGTTTAGAATTAGAACGTATAACCTAAAACTAGATATCGAGAAGTTTAAAACCTTAAACCCTAATGAGATTTGAAGTTTGTAATATATGTGCTTAGTAAAGATTGAAATGATATTTCGAAGCAGGTGTTTTGTGATTATATTATCTAAAACTATGAATTAGGTCAAATAAATTTTTTTGTTAAGCTGCTTAGTCGTGCTTACATTGACAAAATGATTTGTCGTGCTTTCCACGATTTCACCAAGAAGCATCCTGACAAATTATTTTTGATAAGTTGTTGTGTCGTGCTTGAGAATGACAAAGTGATTTGTCGTGCTTACGGTAACAAGCTGCATTGTCGAGCTTGTAAGATATTTTCATTGAGGAGCTTAGAAGATAGGTTCAATTGCAAGCTACATTGTCGAGCTTGGAAGATATTTTCATTGAGGAGCTTAGAAGATGGGTTCAATTGCAAGCTGCATTGTCGAGCTTGGAAGATATTTTCATTGAGGAGCTTAGAAGAATATTCTAAGAATATGCTAAGGTGAAAAGTGTAAGAAGCCGAGCCCCTAACGTGCAATTAGTGAAACTTGGTTTTTCTATAAATAGCAAGCTCAGTTCATTCATTCCTTACTATTTTTCAAGAGCAGTTCAAGAGCAAAAACACTCTATATTTATATTCTAAGAGATATTGTGAGATAAAAATTACTTTCTAAGTATCGAAGCGCTGCGCGATTGGAAGTAAAGCTAGCAACTACAAGAGGTATTACTCTAGTGGTTATTATTTTCATTCTTCTTTATATATTTAGTAAAAATATACTTTTATAAGCAGTTATAATGCCCAAATTATTTTAAGTATATAGTACAAAAGTCCTATTTACAAGCAGTTATAATGCTCAAATTATTTTAAGTATATAGTACAAAAGTCCTATTTACAAGCAGTTATAATGTTCGATTTATTTCTCTTATATATTAGAAAATATACTTTTTTAAGCAGTTACTATGTCCGACTTTCTTCAACTATTTAGTAAAAATATTCATTTTAGAAGCAGTTATAATGCTGAAATTTTCTCAAATATAATAGCCGAATATTCATTTTATAAGCAGTTATAATGCCCGATTTATTTCAAATATAGTAAACGAATATTCATTTTGCAAGCAGTTATAATGCTCAATTTATTTTAAATATAGTTGAAAAATATTCATTCTATAAGCAGTTATAATGCTGAAATTATTTCATGTATAGTAAAAGAAGTCTTATTTATATGCGGTTATGATACCCGAAATAAAACTTAAAAGATTTAATCGTTAAACGCTTATTTGTCTACATAAACTTATAATCGTGTATGATTTACGACAAACATTTAGACCGTTATATTAACTGTAAAAGATATACGAGGCAAGTCTCCAAACCTTATTACATTTATGCAAGTATTATATATCTTGCTATCAATTATTGTGAAGTTATTGCTTCTTGTTCAGCATAACTTAAGAAATGAATCATTATTCATATATTGTTTATTCGAGCATAAATTGTTGTGTCAAACCAAATTATTTTGGTACGACATCTTATACTGAGAAATAAAATGCCTTGGTGGAAGGTTAAAAATCATCGATTATATATTGACATATAATTGTAGGATGATATGCATACTCCTAGGATATTAGTATGCTAATCCCCTACGAGATATCTGAAATCAAGCTGTTCTAAGTCATTGAAGACTGATAGAACTGATTGAAACACATGGTTCATATACTGAACCCTCAGTTATACATTTTTGACATCTTTCAACTCAAACACATTGTGTTTATATTTTTTAATAAACTTGTTGAGCATTTGTAGCTCATTCTTGCATACAACTTTCTTTGCAGTTTTAGATGGTAATCCCAGAACTTCAGGGACAGACAAGGGAAAAAGCCATGTTAATTAGTTTTATCCTACTGTTGTGAATGTTTTCAAGTCTTATAAGACTTTTGTTATAATAAAGACATAGTACTGAGAATGTTATAACCAAACTTAAACTTATTAAATATATCATCTTTTGTTACATCTCTTGCGTTGTATTTACATTCTTAGTCAAGTTAGAAAATAGCATTTGATCTAGTACAGTTTCCCTATGAACTATACATCTGAATGGGGGTATTTAAATGATATTGGGAGTTTTATAAGCGCTGAAGTTACACTTAATGAACGCCAGTAAGGTGCCACCTTTACCGAAATGCGCCCTTCAGTTCCAAGAACAAACTTATCATTAATACTGTGAATGTCAGATAGATAGGGAATATCGATATGAAAGAGATATTCATAAGATATGAATCTATACATCCAAGTGAGGGTATCCAAACACAGTTAACGTTCTGACCGGAACTATTACCTGTTATGGGATACTGTGAACCTTGGATAGATAGAAGTTATATATTATTGAATGTTTATAGTTGAATAGTTTCACGTGAGCACCAAATCTGCTACAGGGAGTGTAGAGAATTTGGGGGCGTCACATCAATGGCCCCCAACCACGCTCCTGAATCATTCGTCGAATTTTAAGCCCATTGGCCTCTTGTGGCACCTAGCCACGCTCTTGAATCAAATTTTTATTAACCAAGGAGGTATGAAATCGCTAAGAGGCTTCTTCACTAACAAATTTTGAATGATCATAAGTGGAAGAAGAAGATCGTGATGTACGTTGACATTTGGGTGCCATTTGAAAATACTTGACAATGCTTAAAAACCAAAATAGTGATGAAAGATGTGGTTTGGGCAATATATCGAACACGTGGTGTGCGCCCAAATTTGTGCCCAAAATCCAAGCCCTTCGATTGCTTCAATCTCCTCCGATTATTGTTTCAAACACCAAAAAGAATCACAACTAGTGTAATTTTGTGGCGCCCCCAAACTCGGGTATTTGAAACCCGTATTTGCTGCATCACAATACCATTTCTTTGAGCTGTTTAATATATTACAAACTTAATATTTATATCAGAGTTGTCTATTCCCCAGAAATGGCAACCTTTAATTACATTCCTTACATATTACATAATATATATGATCATAATACAAAAGACTAATTATTACAGATAATACCATACAACTTATTCCTTCAGCTTTTCCTTTCCCTTATCCTTGCTAGACCCTTCTGGTCGATCACACTTAGCTGAAAATATTTAAGTCAAAGCAAGAATGAGCATTCAATTGCTCAATAAGTAATAATAATTAATAAACATTAGCTAAAAGAAGTAAATATTTTCTGTGAGGACTACTTCTATCACGAATCAATAGTGGTGAAGTCATTTGAAACCATTCTTAACAACATATCAAATCATTTTAAGATTTTTGAAACAACGGAGTGACTTTTGAATACTGAGTGGTCAAAAGACTATGAACTGTCATTTTTCATTTTTGAAAAGGTTTAAACAGAAATTCATCTGTAAACCGTCTGGTCTTACGGACACGGAGGATGATCAGTCCCATTGTACCCTGTATTGATCAACACTATATAATACATCTCCGCCATTGGCGCATAAAATTTTTCATCACCGCTTTTAGAGCATAAAATTTCCCCATTTCGGGTTGTTCATACTCAGTCTGGAGTCCTAACTAAAACAATTAAGTTGGACAACTTTATCATAACCAATAACATTCGACAAATACTTTTCAAATCGTGTCTAGCTGGGACAAATAGCTTTATAATCTTTAAACTAGGTACACATACTGAAATTTAATAGTATATATCAGAACTTATCAACGAATTTCGAATTCAAGGGTAATTGATAATGTACAATAGTTCATACAAGTGGGGACACTTGCATAACCAAACTTAAAATACAAATTTTTAATATGAGTCATAGCAATTCAGTAATGAGATACTTTTAACAATGAATGAATCGAAATAAATTCGAATTTATAATAATTATAACAATTTGTACAAGTGAGGATACTTGCACAAAGAACAAAATAATTTTGATTATAAATACATCACATGAGACAATATCGAGATATTTGAAATCAATAGAATGCTTGAATAAAGTTTAAGAATACTTGCATAACATATGGATCCATTGCATAAAGTAAATGCAAGGGTTACGATAATTGCATAAACGAATAACAAAGATCATTATGGATATGAATAATTAACAATAATTATTCACGAACATGCTTTGAAATTGATAACTCATGTTGAGTTAGGAACTAGCAATAAATGTAAGAAGTTTAGCAATAATCAGGAATTTACACAATATATACCTGTTTGCACGAAATAAAAATAGTGCATAAGGTTTAGATATTTGTACAGTAAAGAAAGAGTTCAGATACTTGCACAACAAAAGATTGAGTTAAGGAACTTGTCTACACATATCCAATTCATAAAGTAAATGAAAAGGATGGGATACTTGCATAATTACACCTATTGCATAAAATAAATGTGTAGGTTCGGATACTTGCACAATAAAAGATTGAGTTAAGATACTTGCACAATAGAAGATTGAGTTAAGATACTTGCACAACATACGAATCCAGTTCATAATGTAAATAAAAAGGATGGGATAATTGCTCAATAATAGATTGAGTAAGATGGAACTTGCTTAGTAGAATAACAGTAAGATTTGAATACTGGTATAACATGAACTATGTATAACATATTCCTATTTGCACAAAATAAAAGTAGTGCATAAGGTTCAGATACTTGCCTTGGTCGTTGACTACTGCTACGCAATTTAATTTAACTTCTTTTGAAAGACCTATCAGTTATAAGATTGATCTTTCAGTTAGCCAATCATATTATACCTTATAATATCACTTATTTATAAGTAAATTATCTAACATTCAACCACATAATCAAATATTAGATAACACATTTGTAATGTCCGAGAATTTTTAGACATTGTATCACTTTATTTTAATATATAAAACTCGTTTATTTAATTTTATGAATTTATTTGGATCAGTGTATGTATTATTATTTAATACATGGTCCCATAAATTTCTCTGCCTTAAAGGGGCTCATTAATAATTTGAATAAATTAATGAGTTAACCCTAACATTTGATTGGCATGAAAATTAAGGAAAGTAAATAAATAATTTTATCATTTTCAGATTTAAATAATTCGATTAAGAATTATGGTTAAAATAAACATTTTTAAATAATTAATTAATTGATTTAGTTATTTAATTAAATAATAGGGGCATAAGGTTTATACTTCATTTGGGCCGCCTCTTCTATTTTACTGTTAGCTGACCCAAATTTTTAATTGGACTAAGCCCATATTTCATGTTAATTTCCTTTTTGGGCCGCCTCTTCTTCATTTTATCCAACCGGCCCAACCTTATTGGGTTGAGCCCATTCCTCCTTCCAACCGGGTTGTACCCATTACACTTGGGTCGATCCATCCTTAATCTATTTGGGGAAAACCAGCTAAGTCAGTCGGAGCGAACGGAAGCAAATCCTTAACCCTCACAGCAAATCCAAGCCCTCAAATCAAACTGCCAAGAGACGATCGAAGCCAATCAATCAATTCGGACGGTCGAGTGGTGAAGCCGGCGACAGCGTGAGCGACCAAACGTTGGAGCAGAGAAGGGTGTCGACGACCGAGCGAACACGGCAAGGACCAACGGTCCCAGAAATCCGGCGACGCGACCGGCGAAAGTGCGCATGATTCGAGGACTGCCGGCGTCGTCAGTAGACTGGATAGGTACAATCGGCTGCCACTCTTCTCCTACCATCGGTCATTGACCAGTCGTTTAGGGTAATACCCAAGCAATTTGGGGAAAAATCTTTCTATAAATTGAACCCCCATCCCCATACCAAGCTGCCGATTTTTCCTGTTTTGTGAGTCCAAATTAGAGTAGGAATTTAAGGTTCAAAAATTAGAGTGAATGTCCGTCTGGGTTGCTTATTTTGGACGACGACGAAGGACGACCATTCGAACCACCCGAAGGTATACCGAGCTACTGCGTTGGTTCGTTGAGTTGTTGTTTTCTTTATTTTCTTCCCTTTTGCTGGATATTATGGATTCTTGGTATTGTAGTGAATTAAGTTGTTTCTCTGTATTGGGTTAATTATCTCTCTGTACTGGATTGCTTTGTGCATTTGGGTTGGTGTTGTTTGTAATTTTTTTTTTCTTTTTTATTTTTTCTTCTGCGATTGGGGTATTGTTCTGGATTAAACTGTATTGCTTTGAATTGAAAACTCAGAACATTGTATTATAGTTGTTGGGTCTAAAACCTGGTAATGAGTTGTTAATATCCTTGTTCGGTTTGATTTGGGAAACCTGGTAATATGATTAGTTCATTTTCTTTCTCTTTTGATTGGGATTGTGCTGTTCCCCTGTTTTTGGGACTGTACTATTGTGAGATTTACACATATAGTAGCATTGTATTGTGTTGGTTCCTTCAGTTAAGAAACTGGTATTGGAATACCTTGTCTGTGGGTTGGTTTTAATCTGGGAAATCTGTACTGAGTTGTCTAAATTTTTCAATTTATGTTGGTATGTGTTAAACATTGTGCTGGGATGGATCAAAAATTTATTAAGCAGGAACGAAGTGATAATTATTTATTAGTTATCACTAAAACTAAGAGGTATTTAATTACTGTTAAAATAAACAAGTATGATTGTTAACTAGTGATTAATTCTTATTTAATACTTGATTGTTATTTAATTAAGATGATAATAATTAAGTATGAATTAAGTTAGTAGAATAATTATTTATTAGTTATTAATAAATAAAGATAACAAATATTTAATTATTATTTAATTAATATTAGATAATAAAGTTAATTAAGTAATTATTTATTATTTGTCAATAAATAATAAATACTTTAATTACTATTTTAATGGATATTAAACCGTAAAGTTAATTAATACTTATTCAATAATGTAATAGATAAAGATAATAAATATCTAATTATCATTTGATTAATAATAATTAGGTATGAATAGAGCTAATCAGAATAATAATTACTTAATCATTAATGAAACGATGATTAAGTATGAGTGAGCTTAATAAGATTATCTGTGGCCCTTAATAAATAAAGATAACAAGCGCTCAATAATTATTCAATAAATATTTAATAATTAAGTGTGTGTAGAATTTGTACATTGAGTATCTAATTAAGGTTGAATAAGGAACTAGTGTAATAATTACTCAATTACCCTTAAGGTAAATAGTGATTAAGTAAATAAAAGATTAAGTAAGAGATCAACTACTATTTAGTTGTTATCAAATCATGTTAAATTTATTAATTATTTTGTAACTAATAAATAAGAAATTTTAACCCACAGTTAGAAGGGTACTCAAACGATAGGCAACCATGATTAACTATTGTTTATTTTAAATAATAGCTAGAGGCCATTAAAATTAAATTCTGTTTAGCTGATGGCTAGGTAGTAATTAAATGTATTCGGTGAATTGTTTATCTGCTAAATAAATAGCATAAGTGGGTATAATTACGCAATGCTAATGGATAAACCAACTCTACCAACTGATAGGTTATCCAAGGTCAAGTAATTAAAGCTAAGATTTAAATTGTAGCTGAGCAAACAGGCAAGTTCCTAACCCTAAACTTTTACATTATTGCAAGTTCTCTATCCCGAACTTTGATAATTGCAAGTTCCCTAACTTCATTCTTTCAGTATATTGAATGCAAGTTCTACCTTACTCAACTTTTACATTCAGCAAGTTTCTAAACCTTATGCATTATTTTTAATTCGTGCAAAAGGTATATATTATTGCAAGTTATTCTTTAAGCTTGAATCTTATCTCCAAGCATGCTTTAAGTGGTCTAATTATTTTTTTAAAATTATTCCACATCTATGTATTTATTGGCATTCGCACTTGTGCATTTGAATTCGTATGACTATTTAAGTTCTGAAGTTTACGAACTACTCATGATTAAGTCTGAACCCTTATCTCAGTCAGGCCCGTATGTAAGAATTTACAAAAGCTATCCGAACCAATCAATGGTAAGGATTCTTAGACTAAATGAACACTCCTTTTATTATAGGGGAGTACTCCAAGTACCGGATATAAGGTACAAATAGCAGAGTTAAATGTTATGCATATACATAGCGTACGCGAGGCTGATCCCCTCAAGTACTTATTCTGTAGCCAGTAACCAGAGGGTCAACTAGCTATTGACTCCTTTGGAAGTTATTGTTCAAGGTCTATTCTACTATCAATTGTTCTAAAAGCATTCATTGTTATTGCTTCGGATAATTCTATTGTTCAAATCCCTTTTCATATCCCTTTTATCATGATATATCCTTATTGTTGTATTTTAATCTTGCTGAGCAAACTCGTTGCTCATCCTCGCTATATCATGACTTCATTGCAGCTAAACCCGAGACTTCAGGGAAGAACAAAGGGAAAGAAAAGATGAAGTGATAGACTTCATGTAGCAAATGTTAAACTTATGTGTAGTTAATTACTGTTAATGTAATTTAAGCCCTGATATTTATCTAGGGTATGGATTTGTGTAAGTATTTAAGGTTATTGTATTCTGGGACTAGTAACACCTTGTAAATGAACAACATATGTTTATTATATTTCGCATTTTAGTTACCATGTGTTGTTAGAGGTGAATGCTTGTAGTGGGTCGTGATGACCGGATCCGGGTAATTGGAGACCCGAATTTGGGGGCGTCACAGGTTGGTATTAGAGCCGTAGGTTATAAACTTTAGGATCGCGAAACCTAGGTTATAACCTTCATAGTAAACTCGTATCGAGTGTTAGGAGATAAATCGAGGTGATTTATTATATGTGGTTTTGATGAATTGGGGAATTCATCGAGTCAAGTAGTACCCAATGAAATATAATTTCATTTCTTCAATGAATATATTTTATTGCTGTACTAATGTTAGTTTTTGTGTGTTGTAGGATGGCTGCCGTAGGGGAGACCAGTGGAGCCCGAGAGGAGGAGGATGTATTTATAGATATACCAGTAGTTGCAGAGCAGCTGGTGGGCTATGCTCCTATTTCCCCAGGATTTGTACAGGAGGGGTCCGAGTCGGAGGGGGACTACCAGAGGGAGCTACCAGAGCCGGTTGTCGGTAGAGTTATGAGGTCGGGCAGTCAGGATCCAGATGCTGAGGAGGAGGACCCCGAGACCGAGGGAGAGGAGCCACCTGCTGATATTGATGGCATGAGGTCCACTGCCGATGATATCATCGAGGGGTTGACTAGCAGGAATGAGGAGCTAGAGGATCGGATAGCTCACCTGGAGGAGCAGAATCAGACCCACCAGATCCGAGAGGACCAGTATAGGGACCTGGCCTATCAGCTCGAGCATGACTTGGGAGTGGCGAAGGCACAGCTGCAGGGCTGCGAGTCCTCAGCACAGTAGATCGGACCACTGCTACATCAGTTAGTGGCCCGGAACGCTGAGTTGAGGGAGAGACTAGAGCAGAAGGATCTACAGATCGCCCATCTGAAGGCGAAGCAGGAGGCCATGAGATTTGAGTTTGGGCTGGAGGTGTCGGCAAGGATGCACGTCAGGGAGGCCTGGGCCAGGGAGGCCAGAAGGGTTGATCAACTAGAGGACCAGTTGGAGGCCAGAGCTGTGAGGATAGAGACCCTAGGAAATGCTCTAGATGCAGCCTACAGGAGACCCCGGACTGAGGTAGGGGAGTCTAGTCGCTCTGTTCGTCGCAGGGTCGGGGATGGAGCATTCTCTGGTCAGCAGGCTCGGATCCGGCACGACGTGCAGTGATATGTTATGGATGGTTGTCTTGTCTTGGGTACCATAGGTCCCACTTTTGCTAGATTATAGACATGTTGTCTTGTGAAACTTTATCTTTGTTTACCTGTTTGGGGTGGCAGTTCAGCCCCAACTTTTGTTTAATGGAAAGCTAGGATTCCCCACTTTTGACTTAGGGGAAATATTTAGTGATGGGTAGGGCATGTAGTGGCGCATTTATAGAAGTATGCCACAGGTTTAGTCTTGTAACAAAACAGTGGTATATGAATATAAATGCAGATGTTTCATTTAAATCAAATGTGTTGATAGATGTTTCTACCATTGATTACTAATTTTAATGACATATTGTGTAAAATATAAAACTATAGGTAAAAGTCAGCGGATTTCCCCTATCCAATCATGCCGCCAAGAGGACGACCACGTAACCGACAGGTTGAAGAGTCAGAGAGTGAGGTTGGGAATCAATCCAACCCAATGAGAATGTTCGCGGAAATGCTGGCAGAGGCCATGCAATCAAGACCGCCACATGGAGGGACCCAAGCAACAGCCGAGCCAGTGCATCATCTGGCAAATTTCAAGGATTTCAAATTGGTCGGACCACCCGAGTTCAAGGGAACTCTTAACCCGATAGAAGCTCATACCTAGATCGAAGAGATGGAGAAGATCTTCGAGGTTGCTCGGGTGGCAGAAGAACAGAAAACAAGTTTTGCCACTTTCATGCTAAAAGGAGAAGCTAACTATTGGTGGAAGGCCAACCGGGGCCGAGTTGAAGAAGGCATTGTCGCGTGGGAACGCTTTAAAGAAATGTTCCTGGAAAACTACTTTCCAGAAAGCATGAAACAAGAGATGGAGGTTAAGTTTCTGGAGCTAAAGCAGGGGAACATGTCCGTGGCTGAGTACGCAACTAGGTTTAATGAGTTGGCACGGTTTGCAGCTCACCAGGTCAGCACCGAGGAAAGGAAAGCTCGTAGGTTTGAGCAAGGGTTGAAACCATGGTTATACCGTTCTTTTGCGGTATTGAAAATCAAGACATTTGCAGAATTGTTGGAACGGGCAATCATTGCAGAGGGTGGCAGTGAGGCCCTGGCTAAGTACAATCAGGAGAAGAAGAAGGGTCATGAGGGCCAAAAGGCAGGAAGCAGCGGGGGCAGTAACCCCGACAAACGGAAGTGGGTCGAGAGTCAGTCCTCCGGGGGAAACAAATCTGGAGGGGAGGTGAAGAAGCCATGTAGGTGCAGTAATTGTGGCAAGAACCACAAGGGAGAATGCATGAAGGGAAGGAGTGTTTGTTACCGGTGTGGGCAACCGGGGCACATGGCACCCCAATGTCAGAATAAGACAAAGGGAGGGTGTTTTTCATGTGGAGCACCCGACCATCAAATCAAGGATTGTCCGAAGAAGAAGGGTGACGCCGGGAGTGGCAACAGGAACAAGAGCAACAACGGGAATAATAACCGGCTGAGCTATGGGGCGCCAGCCAGTCAAACCAACAGGCCAACAGGCCGCACGTTCAACATGACCGTCCAGGATGCAATGGAATCCAAGGACGTGGTGTCAGGTATCATCCCAATCAACGATATAAATGCATATGTGTTATTTGATTCGGGTGCTACCTGCTCTTTTGTTTCCGAAGAATTTGCTAGTCAGTTAAACGTACCTTGTGAAACGTTAGAACACCCTATGAACGTAGAAGTAGCAAACAAGGAAATTATCCCCGTAGAATGCATTCATAGGAATTGTTGTGCTGAATTGCGAGGATTTAAGCTCAATGTGGATTTGATACCAATTCGACTGGGAGAGTTTGACGTAATCCTGGGGATGGATTGGCTATCAATTCACGGAGCAGTCATTGATTGTAAGAAGAAATGTGTACACCTAAAGACTTCTAATAAGTCGAAGGTGGTATTCTATGGCAGTAAGTCACCAAGACAATCTTGCTGCCTTACTATGATGCAAACAAGGAGATTACTTAAGAAAGGTTGTGTATGTTATTTGGCCCATGTGGTTGATACCCGTCAAGTAGGGGATGAGATGAGTCAAATACCAGTCGTGAAAGATTTCACCGATGTCTTCCCCGAAGAACTTCCGGGACTGCCGCCGGACAGGGAGATTGAGTTCGTAATCGATTTGGTACCGGGAACTGCACCAATATCGAAGCCGCCGTATCGGATGGCACCTGTAGAAATGAAGGAGTTGATGGTGCAACTACAGGAATTATTAGATAAAGGTTATATCAGACCAAGCGTGTCCCCGTGGGGAGCGCCAGTTCTGTTTGTGAAAAAGAAGGATGGTTCTATGAGGCTTTGTATCGACTATCGGGAATTGAATAAAGTTACAATTAAGAATAGGTATCCGCTTCCTAGGATTGACGATCTATTTGATCAACTTAAGGGAGCGAAATACTTTTCAAAAATTGACCTAAGAACAGGCTATCATCAGCTGAAGGTGAGGCAGGAAGATATCCCGAAGACTGCATTCAGGACTCGTTATGGGCACTTTGAGTTTCTGGTGATGTCTTTTGGATTGACGAATGCACCAGCAGCATTTATGGATATGATGAACAAAGTATTCAAGCAGTACTTGGACAAGTTCGTAGTCGTATTCATTGATGACATCTTGGTGTATTCAGGGACGGAGGAGGAACATGCTGAACATTTGAAGATTGTATTGGGAGCTCTTAGAAAGGAGAAGTTATATGCAAAGTTTTCTAAATGTGAGTTTTGGTTGCAGAGGGTACAATTTCTAGGTCACGTCATCGACAAAAATGGTGTTTCGGTGGACCCAGCAAAAGTAGAAGCGGTTATCAACTGGGAACAGCCGAAGACGCCGACAGAGATCCAGAGTTTCTTGGGATTAGCGGGATACTATCAGAGATTCATCCAGGATTTTTCAAAGATAGCATCGCCGTTGACCAATCTCACCAGGAAAACGGTTAAGTTCATTTGGTCGGAGAAGTGTGAGGAAAGTTTCATGGAGTTGAAAAAGAGACTCAGCCAAGCACCAGTGTTGACCTTACCGGACAACACTGGGGGTTTCGTAGTGTATAGCGATGCATCACACAAAGGTCTTGGCTATGTATTGATGCAGCACGGCAAGGTCGTGGCATACGCATCACGTCAGTTGAAGGACTATGAGAAGGGGTACCCGACTCATGACTTGGAGTTAGCAGCTGTAGTTTTTGCCTTGAAGATTTGGAGGCACTACCTATACGGGGAGAAGTGCGAGATATATACAGATCACAAAAGTCTGAAATATATCTTCACTCAAAAGGAGCTGAACATGAGGCAGCGCCGATGGTTAGAATTGATCAAGGACTATGACTGTGAAATTCTGTACCATCCAGGCAAAGCGAATGTAGTGGCTGATGCCTTGAGTAGAAAGGGCAAGGTGAAATTGATGCCGCTGACAGTCCAGAAGGAATTGATACGGGACTTTAAACGCCTGGAACTAGAGGTTAAGTATCCGATGGAGACGGACGAAAGATTGTGTACCATAACCGCAGGTCCGACTCTACTGGATAAGATAAAAGAGGCTCAAGAATTTGATGAAGAATGCATCGACATTAAGAAGCAACTATCAGAGGGAAAAACATTGAAGTACAAGGTTGACATCACAGGATTGCTGAGATTCGAGGGAAGAATCTGGATACCTTACGTACCATACCTAAGGGAAGAGATTTTGCAGGAAGCCCATAATACGAGATTTTCGGTACATCCAGGTAGCACCAAGATGTATCAAGATCTTCGTCAGCACTATTGGTGGCCGCATTTGAAAGGAGAAGTTGCAGAATTCGTTAGCCGGTGTTTAACTTGTCACAATATCAAGGCAGAGCACCAGCGGCCGAGCGGATTGTTGCAACCCCTGGAGATTCCCGAGTGGAAGTGGGAGCACATCACTATGAATTTCGTAGTAGGACTTCCAACCACACAAAAGGGTCTAGACGACATCTGGGTAATCGTAGACCGTTTGACCAAGTCTGCCCACTTCCTACCAATTAAGATCAGGTACAAATTAGAACAGCTGGCGAAACTTTACGTGAAGGAAATAGTATCACGACATGGAGTGCCGGTATCTATTGTGTCTGACAGAGACCCACGCTTCACGTCGAATTTTTGGAGAAGTCTACAGGAGAGACTGGGAACACAGTTAAGAATGAGTACGGCATATCATCCTCAGACTGATGGTCAGAGCGAAAGAACAATTCAGACTCTAGAGGATATGCTCCGGGAAGTTGTGATGGATTTAAGTGACAGCTGGGACGATCACTTGCCACTGGTAGAGTTCGCTTATAACAATAGCTATCACGCTAGCATCGGTATGCCACCATATGAAGCGTTATACGGGAGGAAGTGTCGAACGCCGTTGTGTTGGGATGAAGTTGGTGAGCGGAGATTGTTGGGACCAGAATTGGTACAACAAAGCGTGGAAATCATTAAAGTAATAAGACAGCGGTTAGTAGCAGCTCAGGATCGTCAAAAGAAGTATGCCGACTTACATCGTCAGAAACGAGACTTTGAAATTGGTAGCTTTATGTTTCTGAAGGTGTCTCCCTGGAAAGGGAAGATCCGTTTTGGGAAGAAGGGCAAGCTGAGCCCTAGATTCATAGGACCGTTCGAGATTCTGAGGAGAATAGGCGAAGTGGCGTACGAGGTAGCATTACCTCCTGAACTTGAGCACATTCATAACGTGTTTCATGTATCGGTGTTGCATCCGTATAAGCCAGATTACAAACATGTTATTTCCTATGAGCCAATCCAAGTCGAAAAGGACTTATCGTACGAGGAGATTCCTGTTCAAATCCTAGATAGGAAGGAACAAACACTGAGGAGTAAAACCATTCATTCTGTTAAAGTTCTCTGGAGAAATCACGCGGTGGAAGAAGCCACGTGGGAACTCGAAGAGAAAATGAGAGCGAATTACCCCCAGTTATTCGAGTAACCTTAGATTGAAATTCCGAGGACGGAATTTTTATAAGGGGGAGAGGATGTAATGTCCGAGAATTTTTAGACATTGTATCACTTTATTTTAATATATAAAACTCGTTTATTTAATTTTACGAATTTATTTGGATCAGTGTAGGTATTATTATTTAATACATGGTCCCATAAATTTCTCTGCCTTAAAGGGGCTCATTAATAATTTGAATAAATTAATGAGTTAACCCTAACATTTGATTGGCAAGAAAATTAAGGAAAGTAAATAAATGATTTTATCATTTTCAGATTTAAATAATTCGATTAAGAATTATGGTTAAAATAAACATTTTTAAATAATTAATTAATTGATTTAGTTATTTAATTAAATAATAGGGGCATAAGGTTTATACTTCATTTGGGCCGCCTCTTCTATTTTATTGTTAGCTGACCCAAATTTTTAATTGGACTAAGCCCAGATTTCATGTTAATTTCCTTTTTGGGCCGCCTCTTCTTCATTTTATCCAACCGGCCCAACCTTATTGGGTTGAGCCCATTCCTCCTTCCAACCGGGTTGTACCCATTACACTTGGGTCGATCCATCCTTAATCTATTTGGGGAAAACCAGCTAAGTCAGTCGGAGCGAACGGAAGCAAATCCTTAACCCTCAAAGCAAATCCAAGCCCTCAAATCAAACTGCTAAGAGACGATCGAAGCCAATCAATCAATTCGGACGGTCGAGTGGTGAAGCCGGCGACAGCGTGAGCGACCAAAGGTTGGAGCAGAGAAGGGTGTCGACGACTGAGCGAACACGGCAAGGACCAACGGTCCCAGAAATCCGGCGACGCGACCGGCGAAAGTGCGCATGATTCGAGGACTGTCAGCGTCGTCAGTAGACTGGATAGGTACAATCGGCGGCCACTCTTCTCCTACCATCGGTCATTGACCAGTCGTTTAGGGTAATACCCAAGCAATTTGGGGAAAAATCTTTCTATAAATTGAACCCCCATCCCCATACCAAGCTGCCGATTTTTCCTGTTTTGTGAGTCCAAATTAGAGTAGGAATTTAAGGTTCAAAAATTAGAGTGAATGTCCGTCTGGGTTGCTTATTTTGGACGACGACGAAGGACGACCATTCGAACCACCCGAAGGTATACCGAGCTACTGCGTTGGTTCGTTGAGTTGTTGTTTTCTTTATTTTCTTCCCTTTTGCTGGATATTATGGATTCTTGGTATTGTAGTGAATTAAGTTGTTTCTCTGTATTGGGTTAATTATCTCCCTGTACTGGATTGCTTTGTGCATTTGGGTTGGTGTTGTTTGTAATTTTTTTTTTCTTTTTTATTTTTTCTTCTGCGATTGGGGTATTGTTCTGGATTAAACTGTATTGCTTTGAATTGAAAACTCAGAACATTGTATTATAGTTGTTGGGTCTAAAACCTGGTAATGAGTTGTTAATATCCTTGTTCGGTTTGATTTGGGAAACTTGGTAATATGATTAGTTCATTTTCTTTCTCTTTTGATTGGGATTGTGCTGTTCCACTGTTTTTGGGACTGTACTATTGTGAGATTTACACATATAGTAGCATTGTATTGTGTTGGTTCCTTTAGTTAAGAAACTGGTATTGGAATACCTTGTCTGTGGGTTGGTTTTAATCTGGGAAATCTGTACTGAGTTGTCTAAATTTTTCAATTTATGTTGGTATGTGTTAAACATTGTGCTGGGATGGATCAAAAATTTATTAAGCAGGAACGAAGTGATAATTATTTATTAGTTATCACTAAAACTAAGAGGTATTTAATTACTGTTAAAATAAACAAGTATGATTGTTAACCAGTGATTAATTCTTATTTAATACTTGATTGTTATTTAATTAAGATGATAATAATTAAGTATGAATTAAGTTAGTAGAATAATTATTTATTAGTTATTAATAAATAAAGATAACAAATATTTAATTATTATTTAATTAATATTAGATAATAAAGTTAATTAAGTAATTATTTATTATTTGTCAATAAATAATAAATACTTTAATTACTATTTTAATGGATATTAAACCGTAAAGTTAATTAATACTTATTCAATAATGTAATAGATAAAGATAATAAATATCTAATTATCATTTGATTAATAATAATTAGGTATGAATAGAGCTAATCAGAATAATAATTACTTAATCATTAATGAAACGATGATTAAGTATGAGTGAGCTTAATAAGATTATCTGTGGCCCTTAATAAATAAAGATAACAAGCGCTCAATAATTATTCAATAAATATTTAATAATTAAGTGTGTGTAGAATTTGTACATTGAGTATCTAATTAAGGTTGAATAAGGAACTAGTGTAATAATTACTCAATTACCCTTAAGGTAAATAGTGATTAAGTAAATAAAAGATTAAGTAAGAGATCAACTACTATTTAGTTGTTATCAAATCATGTTAAATTTATTAATTATTTTGTAACTAATAAATAAGAAATTTTAACCCACAGTTAGAAGGGTACTCAAACGATAGGCAACCATGATTAACTATTGTTTATTTTAAATAATAGCTAGAGGCCATTAAAATTAAATTCTGTTTAGCTGATGGCTAGGTAGTAATTAAATGTATTCGGTGAATTGTTTATCTGCTAAATAAATAGCATAAGTGGGTATAATTACGCAATGCTAATGGATAAACCAACTCTACCAACTGATAGGTTATCCAAGGTCAAGTAATTAAAGCTAAGATTTAAATTGTAGCTGAGCAAACAGGCAAGTTCCTAACCCTAAACTTTTACATTATTGCAAGTTCTCTATCCCGAACTTTGATAATTGCAAGTTCCCTAACTTCATTCTTTCAGTATATTGAATGCAAGTTCTACCTTACTCAACTTTTACATTCAGCAAGTTTCTAAACCTTATGCATTATTTTTAATTCGTGCAAAAGGTATATATTATTGCAAGTTATTCTTTAAGCTTGAATCTTATCTCCAAGCATGCTTTAAGTGGTCTAATTATTTTTTTTAAATTATTCCACATCTATGTATTCATTGGCATTCGCACTTGTGCATTTGAATTTGTATGACTATTTAAGTTCTGAAGTTTACGAACTACTCATGATTAAGTCTGAACCCTTGTCTCGGTTAGGCCCGTATGTAAGAATTTATAAAAGCTATCCGAACCAATCAATGGTAAGGATTCTTAGACTAAATGAACACTCCTTTTATTATAGGGGAGTACTCCAAGTACCGGATATAAGGTACAAATAGCAGAGTTAAATGTTATGCATATACATAGCGTACGCGAGGCTGATCCCCTCAAGTACTTATTCTGTAGCCAGTAACCAGAGGGTCAACTAGCTATTGACTCCTTTGGAAGTTATTGTTCAAGGTCTATTCTACTATCAATTGTTCTAAAAGCATTCATTGTTATTGCTTCGGATAATTCTATTGTTGAAATCCCTTTTCATATCCCTTTCATCATGATATATCCTTATTGTTGTATTTTAAACTTGCTGAGCAAACTCGTTGCTCATCCTCGCTATATCATGACTTCATTGCAGCTAAACCCGAGACTTCAGGGAAGAACAAAGGGAAAGAAAAGATGAAGTGATAGACTTCATGTAGCAAATGTTAAACTTATGTGTAGTTAATTACTGTTAATGTAATTTAAGCCCTGACATTTATCTAGGGTATGGATTTGTGTAAGTATTTAAGGTTATTGTATTCTGGGACTAGTAACACCTTGTAAATGAACAACATATGTTTATTATATTCCGCATTTTAGTTACCATGTGTTGTTAGAGGTGAATGCTTGTAGTGGGTCGTGATGACCGGATCCGGGTAATTGGAGACCCGAATTTGGGGGCGTCACAACATTAACACCATACGCATTCAATTCTAAAGTTAGCACACATCGAGTCTTTAACAGTGTTCAATATAGTATGTTGATTGGGTTCCCACAAACAACCAACAAACTAGTTTTCATCTCGTCTACACTGTTTTCACAATGAGTTAGATCGGTTACCAGTTCGTATATACCTTCGCTCCTTGAAAGAATTGTTTAGCCCAGATACTATACATCGACTATTAAAGAGTACGACCGTACCACTATTTTATCATATATCTTATGAATTAACACTAAGTCTTTCTTTATGGTCCCGTAGGTTAAATACTCAATCCAGCAAACTGGATTTCAAATCCAGCAAACTAGACGGTAATCCAGTAAACTGGATTCTAATCTAGCAAACTGGATTCCAACTTGGATTACAATCTAGTAACCTGGATTCAAATTATTCAATTCAGCCAACTATTTTTGCAATCCAGCAACCTGGATTCAAACTATCCTACAATACAACAAACTAGATTCGAACTAACTTATAATCCAGCAACCTGGATGCACACTATTCAATTCAGCAAGCTGGATTCATACTATTCAGCAAGTTGGATTAAAACAGTTTTTCCTCTTTATTAAATAATTCATTTAATCATTCTAAAATGCCCTAAACATTATACTTCCTTACAAATGACCAAAATCCTTATCAGAAATATGTATAAACCATATTTAGGGTTCTCAAGCCGTAAAAACCTATTTTTCCAATTTTCAACTTCACATAATTAATTAAATTCATTTATACATAACTTCGTCATTTACATGAAAAATAGCAAACCATCTTCAAAATCATTTCTTTTCTTGAAATAGACTATATATAGTCCCCTTATAAAAATATATTTGTCCCGAAATTTTTAAAATCCATTTACTATATTTAAATAGTCCAAAATAGCTAAATCTTGTTACATTTTTCATAAATCAAAATTTCATCCAACAATTCTGCAATTTATAGGGTATGTTCATCCAACAAAGAGTTATTCAAGAATACTTTTGACAGTGGTCCCTCACGATAAAATCCATAACTTTCATTCTACATGGTCAAAAATCTTCAAATTTTTACAGTCACATAACTTCCCATATTATCACCTCAAATTTTCTTAGAATTTTTAGAGCACAAAAAGATGACGAAAATGCCCCTAGATGTGAACAGTTAGCAGGCTCTATAGCCCTTTTTGTTCATTACCCAGACTGTTTGTACCAAAATAGCTCATACGAATTTTTTGCTAATTATTTTTGAGTTCTACCACTTAGGTTTAGTAGTTAACTTATATATCTAGCACTATTCTTTGACGGATCGCAAAAAGAGTTTATAGATTTCAAATGGTAACTATATAAAGTGGAAGAAGATTAGGGTTTTCTAACCCTTTTTAAAATGAAATTATTTTCTTATCTTTTTCTAAACTCTGAAACCCCCAAATAGGTAAGATCTAAACACAAAACACTTATTAACATATAGATCTAAAGTTTTAGACCTCAAGATTATAAACTTTATATCATAAAAATCAAACCAAAATAAAAAGAAATATACTTTATTAAAGTTGAAATTGGTTATACCTTTGCTTTATTTTCTTCCTTCTTTCTTCCTAGGCTTTGATTATGGAACTTGAAGCTTGCAAAATCTCTCCTCTCTTGCCGTGAGCCCCTCCCTCTTCTCTCTCGAGATATTATTTTAGAGAGAAGGATGGATGAAAGAGAAAGAAATAGCTTCTAAATTTCTATTTTTTCTCTCTCTCTCTAACTTACAAAATGAAATGAACAGACCAATTTTGCTTTACCAATTAACTAGTTGCTTACAAAATCAATAGATATAGGTATTGTATCTATATATTTTAGCATAATTAGGAAGTATACTTCTCTTACACACTTTGACAAACTTGTTATGTGTGATGATTACTAATTGGTACTTATTATCCATGCTTATAAGTTAACTCTTAAAAATTTAACACATCACCCATTTGGGACCAACATGTGGCCGACATTCCCTTCATTTTGTCCCACTTTTTGGTTTTTCTTTTATTGCTTTATTACATTAATAAACAAGTTGCTAAATATCTTCCAAGTGGGTCACTAATTGGACTTGGTTTAAATTATATTTGGGCTCACTTTTAATAAGTTTAAGCCACTAGTTTTTTAAAGATATTAATCCATGCTTGGTTATTAATTTAATAAGTGTTAGGCCAATTTAATCATTCTACCCATTAATTATCCAAGTCCATGATTAATTAAATGAGTGAGCTTGGTTAGAAAATTAATTAGGCTAGTCCATTAGTATTCCTTACTAATTGGACTATTAAAATAAATTATACATATAACACACAATTCTCATTAATTAATACTCATAATATTAATTAATGTACAAAATTTATTCACTTACTATATTCACTTTAATTAAATATTTAATTAATTTACTATCTTATCAATTGTTTAATATTAATATTCTTAGGTTAGTCCACTAATTTAATAACTATTAGTGGGCCCTACTTTATCTAACAATTAATCACATACATTATTCACATAAGTCATAACATATTTATCATCATTGATAAATAATTATTATACTCATTGAACCACATACTATAATGCATATATTCAAATATAATCAATACTTATATTTAGTATTCGAATTTCCTTAAGAAAATAAATTCTTATTATTCATATATCCATTATATAAACATGAATCCTTTTAAATATAATTACAACAATAATTATATTTAAAATTAAAATACATGACCATAGATCAAATTAGGGTTTTGATCCGTACTATCACTTTACCACATTTACCTTACTTAGTCAATTTAAAATAAATTGACTAATCGTATAAATTCATATCATAAAGAAATAATCATAGTTATAATATTAATAATCATTTCTTAAAATATACATTTTATTTAAATATTATTGTAATCATATTTTTGTAAATTATCATGTATCTTTAATATAAAAATTAACTTATTAACAGAATATAATTTATAGTTGTCAACTATTTCTTTAATAAGAAATTTACTTGAAACCATATATGAAATAAATAAATAAATATATATATATATATATATATATACACACATACATATTACATATTCACATTCCTTTTCTTGCACACATTCTCATACTTGCTTTAATATATAATAAAAATAATTTTATTATATATAAAAAAATTTATACGTAAAATTTCATATTTTAATATATCAAAAATCTTGGGTTATTACAAATTCAATCACAAGAATAGAGAGAAGTGATTGCATGTACCCGTTACCTTGTGTCTTTGAAGAAGATGAAAAACTTGTGAACTTGAGATTTCAACTCTGAGACGCCCCCAAAATTGGGACTAATTAATCCAAAATCAAGACTATTCTTAATCCCGACCTTATGCGTTAATACTATCTTGTTCTAGCTTTACAACATTATTCAATGTTAAAATAGCTAAAAATGTGAAATAATTTATAACTTTTCTTTTCTATTCCCTGAATCGCAACCTTTACGATTATCTATATCTCAGAATCATACTTATTCTATGATTCATTTTAGCAGAGTAGATATGAGTATGTTCTACTCAATCCTCAATATGAATTCTTTCTTATATAGTATTATCACTGTGAAGCTTTATATTATAAAGCAATCATCACAACATAATCAGAACAAATATTCTTTATTTATTCAATATCTCAGAAATTTACACATCTGTCAATTACATATATCAAAACTATCATCATAATTCTATACAACTTCTAATTCAAGAAACTTTAATCTTTCGCATGTCTTCTAATCTTTATCATCCAGATAGCAAGTAATAGTGCGTTGTATCTTTAACCAGCAAAAATTTGTTTTTTTGCAAGATTGAGCTCGACAGCTCAACATATCTAACAGTTTTCATGCCACACATCGCACATAGAATTTTCATTCTCAGTTTATACTCATATTAGACATGCATTATAACTTTAAACAGTAAAGGTATAGATTTAGCATATCACATATCATATCAAGACTAAGTTCCAAAACTCAATTGTTTTAGTCATAAGTTGACTTCCATAATTTCAACAAGCATAATAGGTAATTCATATAATCATGCCAAGTTCAGATAGCAAATAGGAACTGAAAGACTTGCCTTGGCCTGTATTTATACGTTTCTTGAACGTCCATGATTAAATTTCTATTCGTCAGTTAGAATCCTCTGTACATTATGCTTCGTCGTATTTTCTTAAACATATAAGTACACATACATGTATCAATTAGTTACATGATCAACACACATTCTTGCTTTACCTAAACTCTTATTCACTTGAAACATATTCACCAACTTGGAATCTATCTTGATAGCCTTTAAACTCGAACCAACTTCGTCCCACACTTCTCGAATCAAACCAACAAGTCCCTCTTTGAAGCGTTTAGCTCAAGCTCTCGTCACTGGTCTAACCGGAACTTGCACGGATCCGCTCCACGGTTGTCATGCATTCCTGAGCTAAGGATGTCCTCATCATTCCTCTCTTGTAAGAAGGATTTGTCTTCAAATCATCACTTACATCAAACGGACTTAGATCAGTAACATTGAATGTTGCACTAACATTATACTCACCAGGTAAATCCAATTTGTAGGCATTGTCATTAATGCGCTTAAGAATTTGAAATGGTTCATCTCTTCTTGGAAGTAATTTTGATTGTCTTTGAACCGGAAATCTCTCTTTTCGCATGTGTAACCACACCCAATCGCCTGGTTCAAAGATAACTTGACATCGACCCTTATTGGCCTGTTTTGCATATTGCTCTGTCCTCCTTTCAATGTTGAGTCTCGCCTTCTCATGTATCTGCTTAACAAATTTAGTCTTTTTCTTTCCATCCATTTAGTATACTCAGAAATAGTATACAATCTCAAATGGCGAAAGTTGAGTAGCATAATGAAGAGATCTATTATATGCAAACTCAACATGCGGTAAACACTCATCCCAATGCTTAATATTATTTTGAATGATAGCTCGTAACAATGTAGATAAAGTTCTATTTACTACTCCAGTTTGACCATCAGTTTGTGGATGACAAGTAGTGGAAAATAACAGTTTAGTACTCAACTTACACCACAATATCTTCCAAAAGTAGCTCAAAAATTTAGAATCTCTATTTGAAACAATTATTCTAGGCATGCCATGCAAATACACAATTTCTTTAAAGAATAAATCAGCAACATAGGATGCATCAGTTTTGTGACATGGAATAAAATGTACCATTTTCAAAAATCTATCCACGACCACTAATACAGAATCATGACCATGCTTAGACCTAGGAAAACCTAATACAAAATTCATAGACAAATCAATCCAAGGTTCATTAGGAATAGGTAATGATGTATACAATCCATGGGGTTGAACACGCGATTTAGCTTGACGATTAGTAATACATCTATCACAAATTCTTTTTGCATCTCGTTTCATATGAGGCCAATAAAAATGTTCTTTTAAAACAGATAAAGTTTTGGCAACACAAAAATGGCTCATTAGACCACCCTCATGCGTCTTTAACCAACAACTCACGTAAAGAACATGCAGGTATACACAATTTATTTTCACGAAATAGAAATCCATCCACTTTGAAGTATTTAACTACAACATTCTTTTCACAAGTTTTAAACTCTTTACAAAAATCATGGTTATCAGCATATAATTCTTTAATTCGTTCTAAACCAAGTAGTTTCGTATCAGGAGTATTTAACAACACATACTTACGAGATAAAGCATCCGCAAGGACATTTTATTTACCTTGCTTATATCGAATGACATATGGAAATGTCTCAATAAATTCTATCCATCGTGCATGCCTTTTGTTCAACTTAGCTTAACCCTTCAAGTACTTCAATAATTCATGATCAGTGTGAATCACGACCTCTTTAGGTCATAGGTAGTGCTACCACATCTCCAACGCCCGCACAAATGCGTACATCTTCTTGTCATAAATAGGATAGTTTAAAGCTGCCCCACTCAACCTTTTGCTGAAGTACGCCACCGGCTTTCCTTCTTGCACCAAAATAACCCCAATCCCTAAACCTAAAGCATCACACTCAATTTCAAAGGTTTTAGAAAAATTAGGTAAGACAAGAAAGGAGCGTTAGTC
Source organism: Aralia elata (assembly GCA_034770075.1). Lineage (NCBI taxonomy): Eukaryota > Viridiplantae > Streptophyta > Magnoliopsida > Apiales > Araliaceae > Aralia > Aralia elata. Next base: position 52,535,545 of record CM068382.1, read on the forward strand.
AATTTATCTTTAATCAAATTAAATGCCTTTTCCTGTTCATCACCCCATTTAAAACCTACACTCTTCTTGATCACTTCCGTTAGTGGTGCTGTGATGTCGCTGAAGTTCTGTAACGACCCCAAAATCTGAACAAACCAACTCTCTGAAAGTAGTATGCACACAAGCCAATCATATTTGATATGATGTAGCATATACTTTGTAATCTTATTCATTTATTAATAAAAGAATTGATTTTCTTAAAAGGCATTTTATATTATCTACATGATGCTGTTATATTAAATGTGATAAACCCATAGTTTTGAGCAATGCTTTTAGAATCATGATGGTGATCATGCTAATGAGATCTAAATTCTAGATAGCTCACAAACTAAAATTGTTCCTAATCGTTGGATTACTAAATTGGGGATTAGTGAATCCGGATAGATTAGTACATACGTTGCTTGCTCTTAGGAAGAGGATGATTGATCTCATAATCATTTGTGTAGAGACACTAAAGCAAGTATGTAGGTGCTTATTAGAGAATAAGTTCACTGAACGTGACTCGCTAAGGAATCCTAATGGAGTTTTACTCGCCTGTCAATAGGAATTCCTCTAGTGATAGTAGTACAAGTGATCCTTGGACTTGAGATCATCATAGTATCTTGTGTATGATGGATTATACTTTGACATGTCCCTTAAGACCTTTGGGGTATATCAAAAGGTATGATTGGGTATAATAAGTTGTACATGGAGATAGGTGAATGATCAACAAAGAATCTACCACGTCTAGTAAAAGATGTGAATGTCCTATGTGATTCGATAAATGACAACTCAGTAGTCCTTGGCCAAGGCAGAATGAAATTAGAAAGGAGTTTCTAATTTGCATTATTTAGAGTTGTGCATTTGGGAATCGAAATGCATATAATTAAATAAAATAAGACTTGACAGTAAATCCATGTCTTATATTTAATTGGGAAATTGTATGATAGAAGGATTGAATTGTACGGTAACTATTTACTCAAAGGTTCTTTTGTGATTGATGTTGAAATCTATATTATCTGGAAAGTCGTTTATCGCTAAGGGGGCATACCCTTATTGTAGAATAAATATTATTTATTTAAATGAATTAAATAGTTTAATTTATTTATTTAAATAAGATTAGAATTGTTCTAATTGATTTATTCACAACCTGTTTAATATGGAGAACCTAAAGGGTCACACCGCAAAAGGAAAATATTTATTTAAGAAGTAAATGGCATAATTGTAATAATAAGTTAAGTGTATTTAATTTAGTCTATGGAGATAGAATAAATTAAATAGCTTAATATTTATTATTCAATATTTTGGAAATATTAAATATAAATTAATAAGAGGAGTCTTATTATTAGTATTACTATTACTATTATTTAATTCCTAATAGGGATTGGGAATTAATTAATAGAACTATTATTTATTTCTTAATAGGGATTAGGAATTAATTAATAGAAGTACTCTCTCACGAATTTCTAATTGGATTAGGAGCATAATTAATTAAAGGAGTTTAATTAGAATATAAACCCTAATCCTAAATAGTTTAGGGAAGGGTTATTCCTACATCTATAAATAAGAAGAGTCTTATCATAGATTAGGGTTACACACTCTTGCATAAGATTTGTGGAGAGTACTTGCAATTTCTATAAAGATAGAAACTAGGGTTTTTGCCAAACACCCAACTTCTTGAATACTTGTTCTTCCTTGGTGGATCACTTCTAGAGGCCAAACACTTGGGTGGCTAACGTTGATCAAAGGAAGGAATCACACCGTTGAATTCGAGGAGAACACGAAGGACTAAGAGTTGAACTTGTACCCGAGGAAGCTTTGTTCTACGAGGGTATAATTCTTATTCTCTTTCTCTTTTGTTTATATCGTTAATTGAGCACATTGATCGATCATGGTGATGGTTTGTATAAAATTTTAAAATCCGTTTTATCGCGCTTCTGCACTATTTATGTAATTTGATTGTATGTTCACGCTATATACAAACCTAACAGTGGTATCAGAGCCTAATCATGTGCTAATTATCGATTTTGATGATTCCATGTATGAATTGATATGCGATACGATCGGATTTTGGGCTGAAGAAATTTTTTTCTGAATCTGCGTCGCGGCCGCGCCGCTTCCAGTTCATTCTGGAGCGCGGTCGCGCCCTAACCCAGAAAACATTTCTGGGGGTGCAGCGCGGCCGCACCGCTCCTAGTTCAAATTGGAGCGCGGCCGCGCCGGTGTGCAGACTTTGAAATTTTTTTTTGTTTTCTCAATTAAGATAAATGGTTTATTTAATTGATAAAAGTTTAAGATAAAAGAGTTTATTTTATGTGGAATGGAATTTCAGATTGCTAAAAATTAAAGGAGTTTAATTTGGATTTGGTTTTTGATTAAAATAAAAGAGTTTATTCTGTTTCAAAAACTAAATATTAGCAAAACGTTTGCCCATTAATTGATATCAATGCATATATATAATGGTTTTATTATTCATGAGATGAATGTTATTTATTGATACATATAGAGATATGTATGATAATAAATAGGGATTGATTATGGACTATTGACCAATGTGTGATTGGATTTATTTTGGTGGATGCTTGAATGAATGAGTTTTTATAAATGTGGTCTGCGTACCTCGTCTTCTCTAATTTTTCTTAATGTAAATTCTATCTCCCTCCTATGTACTTCCCCTTGACTGCTGATCAAGGTTTCTATTTATTATAAATAGTTTCTGTAATAGGACTAATTAAAATTAATTTTGAAGAATTGGAGACAAAGGAGCAAGGAGCGCTTGAAGACCCGTTTGTATTGGAGCCCGGGTTTAAATGTAATAGTTATATTTAAATTTAATTCTTGCACCCTAGGTTTGACCTTTTGGTTCACTTGGTGGCTCTAGTGAACCAAACTAGAATAAAAGTCCATAATCAGTCCGGGTAGAATATAGTATTCTATATGTGCATGCTTACTATATATATTATATATTATCCAACATGCTTCGCATGTAAAATAATATGACGCGTATTTTATATATATATATGTGCATGCGCGCTAAACAAGATGAGACTAATAATAACAAACCCCTCAAAGTAATTATATTAAGTCTTAAGCGTTCAAAGTTATTTGGAATATCGAACGTCGCCTTCTAGCATGGTAAAGCGATAGAGTATTAAATATTTAATATGAGTTTGTTGTGTCACACAAGACAAGGATTAAATATTTAAGATGTTGCTTTATCACATTTGATGCTTATACATAGACTGAACGATGTTGTTTTGTTGTGTCACATAATGACAGTGTTTTTCTTTCGAATATATGGAAGTGCTAGGTTGGACTTAACTTGGATAATTTTGATTCGGATGTGTCACACTTGATCAAAATAATCTAAGAGGAAAAATACAAGGAGTTACATAGTGATGTAATTGACAATAGTTGTCTACCTATTTATTTATATATAGTTTGTTGTGTCACACAAGGCTATATACATTTGAAATGGGATCCTTATTCTCACTAGCAAATCTTTAATTAGATTTGCCGAACTATATAATGAGGGTAATATAGTTTGATGAAAATAGTGGGAGATACCAATTTAAAATAAAGACCTAATTTATTTTGGTAATTAATAAATTGAATGTATGCTGAAATGTTGTCTATTTCACATGCAGAATTTAAAAATGTCAAACTTACTATCACTGCGTAGCATACTTGATGCTAACAAACTGACCGGACCAAATTACACGGACTGGTTAAGGAATCTGAGAATTGTTCTCACTGCTGAAAAGATTTCTTATGTCCTAAATTCGCCAGTCCCTGCAAATGTTGCAGAAACAGCCTCTGAGGAAGAGATTGCTACTTTCAGAAAGTGGCAAGATGATGCAATCTTGGCTCAATGCATCATGCTCGCATCCATGAGTAACGAGCTTCAGCGTCAGCATGAAACTATGGATGCTCCTACTATATTGCTGCACCTCAAAGAGTTGTATGGTGAGCAAAGTAGGACTGCTAGATATCAGATATCTAAGGAGCTCTTCCGATCTCGTATGACCGAGGGCACTGCTGTTGAGACTCATGTCCTTAAGATGATCAATCTGATTGAACAACTTGGACAACTTTGGTTCATGATGGATGGGGAGTTAAGTCAAGATTTGATCTTGCAGTCACTCCCGGACACCTTCTCACAATTTGTTGTGAATTTTCACATGAATAAGTTGGACGTCAGCTTGCCTGAGTTACTTAACATGTTGAAAACTCCTGAAGGTCACTTCTCATCCAACAAGAACCAAGTCTTACTAGTGGATGATTCTTCCAAGAAAAGGAAGAGGCCCAAGGTATCTTCTGAAAAGAAGAAAAACAAGAAGGCTAAGGGCAAGGCGAAGAGGAAGGATAAAAAGAAACCTGATCCAGATAGCAAAGGAATTTGCTACCATTGCAATAAGTCGGGACTGTGACACCCCCAAATTCGGGTTTCCTAACCTCGAATTCGGTGTTCACGATTCTCGACAACAAACATACTTTCTAACTAAATGCGGAATACTAATCAAACAAAGTCTATCGAAATAATAATAAAGTCTTACAACATGGTCCCAAGGTTCTTTAACCTTAACTTAAAAACATACCCTTAATACAATAAGAGTTCACATAACCAAATAACATTTGCAGATAACTAATACATAAGCCCTATCAGGCAGCTATTCTTGCACCTTCCCTTTTCCTTTGTCCCCTTTTGACGTTTCTGCCTTAGCTGAAATAAAGATCATGATATAGCAAGGGTAAGCCACTAGTTTGCTTAGCAAGTTTATACACAAGGGAGATATATCATAATTAGAAGGAAGTTTCACTTTCAATGTTCAACAACAGTATAAGAGTGTGAAGAAACATGAATTAATAATCAACAGTTGAATATTCGAATACTTGAATGACAGTTACTGAGTGGTTGAAAATAACCATAGACATTTGCCAAGGTTCTCAGCATTTAAACTGGACCTCTTAATATGTTTTGGTAATCAAGGGGATCAGCCTTTCATACCCCGTGATTTATGCATAAACACTTAATAACTAGCATTGATATCATGCCTTAATCAAATTTATCCTTTTCTCAGCCAAGAGTTCTTACCATAACGATTTAATAAGAACAACTTTTAAAATACATTTGATTTCACAAATTTAGACATGCTTGATCTAGCTGATACAAATAGCATAGATCTATCTCATAAACAGTTCATGCTTGAAAAAACTTTAACTAAATTCACAATTCAATAATAATAGAATAGGAATTCAATTGCACAAAGTGTGAATCTCAATAATCAGTATAGATATGAATAATCAACAATAATTATTCACTAACATGCTTCGAAAATAATAACTCGAGTTTGAGTTAGGGAACTTGCATGTCTGCTCAGCTACAAATAATCTAGCTTTAACTAATTGGCCTTGAAGAACCTAACATTGATAATGTCGATCTATCAATTAGTACTGCGTAGTTGTATATCGACACGCTTACTGATGCTATTTATTTAACAATTAAGCCAATCACATAGCACACATAAGCAAATAGACTATCGTAAATCCTATAAGACACTTAATATTATCAATCCTAATAATATTTAATTCACCTCTTGGTATTATTAGTCCACTAATAACACTTTTATTCGTTTACTAATGTTATTAACATCTTAATAATATTTTAATCATCCAATAATACTTTAATCTAATATTATGAATCTCTTAATAATATTTTAATTCTCATATCATTAATAATATTTTAATCTAATATTATTAGCCATTTTAATAATATCTTAATCATTTATTAATGCTTAAAATAAATATTATTACCCATTCAATAATATTTCCATAAAGTTTTAATCTTAATATTTCTTTGTTTACTTAAAAATATCAAATTCTTATATTACAAATATCATAGTAATATTTTAATAAGTTATTAGGCGAATAAACAATTTATTCTAATTGTTTTACCCTTTATTAAACAACTCCTTTACTACCCATAAAAGGTCATAAATATTATTTCTCATTAAATATTATCAAAATACCCCTCAATAGTCATAATATATAATATTATAAGTATCCAAGCTTAAAAATCACATTTTCCTTATTTATGACATCATTTAACCATTTATTTTCTTTTAACCATAACTATAACATTATTATGAAAAATAGCAAATAGATTCTAAAAATTATTATCCTCTGGATCTGGATAGTATATTGTCCAACAATGATCCACAATGTTTTCTGGAATTTTAGAAAGTGATTTACTATTTTTAAAGTACTCAAAAACTCTGAATCTTGTTACATTTTTCATAAATTAAGTTTTGCTCAGAAAATTCTGAAATTTTAAGGGTACACTCTCATAACATGCATAAACATACTGTAAAACTGTCATATGTTTTCAAGGTACACACGGTGAGAAATCCGAGTATGCATATTTAGGAGTCCTTCACGGTAAAAGCCGTTACACAAAACGTACATATCAAAACGTGTTCATTCTTTTTGCTACTTGTAGATAACTTCTTAAGGTACCTCTGTGATTTTTCTTAGATTTTTAATAGATCCATAACTGGCCGAAACAATCTTTGGAAAAACGAGGACAGCAAGCTTTTAGGGTTTTAAAGTTTTAAGTTTTATAGCTGGACTATTTTGGGAAGATATCCCCCAAGGCTTCAAAAATTATTGGATTTATGTTCTACCACTTGGGTTTACTAGCTAACTCATGTACCTATCACCCCCTTTCAACGGATCACAAATCCAAGTTGTAGATCTCAAGTTATGGGTGATCCAAGTGAAGAAAAGCTAGGTTTTTACCCTTTAAGAACATAAGTTCATTTTCTTCCTTTGAATCTCCATTCTAACACTCAAGAGGATTAGATCTATACATGAAGCATGAAGATCTAATGATTCTTGAGTCTTAGAACAAAATCTCTCAAAAACTATGAAAATAAAACAAAGTAAGAAAGAAGGAAATGGTTTAGGGTTTCACCGTGATCTTGTAGCTACTCTCCTTGATCTACCAAAGTATGTGATGAACTTGAGATGCATGAACTATGCTAATCTCACTCTCTTTTTCTCTCTAAGTTCTTACTCTCTATACTTGGTGAATAATAAATGAACCAACCCCTACTATCATTGGTGAGGGGTCCTATTTATAGGAAAGTAGAGACCATGGGCAAAATAGTCATTAATCATGACTAGGCAAGGGCAATTTGATCACTTCATCAATAATAGGAAGCTTCCTAGCAACTTCCTCAAGGGTATTTTAATCATTACCCAACTTCTTTTAAGGTTAAAATAGTCTTTTCGCAAAATCTTAATTATACATTAGTTATTAACCATTCTTCATTGGTTATTAGACATTGGTTATTATCTTGTCATAATTACATTGTTTAAACACAATGGTTATTATCCCGCCATAATTACATTGGTTATTAACCACTTGGATATACAATGGTTATTGCCCCTTCATAATTACCTTGGTTATTAACCACTCTTGGCCATTTTAGCCATTACACACCAATTCCTACACTTGACTCACATATGGTTATTTCTTAACCATAGTTATATCATACCTGCCAACACAAGTATAGACACATCTTATACATCTCCCACCAATTAACCCAAGTTGGTTTAAATAAAACACAACGTTAACTCATTAAATTAAATTAGATTTAATTAATAAGGACATTCAAAATTCACGGGCATTACAGGGACACTGGAAGAGGAACTGCAAGGAGTATCTTGCGGACCAAAAGAGGCTTGGAGAAGCTTCGACTTCCGATCTAGGTTTGTTAATGATTGAAATTAATTTTTCTGAAAGTCAAAATTCTACTTGGGTATTGGATACCGGCTGTAGTTCTCACATATGTAATAACGTGCAGGGACTAAGCAGAAGTAGAAAGCTGGACAAGGATGAAGTCGTCCTACGAGTGGGAAATGGAGCAAAGGTTGCTGCATTAGCTGTAGGGACTTATCGTTTAGCACTGTCTTCGGGCAAGTTCATTAGTTTAAATAATTGTTATTATGTTCCGACACTCATTAGAAACATTATTTCAATTTCTGTATTGGATATGGATGGTTTTGATATTATAATAAAGAACAACAGTTGTTCTATTTATAATAAAAATGTTTTATATGGTGTTGGGAACTTACTGAATGGACTGTACATACTTGACTTGCTTGAAAATATACTTCAAATTGAACAAACTAAGAAAAGAAAAAGAGATGATGTTAATTATACCTTTATGTGGCACTGTAGACTAGGTCATATCAATGAAACAAGATTATCCAAGTTGCATAAAGATAGGCTTTTAGAGCTATCTGATTACGAATCATATCCAACTTGTGAATCTTGTCTCATGGGTAAAATGACTAAATCTCCTTTTAGTGGAAAAGGAGAAAAAGTTACAGAGTTGTTAGAGTTGGTACACACAGACGTATGTGGACCTATGACAACGAATGCACGAGGAGGGTATTCTTATTTTATTACTTTCAGTGATGATCATTCTAGATTTGGATATGTGTATTTAATGAAATACAAATCTGAATCGTTTGAAAAGTTCAAAGAATTCAGAAGTGAAGTAGAGAAGCAAATTGATAAGAGTATTAAGATTCTTCGATCGGATCGAGGAGGGGAATACTTAACCAATGAGTTTTTCAATTGTCTCAAAGAAAATGGTATAATCTCACAATGGACTCCACCAGGGACGCCACAGTTGAATGGTGTATCTGAAAGGAGAAATTGAACATTGTTGGACATGGTTCGTTCCATGATGAGTTTTACCGACCTCCCAGTATCCTTCTGGGGTTATGCCCTAGAATTGGCTGTGTAAGACCCCGAATTTATGAAATAAATTTTTTTTATTTTCTTTATGATTATTTTTCTAAATAGTGAAGTGCTTAATTGTTATAAATGATAGTTAAGGGTGTTATATGCAAATTATCTGATAAATAGTATGTCGGGAAATATTCCTTTTGTCGGGGAATATTCTTTCTGTCAGGGAATATTATATTCGGTACCGTACAATAGCGCCGAAATGACAATATTGTCAACGATAGTGGGCCCCATTGTCGGATACTAAAAACAACAGTATTATCACCTGCAACTGTTGAAATACCCGGTAATAAAAAGAACAGTAAAACGCGTTATTCCACAGTAATACGCGGTATTTCACATGCACACGGTGTTGCACAGTATTTTAAATTATTAATTCAATAATTGATAAAGTAGCAATTGCACAGTATCTTGATTCAATAATTGTTACAGTAGTATCTGCATAATATTTTATATTATTTGTCACGACACTGTAACACATATTATTTGATATGATAGTGTCTAGAAATTCTGTCAAGGAAAGGGGTTATTTAATTGCGCGCCATTTTTATGGAAGGCCCCCTCTTTCCTAGGAATAATCTGGTTGTTAGTATTGCGAGTATATGCTATCTGTGATATTAATACATTTAACACAATAATACAGAAAAAGGGATTTATTGTGATAATGGAGTTATTTTTATAATGGTTTTATCTTTTTGATAATGGAATTATCTTTTTGATAATGGATTAATCTTTTTAAAAAAATGGATGGATGATATAGATTAAAGAAAAACTGGATGGATGATAATGGAAGAAAAAATGGATGGATGATAATGGAAGAAAAAATGGATGGATGATATAAATGGAAGAAAAAATGGATGGATGATATTAAAAGAATATGCCAAGGGTATAAGCGTAATAAACCAGGAAAAGTTGGGGAAAAGACCAAAATGCACTCACCTTGATTTTCCTATAAATAGGGAGAGTTTGCTTAAGAAATTTTCACACCTTCATTGCCTATACTTCCTCTCTCTCTCTCTCTAAATTTCTTAAGTTCTCTTAGTGTGCTAGGCTATTATGAGTATTTGTGAGAATACTAGTATTGTCCAAAGTTAGTAAACTTCATAGAAAGTAACATCCAGTTAACGAAGGTAGGGAATATCATTTCTTTCATACTCATATATAATATCATTTGCTTTCATGTTCGTAATTGATATTATACTCATAAAGGTTATTATTCATTCTGTATTAATTTGTGGGGATAACCTGTCCGTGCGGTATGACGCATGCCTGGTGAATATCCTTTTATATTCATTCCTTATTATTCTGTGGGAATAACCTGTATGTACGAGTGTCGTACCTGGTGAATACCCTTTTGTATTCATTCCTTATTACTCTGTGGGAATAACCTGTATGTACGGAGTGTCGTACCTGGTGAATATCCCTTTGCATTTGTTCCTTATAAATTTGTGGGTATAACCTGTCCGTGCGGATTGACGCATGCCTAGTGAACAACCCTTCGTATTCATTACTTATTAATCTTTTGTGGAATGGTCAACAACATATAATTCTTTAATTCATTCAAAACCAAATAATTTTATATCAAGAGTAGATAATTACATACCTCCGAGAAAGAGTATCTGCAATGACATTTTCTTTATCTTGCTTGTATCGAATGGCATATGAGATTGTCTCGATAAACTCCATCCATCGTGCATGTCTCTTGTTCAACTTATGCTGACCTTTCAACTACTTCAATAACTCATTATCGGTATGAATCACGAACTCCTTAGGCTATAGGTATTGCTGCCATGTTTCTAACGCTCGAACCAATGCGTATAATTCTTTGTCATAAGTAGGATAGTTTAAAGCTGCCCCACTCAACTTCTCGCTGAAGTACGCCACTGGTTTTCCTTCTTGCATCAACACATCTCCAATTACTAAACCTGAAGTATCACATTCAATTTTAGAAGTTTTAGAAAAGTTACGCAAAAGAAGTAAAGGAGCATTAGTCAATTTATCCTTAATCAATTGAAACGCCTTCTCTTGTTTATCTTCCCACTTGAAACCTACGCTTTTCTTGATTACTTCGGTAAGTGGTGTTGTGATTTCGCTGAAATTTCTCACGAAGCGTTAGTAAAAACTCGCGAGTCCATGAAAACTATGAACTTGACTAACATTTGTCGGACTCGACCACTCTCAGATTGCACGTATCTTTTCTTCATCCACCTGTATTCCCTGGGAACTAACAACAAAACCAAGGAAAACAACTCTATCCGTATAAAATGTGCATTTATCCATCTTAGCAAACAACTTTTCTTTCCTAAGTACATCTAAAACAGATTTTAAATGTAACACATATTTACCCAAGTTTTTGCTATAAACCAAGATATCATCAAAATAAACCACAATAAATTTACCGATGAATGGACGTAAAACATAATTCATTAATCTCATAAAAGTAGTAGGTGCATTAGTTAAACTGAAAGGTAACACTAACCACTCATATAAACTATATTTTGTTTTAAAAGTAGTTTTCCACTCATCTCCTTCTTTCATTCTAATTTGATGATATCCACTTTTTAAATTAATTTTAGAAAACACTAAATAACCATGCAATTCATCTAACATGTCATCTAAGCGAGGAATAGGATGTCGATATTTTACCGTAATATTATTTACCACTTGACAATCGATGCACATACGCCATTTTCCATCCTTCTTAGGTACCAAAATCACCAGAACTGGACATAGACTCATGCTTTCTCTCACGAACCCCTTCTCCATTAGCTCACCAACCTGCTTTTACAACTCATTTGTTTCCTTGGAATTGCTCCGATAAGCTAGACGGTTAGGAATGGTAGCACCGGGTACAAAGTCAATTTGATCTTCAATTCCCCGAATAGGTGGTAAACCTTGTGGTAGCTCCTCGGGAAACATATCTACATAATCCTGCAATAAAGACATAATAACACTAGGCAACGAAGATTTAAGTTGCTAGTATTTAAAAATGCCTCCTTATACCGAAGTATAATCATCGGCTATATAGAAATTAATGCTTGCCTCACATCACTCTTTTTTGCATAAATGTTTGCTTTTCTCTCTTATTCTTTCTTTTTTTTTTTTCCCTCATTTTCTTTTTCTATCTTATTTTTCCCCTCATTTGTTTTCTTTTCTTTACTCTCTTTCTTTTGTATAAGATCTTTTTGTAAATGTAGTTGATCCTCATGCACTTACTTCGGCGTTATAGGATACGCGGATTGCCGCATGACGGGTGAAAATCCAATTGCAGTTTTCATATATTCTGTTATACTCGTATCACGTATCATTTCTTTTGTACTCTTTAAGGGATATCTTTTTCTTTCACATTTCTCCATTTATGATAAGAAATCTTTGTTTGTTTCCAAAACCTTATTTTTAAATGGAGAAAATCCCTGAAAATTAGTAGAATATCCTTAATAGTTTGTGCTTCATCTAATATCTTTTCACTTGAATCTTTCTATTTCATTTTATACGTTATAGTTGAAACATGAAATAATTTCTTGAATATCATTCTTGAATTTGACTCCACAATTTGGTCATCGTGTTGGCAATTTGGTCAATCTTTGATACTGATTAAATTATAGAGCTTTTCTTATCCTTAATCTCACTGTATCATTGTCATCATCCTCATCCTCATACTTAAATTGTGGTATTAGTTCTCTTTGACCCGTAGTGCAAAGATGAACTGGCGTGACATGATTTTGACCAAACTGTGTATTGGTATAATCATGACTTTTGGTGTTACAAACAAAGGCGTATGGTGAAAGTTCTCTTTGGCCCGCAGTGCAAAGATGAACTGGCGTTTGGCATGATCATGACCGGTGATGTTACAAATAAATATCTTTGGCACGTAGTGCAAAGAGAGGCTGTTGAAATTGTTGATTGGTGTTACAAATAAATATCTTTGGCACGTAGTGCAAAGAGAGGTTGTTGAACATGAATTATTGATTGGTATTACAGGGACATAATATTGGTGGTGATCCTTTAACTTATAGAAGATGGTAGATATTATAATCTACTTGACTCTTCTAATGGATTGTTCGTTCCGCTGCAGTTGTTGTTGTTGAACAAATATAAAATCTTTATATCTCTGATTTATTATTGTTGAAGACTAAAGATAATTTTTATTCTTCATTATCTTAGCCGGACCCACTCAAGGCAGAGGCGTGGCTGAAACAATTGAGAAAGATATTTGATATACTGCGTTGCACTAATGAACAAAAGGTTCCTTTCGCTACTTTTATGCTGCGAGGAGAAGCGGATCAGTAGTGGGAATCCGTGAAACGTACCCGTCACTCAGCACTCGAGATGTCTTGGGTCGAGTTCCAAGAATTATTTAACGAGAAGTATTTTTCGAAGAGTATTCGCCATATGAAGGAGGTAGAATTCATCAAATTGGAGCAGAACAACATGACCGTTTCGCAGTACGAGGCTAAGTTTGTCGAGCTATCTTGATTTACGTCCCATTTGGTGGATACTGAGGAATGGATGACGCGAATGTTTTTACGAGGTTTGAAACCAAAAATTCGTCAATATCTCATTTCTCATAAAATTTGTCTATATTCGGATATCGTGGATATGGCTCAATTAGTGGAGCAGGAGAATGAAATACTACAACCAGATGACGTCATAACCGGTGAGCTAATCGTAAACTCTTGCGAGTCTATACCTTATTAGATACTGGTTCTACCCACTCTTTTATTTCATCTGCTTGTGCTCAACGTTTAAACTTGACCCCTGAGAAATTAAATTTTGACTTATCTGTTGAAACACCATTGGGATAAACATTCGTTACATCTACAGTCTATAAATCTTGTTTTGTTCAAGTCGGTATCCTCACCTTACCCATTGACATTATCTCTTTTGAAATACAAGAATTTAATGTGATTTTAGGAATTGATTGGTTAACTACTCATCATGCTAAAATTGATTGCTTTCGTAAGGTCATTAGTTTTCATATTCCTAATCAACCTATTATGCGAATTCAAGCAACCAAACCGTTGAAATCAATAACCGTCATTTCTTGTCACAAAGTCATTCGTTTATTGAAAAACGGATGTCAAAATTTCTTAGCCCATGTAACTGATTTAAACAAAAATACGTCAAATTTGATTGATATTTCTGTTGTTAATTAGTTTCATGACGTATTTCCCGAAGAACTTCCTGGCCTACCCCTAGACCATCAAATCAAATTTTTGTATCGACCTTGAACCCAATACAAAATCCATTTCTAAGACCCCACATGTATGGCTCCTATTAAATTTTCTGGAGTTAAAAACCCAACTACAGGAGTTGTTAGATACCGACTTCATATGTTCGAATACATCGCCTTGGGGTACTCTTATTTTATTCGTAAAGAAGAAAGATGAGAGTAAATAGAAATCTATGCAGATCATAAAAGCCTCAAATATTTCTTCACCCAGAAGGAACTCAACATGAGACAACGACGTTGGCTCGAGCTGTTGAAGGATTACGACTATACCATTCAATACCATCCTGGAAAGGCGAACGTAGTAGCTGACGCATTGCGTAGAAGAACGTATGCAAGTACGAGTACGATGCTAACAACGTAAAGGCCCATTTTGGATGACGTACAAAGGATGAATATAAAGTTAAAGACTCCACGAACCCACGTGAAGATGATAACATATATAAGCAGCACAAGATCGACAAAAGAGTTATGATAATCTTCATCGAAGGGACGATGAATTCAAAATCGGAGACCATGTATTCTTACGTGTTACTCCATGGAAAGAAGATACAAGATTCGAAAAGAGAGGAAAAAATCAACCCTCGATTTATCGGTCCATTTGAAATCTTCGACCGAGTAGGAACTGTGGCCTACAGACTCGCCTTACCACCAAGCATGTCTCGTATTTATAATGTTTTTCAGATATCTATACTACATAAATATGTGAGAGGCCCAAACCGCATCATTGAATTAGAAACAAACGAGATAGTAGAAAATTTAACGTGAGAGGAAATTTTGGAACAGATTCTACGCTCAAAGATTATACCTCAAGTCAAAGTTTTATGGAAAAATCATGATATAGAGGATATGACCTAGGAGTTAGAATCTGAAATGAGAGTAAGGTATCCTCACCTTTTCGAAATGCCAGGTACGTACATCAATTTCGAGGACGAAATTTCATAAGGAGGGGAGATTGTAAGACCCCGAATTTATGAAATAAATTTTTTTTTTCTTTATGATTATTTTTCTAAATAGTGAAGTGCTTAATTGTTATAAATGATAGTTAAGGGTGTTATATGCAAATTATCTGATAAACAGTATGTCGGGAAATATTCCTTTTGTCGGGGAATATTCTTTCTGTCAGGAAATATTATATTCGGTACCGTACAATAGCGCCGAAATGACAATATTGTCAACGATAGTGGGCCCCATTGTCGGATACTGAAAACAACAGTATTATCACCTGCAACTGTTGAAATACCCGGTAATAAAAAGAACAGTAAAACGCGTTATTCCACAGTAGTACGCGGTATTTCACATGCACACGGTGTTGCACAGTATTTTAAATTATTGATTCAATAATTGATAAAGTAGCAATTGCACAGTATCTTGATTCAATAATTGTTACAGTAGTATCTGCATAATATTTTATATTATTTGTCACGACACTGTAACACATATTATTTGATATGATAGTGTCTAGAAATTCTGTCAAGGAAAAGGGTTATTTAATTGCGCGCCATTTTTATGGAAAGCCCCTTCTTTCCTAGGAATAATCTGGTTGTCAGTATTGCGAGTATATGCTATCTGTGATATTAATACATTTAACACAATAATACAGAAAAAGGGATTTATTGTGATAATGGAGTTATTTTTATAATGGTTTTATCTTTTTGATAATGGAATTATCTTTTTGATAATGGATTAATCTTTTTGAAAAAAATGGATGGATGATATAGATTAAAGAAAAAATGGATGGATGATAATGGAAGAAAAAATGGATGGATGATAATGGAAGAAAAAATGGATGGATGATATAAATGGAAGAAAAAATGGATGGATGATATTAAAAGAATATGCCAAGGGTATAAGCGTAATAAACCAAGAAAAGTTGGGGAAAAGACCAAAATGCCCTCACCTTGATTTTCCTATAAATAGGGAGAGTTTGCTTAAGAAATTTTCACACCTTCATTGCCTAAACTTCCTCTCTCTCTCTAAATTTCTTAAGTTCTCTTAGTGTGCTAGGCTATTATGAGTATTTGTGAGAATACTAGTATTGTCCAAAGTTAGTAAACTTCATAGAAAGTAACATCCAGTTAACGAAGGTAGGGAATATCATTTCTTTCATACTCATATATAATATCATTTGCTTTCATGTTCGTAATTGATATTATACTCATAAAGGTTATTATTCATTCTGTATTAATTTGTGGGGATAACCTGTCCGTGCGGTATGACGCATGCCTGGTGAATATCCTTTTATATTCATTCCTTATTATTCTGTGGGAATAACCTGTATGTACGAGTGTCGTACCTGGTGAATACCCTTTTGTATTCATTCCTTATTACTCTGTGGGAATAACCTGTATGTACGGAGTGTCGTACCTGGTGAATATCCCTTTGCATTTGTTCCTTATAAATTTGTGGGTATAACCTGTCCGTGCGGATTGACGCATGCCTAGTGAACAACCCTTCGTATTCATTACTTATTAATCTTTTGTGGAATGGTCAACAACATATAATTCTTTAATTCATTCAAAACCAAATAATTTTATATCAAGAGTAGATAATTACATACCTCCGAGAAAGAGTATCTGCAATGACATTTTCTTTATCTTGCTTGTATCGAATGGCATATGAGATTGTCTCGATAAACTCCATCCATCGTGCATGTCTCTTGTTCAACTTATGCTGACCTTTCAACTACTTCAATAACTCATTATCGGTATGAATCACGAACTCCTTAGGCTATAGGTATTGCTGCCATGTTTCTAACGCTCGAACCAATGCGTATAATTCTTTGTCATAAGTAGGATAGTTTAAAGCTGCCCCACTCAACTTCTCGCTGAAGTACGCCACTGGGTTTTCCTTCTTGCATCAACACATCTCCAATTACTAAACCTGAAGTATCACATTCAATTTTAGAAGTTTTAGAAAAGTTACGCAAAAGAAGTAAAGGAGCATTAGTCAATTTATCCTTAATCAATTGAAACGCCTTCTCTTGTTTATCTTCCCACTTGAAACCTACGCTTTTCTTGATTACTTCGGTAAGTGGTGTTGTGATTTCGCTGAAATTTCTCACGAAGCGTTAGTAAAAACTCGCGAGTCCATGAAAACTATGAACTTGACTAACATTTGTCGGACTCGACCACTCTCAGATTGCACGTATCTTTTCTTCATCCACCTGTATTCCCTGGGAACTAACAACAAAACCAAGGAAAACAACTCTATCCGTATAAAATGTGCATTTATCCATCTTAGCAAACAACTTTTCTTTCCTAAGTACATCTAAAACAGATTTTAAATGTAACACATATTTACCCAAGTTTTTGCTATAAACCAAGATATCATCAAAATAAACCACAATAAATTTACCGATGAATGGACGTAAAACATAATTCATTAATCTCATAAAAGTAGTAGGTGCATTAGTTAAACTGAAAGGTAACACTAACCACTCATATAAACTATATTTTGTTTTAAAAGTAGTTTTCCACTCATCTCCTTCTTTCATTCTAATTTGATGATATCCACTTTTTAAATTAATTTTAGAAAACACTAAATAACCATGCAATTCATCTAACATGTCATCTAAGCGAGGAATAGGATGTCGATATTTTACCGTAATATTATTTACCACTTGACAATCGATGCACATACGCCATTTTCCATCCTTCTTAGGTACCAAAATCACCAGAACTGGACATAGACTCATGCTTTCTCTCACGAACCCCTTCTCCATTAGCTCACCAACCTGCTTTTACAACTCATTTGTTTCCTTGGAATTGCTCCGATAAGCTAGACGGTTAGGAATGGTAGCACCGGGTACAAAGTCAATTTGATCTTCAATTCCCCGAATAGGTGGTAAACCTTGTGGTAGCTCCTCGGGAAACATATCTACATAATCCTGCAATAAAGACATAATAACACTAGGCAACGAAGATTTAAGTTGCTAGTATTTAAAAATGCCTCCTTATACCGAAGTATAATCATCGGCTATATAGAAATTAATGCTTGCCTCACATCACTCTTTTTTGCATAAATGTTTGCTTTTCTCTCTTATTCTTTCTTTTTTCCCTCCTTTTCTTTTTCTATCTTATTTTTCCCCTCATTTGTTTTCTTTTCTTTACTCTCTTTCTTTTGTATAAGATCTTTTTGTAAATGTAGTTGATCCTCATGCACTTACTTCGGCGTTATAGGATACGCGGATTGCCGCATGACGGGTGAAAATCCAATTGCAGTTTCATATATTCTGTTATACTCGTATCACGTATCATTTCTTTTGTACTCTTTAAGGGATATCTTTTTCTTTCACATTTCTCCATTTATGATAAGAAATCTTTGTTTGTTTCCAAAACCTTATTTTTAAATGGAGAAAATCCCTGAAAATTAGTAGAATATCCTTAATAGTTTGTGCTTCATCTAATATCTTTTCACTTGAATCTTTCTATTTCATTTTATACGTTATAGTTGAAACATGAAATAATTTCTTGAATATCATTCTTGAATTTGACTCCACAATTTGGTCATCGTGTTGGCAATTTGGTCAATCTTTGATACTGATTAAATTATAGAGCTTTTCTTATCCTTAATCTCACTGTATCATTGTCATCATCCTCATCCTCATACTTAAATTGTGGTATTAGTTCTCTTTGACCCGTAGTGCAAAGATGAACTGGCGTGACATGATTTTGACCAAACTGTGTATTGGTATAATCATGACTTTTGGTGTTACAAACAAAGGCGTATGGTGAAAGTTCTCTTTGGCCCGCAGTGCAAAGATGAACTGGCGTTTGGCATGATCATGACCGGTGATGTTACAAATAAATATCTTTGGCACGTAGTGCAAAGAGAGGCTGTTGAAATTGTTGATTGGTGTTACAAATAAATATCTTTGGCACGTAGTGCAAAGAGAGGTTGTTGAACATGAATTATTGATTGGTATTACAGGGACATAATATTGGTGGTGATCCTTTAACTTATAGAAGATGGTAGATATTATAATCTACTTGACTCTTCTAATGGATTGTTCGTTCCGCTGCAGTTGTTGTTGTTGAACAAATATAAAATCTTTATATCTCTGATTTATTATTGTTGAAGACTAAAGATAATTTTTATTCTTCATTATCTTAGCCGGACCCACTCAAGGCAGAGGCGTGGCTGAAACAATTGAGAAAGATATTTGATATACTGCGTTGCACTAATGAACAAAAGGTTCCTTTCGCTACTTTTATGCTGCGAGGAGAAGCGGATCAGTAGTGGGAATCCGTGAAACGTACCCGTCACTCAGCACTCGAGATGTCTTGGGTCGAGTTCCAAGAATTATTTAACGAGAAGTATTTTTCGAAGAGTATTCGCCATATGAAGGAGGTAGAATTCATCAAATTGGAGCAGAACAACATGACCGTTTCGCAGTACGAGGCTAAGTTTGTCGAGCTATCTTGATTTACGTCCCATTTGGTGGATACTGAGGAATGGATGACGCGAATGTTTTTACGAGGTTTGAAACCAAAAATTCGTCAATATCTCATTTCTCATAAAATTTGTCTATATTCGGATATCGTGGATATGGCTCAATTAGTGGAGCAGGAGAATGAAATACTACAACCAGATGACGTCATAACCGGTGAGCTAATCGTAAACTCTTGCGAGTCTATACCTTATTAGATACTGGTTCTACCCACTCTTTTATTTCATCTGCTTGTGCTCAACGTTTAAACTTGACCCCTGAGAAATTAAATTTTGACTTATCTGTTGAAACACCATTGGGATAAACATTCGTTACATCTACAGTCTATAAATCTTGTTTTGTTCAAGTCGGTATCCTCACCTTACCCATTGACATTATCTCTTTTGAAATACAAGAATTTAATGTGATTTTAGGAATTGATTGGTTAACTACTCATCATGCTAAAATTGATTGCTTTCGTAAGGTCATTAGTTTTCATATTCCTAATCAACCTATTATGCGAATTCAAGCAACCAAACCGTTGAAATCAATAACCGTCATTTCTTGTCACAAAGTCATTCGTTTATTGAAAAACGGATGTCAAAATTTCTTAGCCCATGTAACTGATTTAAACAAAAATACGTCAAATTTGATTGATATTTCTGTTGTTAATTAGTTTCATGACGTATTTCCCGAAGAACTTCCTGGCCTACCCCTAGACCATCAAATCAAATTTTTGTATCGACCTTGAACCCAATACAAAATCCATTTCTAAGACCCCACATGTATGGCTCCTATTAAATTTTCTGGAGTTAAAAACCCAACTACAGGAGTTGTTAGATACCGACTTCATATGTTCGAATACATCGCCTTGGGGTACTCTTATTTTATTCGTAAAGAAGAAAGATGAGAGTAAATAGAAATCTATGCAGATCATAAAAGCCTCAAATATTTCTTCACCCAGAAGGAACTCAACATGAGACAACGACGTTGGCTCGAGCTGTTGAAGGATTACGACTATACCATTCAATACCATCCTGGAAAGGCGAACGTAGTAGCTGACGCATTGCGTAGAAGAACGTATGCAAGTACGAGTACGATGCTAACAACGTAAAGGCCCATTTTGGATGACGTACAAAGGATGAATATAAAGTTAAAGACTCCACGAACCCACGTGAAGATGATAACATATATAAGCAGCACAAGATCGACAAAAGAGTTATGATAATCTTCATCGAAGGGACGATGAATTCAAAATCGGAGACCATGTATTCTTACGTGTTACTCCATGGAAAGAAGATACAAGATTCGAAAAGAGAGGAAAAAATCAACCCTCGATTTATCGGTCCATTTGAAATCTTCGACCGAGTAGGAACTGTGGCCTACAGACTCGCCTTACCACCAAGCATGTCTCGTATTTATAATGTTTTTCAGATATCTATACTACATAAATATGTGAGAGGCCCAAACCGCATCATTGAATTAGAAACAAACGAGATAGTAGAAAATTTAACGTGAGAGGAAATTTTGGAACAGATTCTACGCTCAAAGATTATACCTCAAGTCAAAGTTTTATGGAAAAATCATGATATAGAGGATATGACCTAGGAGTTAGAATCTGAAATGAGAGTAAGGTATCCTCACCTTTTCGAAATGCCAGGTACGTACATCAATTTCGAGGACGAAATTTCATAAGGAGGGGAGATTGTAAGACCCCGAATTTATGAAATAAATTTTTTTTTTCTTTATGATTATTTTTCTAAATAGTGAAGTGCTTAATTGTTATAAATGATAGTTAAGGGTGTTATATGCAAATTATCTGATAAACAGTATGTCGGGAAATATTCCTTTTGTCGGGGAATATTCTTTCTGTCAGGAAATATTATATTCGGTACCGTACAATAGCGCCGAAATGACAATATTGTCAACGATAGTGGGCCCCATTGTCGGATACTGAAAACAACAGTATTATCACCTGCAACTGTTGAAATACCCGGTAATAAAAAGAACAGTAAAACGCGTTATTCCACAGTAGTACGCGGTATTTCACATGCACACGGTGTTGCACAGTATTTTAAATTATTGATTCAATAATTGATAAAGTAGCAATTGCACAGTATCTTGATTCAATAATTGTTACAGTAGTATCTGCATAATATTTTATATTATTTGTCACGACACTGTAACACATATTATTTGATATGATAGTGTCTAGAAATTCTGTCAAGGAAAAGGGTTATTTAATTGCGCGCCATTTTTATGGAAAGCCCCTTCTTTCCTAGGAATAATCTGGTTGTCAGTATTGCGAGTATATGCTATCTGTGATATTAATACATTTAACACAATAATACAGAAAAAGGGATTTATTGTGATAATGGAGTTATTTTTATAATGGTTTTATCTTTTTGATAATGGAATTATCTTTTTGATAATGGATTAATCTTTTTGAAAAAAATGGATGGATGATATAGATTAAAGAAAAAATGGATGGATGATAATGGAAGAAAAAATGGATGGATGATAATGGAAGAAAAAATGGATGGATGATATAAATGGAAGAAAAAATGGATGGATGATATTAAAAGAATATGCCAAGGGTATAAGCGTAATAAACCAAGAAAAGTTGGGAAAAAGACCAAAATGCCCTCACCTTGATTTTCCTATAAATAGGGAGAGTTTGCTTAAGAAATTTTCACACCTTCATTGCCTAAACTTCCTCTCTCTCTCTAAATTTCTTAAGTTCTCTTAGTGTGCTAGGCTATTATGAGTATTTGTGAGAATACTAGTATTGTCCAAAGTTAGTAAACTTCATAGAAAGTAACATCCAGTTAACGAAGGTAGGGAATATCATTTCTTTCATACTCATATATAATATCATTTGCTTTCATGTTCGTAATTGATATTATACTCATAAAGGTTATTATTCATTCTGTATTAATTTGTGGGGATAACCTGTCCGTGCGGTATGACGCATGCCTGGTGAATATCCTTTTATATTCATTCCTTATTATTCTGTGGGAATAACCTGTATGTACGAGTGTCGTACCTGGTGAATACCCTTTTGTATTCATTCCTTATTACTCTGTGGGAATAACCTGTATGTACGGAGTGTCGTACCTGGTGAATATCCCTTTGCATTTGTTCCTTATAAATTTGTGGGTATAACCTGTCCGTGCGGATTGACGCATGCCTAGTGAACAACCCTTCGTATTCATTACTTATTAATCTTTTGTGGAATGGTCAACAACATATAATTCTTTAATTCATTCAAAACCAAATAATTTTATATCAAGAGTAGATAATTACATACCTCCGAGAAAGAGTATCTGCAATGACATTTTCTTTATCTTGCTTGTATCGAATGGCATATGAGATTGTCTCGATAAACTCCATCCATCGTGCATGTCTCTTGTTCAACTTATGCTGACCTTTCAACTACTTCAATAACTCATTATCGGTATGAATCACGAACTCCTTAGGCTATAGGTATTGCTGCCATGTTTCTAACGCTCGAACCAATGCGTATAATTCTTTGTCATAAGTAGGATAGTTTAAAGCTGCCCCACTCAACTTCTCGCTGAAGTACGCCACTAGGTTTTCCTTCTTGCATCAACACATCTCCAATTACTAAACCTGAAGTATCACATTCAATTTTAGAAGTTTTAGAAAAGTTACGCAAAAGAAGTAAAGGAGCATTAGTCAATTTATCCTTAATCAATTGAAACGCCTTCTCTTGTTTATCTTCCCACTTGAAACCTACGCTTTTCTTGATTACTTCGGTAAGTGGTGTTGTGATTTCGCTGAAATTTCTCACGAAGCGTTAGTAAAAACTCGCGAGTCCATGAAAACTATGAACTTGACTAACATTTGTCGGACTCGACCACTCTCAGATTGCACGTATCTTTTCTTCATCCACCTGTATTCCCTGGGAACTAACAACAAAACCAAGGAAAACAACTCTATCCGTATAAAATGTGCATTTATCCATCTTAGCAAACAACTTTTCTTTCCTAAGTACATCTAAAACAGATTTTAAATGTAACACATATTTACCCAAGTTTTTGCTATAAACCAAGATATCATCAAAATAAACCACAATAAATTTACCGATGAATGGACGTAAAACATAATTCATTAATCTCATAAAAGTAGTAGGTGCATTAGTTAAACTGAAAGGTAACACTAACCACTCATATAAACTATATTTTGTTTTAAAAGTAGTTTTCCACTCATCTCCTTCTTTCATTCTAATTTGATGATATCCACTTTTTAAATTAATTTTAGAAAACACTAAATAACCATGCAATTCATCTAACATGTCATCTAAGCGAGGAATAGGATGTCGATATTTTACCGTAATATTATTTACCACTTGACAATCGATGCACATACGCCATTTTCCATCCTTCTTAGGTACCAAAATCACCAGAACTGGACATAGACTCATGCTTTCTCTCACGAACCCCTTCTCCATTAGCTCACCAACCTGCTTTTACAACTCATTTGTTTCCTTGGAATTGCTCCGATAAGCTAGACGGTTAGGAATGGTAGCACCGGGTACAAAGTCAATTTGATCTTCAATTCCCCGAATAGGTGGTAAACCTTGTGGTAGCTCCTCGGGAAACATATCTACATAATCCTGCAATAAAGACATAATAACACTAGGCAACGAAGATTTAAGTTTGCTAGTATTTAAAAATGCCTCCTTATACCGAAGTATAATCATCGGCTATATAGAAATTAATGCTTGCCTCACATCACTCTTTTTTGCATAAATGTTTGCTTTTCTCTCTTATTCTTTCTTTTTTCCCTCCTTTTCTTTTTCTATCTTATTTTTCCCCTCATTTGTTTTCTTTTCTTTACTCTCTTTCTTTTGTATAAGATCTTTTTGTAAATGTAGTTGATCCTCATGCACTTACTTCGGCGTTATAGGATACGCGGATTGCCGCATGACGGGTGAAAATCCAATTGCAGTTTCATATATTCTGTTATACTCGTATCACGTATCATTTCTTTTGTACTCTTTAAGGGATATCTTTTTCTTTCACATTTCTCCATTTATGATAAGAAATCTTTGTTTGTTTCCAAAACCTTATTTTTAAATGGAGAAAATCCCTGAAAATTAGTAGAATATCCTTAATAGTTTGTGCTTCATCTAATATCTTTTCACTTGAATCTTTCTATTTCATTTTATACGTTATAGTTGAAACATGAAATAATTTCTTGAATATCATTCTTGAATTTGACTCCACAATTTGGTCATCGTGTTGGCAATTTGGTCAATCTTTGATACTGATTAAATTATAGAGCTTTTCTTATCCTTAATCTCACTGTATCATTGTCATCATCCTCATCCTCATACTTAAATTGTGGTATTAGTTCTCTTTGACCCGTAGTGCAAAGATGAACTGGCGTGACATGATTTTGACCAAACTGTGTATTGGTATAATCATGACTTTTGGTGTTACAAACAAAGGCGTGTGGTGAAAGTTCTCTTTGGCCCGCAGTGCAAAGATGAACTGGCGTTTGGCATGATCATGACCGGTGATGTTACAAATAAATATCTTTGGCACGTAGTGCAAAGAGAGGCTGTTGAAATTGTTGATTGGTGTTACAAATAAATATCTTTGGCACGTAGTGCAAAGAGAGGTTGTTGAACATGAATTATTGATTGGTATTACAGGGACATAATATTGGTGGTGATCCTTTAACTTATAGAAGATGGTAGATATTATAATCTACTTGACTCTTCTAATGGATTGTTCGTTCCGCTGCAGTTGTTGTTGTTGAACAAATATAAAATCTTTATATCTCTGATTTATTATTGTTGAAGACTAAAGATAATTTTTATTCTTCATTATCTTAGCCGGACCCACTCAAGGCAGAGGCGTGGCTGAAACAATTGAGAAAGATATTTGATATACTGCGTTGCACTAATGAACAAAAGGTTCCTTTCGCTACTTTTATGCTGCGAGGAGAAGCGGATCAGTAGTGGGAATCCGTGAAACGTACCCGTCACTCAGCACTCGAGATGTCTTGGGTCGAGTTCCAAGAATTATTTAACGAGAAGTATTTTTCGAAGAGTATTCGCCATATGAAGGAGGTAGAATTCATCAAATTGGAGCAGAACAACATGACCGTTTCGCAGTACGAGGCTAAGTTTGTCGAGCTATCTTGATTTACGTCCCATTTGGTGGATACTGAGGAATGGATGACGCGAATGTTTTTACGAGGTTTGAAACCAAAAATTCGTCAATATCTCATTTCTCATAAAATTTGTCTATATTCGGATATCGTGGATATGGCTCAATTAGTGGAGCAGGAGAATGAAATACTACAACCAGATGACGTCATAACCGGTGAGCTAATCGTAAACTCTTGCGAGTCTATACCTTATTAGATACTGGTTCTACCCACTCTTTTATTTCATCTGCTTGTGCTCAACGTTTAAACTTGACCCCTGAGAAATTAAATTTTGACTTATCTGTTGAAACACCATTGGGATAAACATTCGTTACATCTACAGTCTATAAATCTTGTTTTGTTCAAGTCGGTATCCTCACCTTACCCATTGACATTATCTCTTTTGAAATACAAGAATTTAATGTGATTTTAGGAATTGATTGGTTAACTACTCATCATGCTAAAATTGATTGCTTTCGTAAGGTCATTAGTTTTCATATTCCTAATCAACCTATTATGCGAATTCAAGCAACCAAACCGTTGAAATCAATAACCGTCATTTCTTGTCACAAAGTCATTCGTTTATTGAAAAACGGATGTCAAAATTTCTTAGCCCATGTAACTGATTTAAACAAAAATACGTCAAATTTGATTGATATTTCTGTTGTTAATTAGTTTCATGACGTATTTCCCGAAGAACTTCCTGGCCTACCCCTAGACCATCAAATCAAATTTTTGTATCGACCTTGAACCCAATACAAAATCCATTTCTAAGACCCCACATGTATGGCTCCTATTAAATTTTCTGGAGTTAAAAACCCAACTACAGGAGTTGTTAGATACCGACTTCATATGTTCGAATACATCGCCTTGGGGTACTCTTATTTTATTCGTAAAGAAGAAAGATGAGAGTAAATAGAAATCTATGCAGATCATAAAAGCCTCAAATATTTCTTCACCCAGAAGGAACTCAACATGAGACAACGACGTTGGCTCGAGCTGTTGAAGGATTACGACTATACCATTCAATACCATCCTGGAAAGGCGAACGTAGTAGCTGACGCATTGCGTAGAAGAACGTATGCAAGTACGAGTACGATGCTAACAACGTAAAGGCCCATTTTGGATGACGTACAAAGGATGAATATAAAGTTAAAGACTCCACGAACCCACGTGAAGATGATAACATATATAAGCAGCACAAGATCGACAAAAGAGTTATGATAATCTTCATCGAAGGGACGATGAATTCAAAATCGGAGACCATGTATTCTTACGTGTTACTCCATGGAAAGAAGATACAAGATTCGAAAAGAGAGGAAAAAATCAACCCTCGATTTATCGGTCCATTTGAAATCTTCGACCGAGTAGGAACTGTGGCCTACAGACTCGCCTTACCACCAAGCATGTCTCGTATTTATAATGTTTTTCAGATATCTATACTACATAAATATGTGAGAGGCCCAAACCGCATCATTGAATTAGAAACAAACGAGATAGTAGAAAATTTAACGTGAGAGGAAATTTTGGAACAGATTCTACGCTCAAAGATTATACCTCAAGTCAAAGTTTTATGGAAAAATCATGATATAGAGGATATGACCTAGGAGTTAGAATCTGAAATGAGAGTAAGGTATCCTCACCTTTTCGAAATGCCAGGTACGTACATCAATTTCGAGGACGAAATTTCATAAGGAGGGGAGATTGTAAGACCCCGAATTTATGAAATAAATTTTTTTATTTTCTTTATGATTATTTTTCTAAATAGTGAAGTGCTTAATTGTTATAAATGATAGTTAAGGGTGTTATATGCAAATTATCTGATAAACAGTATGTCGGGAAATATTCCTTTTGTCGGGGAATATTCTTTCTGTCAGGAAATATTATATTCGGTACCGTACAATAGCGCCGAAATGACAATATTGTCAACGATAGTGGGCCCCATTGTCGGATACTGAAAACAACAGTATTATCACCTGCAACTGTTGAAATACCCGGTAATAAAAAGAACAGTAAAACGCGTTATTCCACAGTAGTACGCGGTATTTCACATGCACACGGTGTTGCACAGTATTTTAAATTATTGATTCAATAATTGATAAAGTAGCAATTGCACAGTATCTTGATTCAATAATTGTTACAGTAGTATCTGCATAATATTTTATATTATTTGTCACGACACTGTAACACATATTATTTGATATGATAGTGTCTAGAAATTCTGTCAAGGAAAAGGGTTATTTAATTGCGCGCCATTTTTATGGAAAGCCCCTTCTTTCCTAGGAATAATCTGGTTGTCAGTATTGCGAGTATATGCTATCTGTGATATTAATACATTTAACACAATAATACAGAAAAAGGGATTTATTGTGATAATGGAGTTATTTTTATAATGGTTTTATCTTTTTGATAATGGAATTATCTTTTTGATAATGGATTAATCTTTTTGAAAAAAATGGATGGATGATATAGATTAAAGAAAAAATGGATGGATGATAATGGAAGAAAAAATGGATGGATGATAATGGAAGAAAAAATGGATGGATGATATAAATGGAAGAAAAAATGGATGGATGATATTAAAAGAATATGCCAAGGGTATAAGCGTAATAAACCAAGAAAAGTTGGGGAAAAGACCAAAATGTGCCCTCACCTTGATTTTCCTATAAATAGGGAGAGTTTGCTTAAGAAATTTTCACACCTTCATTGCCTATACTTCCTCTCTCTCTCTCTAAATTTCTTAAGTTCTCTTAGTGTGCTAGGCTATTATGAGTATTTGTGAGAATACTAGTATTGTCCAAAGTTAGTAAACTTCATAGAAAGTAACATCCAGTTAACGAAGGTAGGGAATATCATTTCTTTCATACTCATATATAATATCATTTGCTTTCATGTTCGTAATTGATATTATACTCATAAAGGTTATTATTCATTCTGTATTAATTTGTGGGGATAACCTGTCCGTGCGGTATGACGCATGCCTGGTGAATATCCTTTTATATTCATTCCTTATTATTCTGTGGGAATAACCTGTATGTACGAGTGTCGTACCTGGTGAATACCCTTTTGTATTCATTCCTTATTACTCTGTGGGAATAACCTGTATGTACGGAGTGTCGTACCTGGTGAATATCCCTTTGCATTTGTTCCTTATAAATTTGTGGGTATAACCTGTCCGTGCGGATTGACGCATGCCTAGTGAACAACCCTTCGTATTCATTACTTATTAATCTTTTGTGGAATGGTCAACAACATATAATTCTTTAATTCATTCAAAACCAAATAATTTTATATCAAGAGTAGATAATTACATACCTCCGAGAAAGAGTATCTGCAATGACATTTTCTTTATCTTGCTTGTATCGAATGGCATATGAGATTGTCTCGATAAACTCCATCCATCGTGCATGTCTCTTGTTCAACTTATGCTGACCTTTCAACTACTTCAATAACTCATTATCGGTATGAATCACGAACTCCTTAGGCTATAGGTATTGCTGCCATGTTTCTAACGCTCGAACCAATGCGTATAATTCTTTGTCATAAGTAGGATAGTTTAAAGCTGCCCCACTCAACTTCTCGCTGAAGTACGCCACTGGTTTTCCTTCTTGCATCAACACATCTCCAATTACTAAACCTGAAGTATCACATTCAATTTTAGAAGTTTTAGAAAAGTTAGGCAAAAGAAGTAAAGGAGCATTAGTCAATTTATCCTTAATCAATTGAAACGCCTTCTCTTGTTTATCTTCCCACTTGAAACCTACGCTTTTCTTGATTACTTCGGTAAGTGGTGTTGTGATTTCGCTGAAATTTCTCACGAAGCGTTAGTAAAAACTCGCGAGTCCATGAAAACTATGAACTTGACTAACATTTGTCGGACTCGACCACTCTCAGATTGCACGTATCTTTTCTTCATCCACCTGTATTCCCTGGGAACTAACAACAAAACCAAGGAAAACAACTCTATCCGTATAAAATGTGCATTTATCCATCTTAGCAAACAACTTTTCTTTCCTAAGTACATCTAAAACAGATTTTAAATGTAACACATATTTACCCAAGTTTTTGCTATAAACCAAGATATCATCAAAATAAACCACAATAAATTTACCGATGAATGGACGTAAAACATAATTCATTAATCTCATAAAAGTAGTAGGTGCATTAGTTAAACTGAAAGGTAACACTAACCACTCATATAAACTATATTTTGTTTTAAAAGTAGTTTTCCACTCATCTCCTTCTTTCATTCTAATTTGATGATATCCACTTTTTAAATTAATTTTAGAAAACACTAAATAACCATGCAATTCATCTAACATGTCATCTAAGCGAGGAATAGGATGTCGGTATTTTACCGTAATATTATTTACCACTTGACAATCGATGCACATACGCCATTTTCCATCCTTCTTAGGTACCAAAATCACCAGAACTGGACATAGACTCATGCTTTCTCTCACGAACCCCTTCTCCATTAGCTCACCAACCTGCTTTTACAACTCATTTGTTTTCCTTGGAATTGCTCCGATAAGCTAGACGGTTAGGAATGGTAGCACCGGGTACAAAGTCAATTTGATCTTCAATTCCCCGAATAGGTGGTAAACCTTGTGGTAGCTCCTCGGGAAACATATCTACATAATCCTGCAATAAAGACATAATAACACTAGGCAACGAAGATTTAAGTTGCTAGTATTTAAAAATGCCTCCTTATACCGAAGTATAATCATCGGCTATATAGAAATTAATGCTTGCCTCACATCACTCTTTTTTGCATAAATGTTTGCTTTTCTCTCTTATTCTTTCTTTTTTCCCTCCTTTTCTTTTTCTATCTTATTTTTCCCCTCATTTGTTTTCTTTTCTTTACTCTCTTTCTTTTGTATAAGATCTTTTTGTAAATGTAGTTGATCCTCATGCACTTACTTCGGCGTTATAGGATACGCGGATTGCCGCATGACGGGTGAAAATCCAATTGCAGTTTCATATATTCTGTTATACTCGTATCACGTATCATTTCTTTTGTACTCTTTAAGGGATATCTTTTTCTTTCACATTTCTCCATTTATGATAAGAAATCTTTGTTTGTTTCCAAAACCTTATTTTTAAATGGAGAAAATCCCTGAAAATTAGTAGAATATCCTTAATAGTTTGTGCTTCATCTAATATCTTTTCACTTGAATCTTTCTATTTCATTTTATACGTTATAGTTGAAACATGAAATAATTTCTTGAATATCATTCTTGAATTTGACTCCACAATTTGGTCATCGTGTTGGCAATTTGGTCAATCTTTGATACTGATTAAATTATAGAGCTTTTCTTATCCTTAATCTCACTGTATCATTGTCATCATCCTCATCCTCATACTTAAATTGTGGTATTAGTTCTCTTTGACCCGTAGTGCAAAGATGAACTGGCGTGACATGATTTTGACCAAACTGTGTATTGGTATAATCATGACTTTTGGTGTTACAAACAAAGGCGTGTGGTGAAAGTTCTCTTTGGCCCGCAGTGCAAAGATGAACTGGCGTTTGGCATGATCATGACCGGTGATGTTACAAATAAATATCTTTGGCACGTAGTGCAAAGAGAGGCTGTTGAAATTGTTGATTGGTGTTACAAATAAATATCTTTGGCACGTAGTGCAAAGAGAGGTTGTTGAACATGAATTATTAATTGGTATTACAGGGACATAATATTGGTGGTGATCCTTTAACTTATAGAAGATGGTAGATATTATAATCTACTTGACTCTTCTAATGGATTGTTCGTTCCGCTGCAGTTGTTGTTGTTGAACAAATATAAAATCTTTATATCTCTGATTTATTATTGTTGAAGACTAAAGATAATTTTTATTCTTCATTATCTTAGTCGGACCCACTCAAGGAAGAGGCGTGGCTGAAACAATTGAGAAAGATATTTGATATACTGCGTTGCACTAATGAACAAAAGGTTCCTTTCGCTACTTTTATGCTGCGAGGAGAAGCGGATCAGTAGTGGGAATCCGTGAAACGTACCCGTCACTCAGCACTCGAGATGTCTTGGGTCGAGTTCCAAGAATTATTTAACGAGAAGTATTTTTCGAAGAGTATTCGCCATATGAAGGAGGTAGAATTCATCAAATTGGAGCAGAACAATATGACCGTTTCGCAGTACGAGGCTAAGTTTGTCGAGCTATCTTGATTTGCGTCCCATTTGGTGGATACTGAGGAATGGATGACGCGAATGTTTTTACGAGGTTTGAAACCAAAAATTCGTCAATATCTCATTTCTCATAAAATTTGTCTATATTCGGATATCGTGGATATGGCTCAATTAGTGGAGCAGGAGAATGAAATACTACAACCAGATGACGTCATAACCAGTGAGCTAATCGTAAACTCTTGCGAGTCTATACCTTATTAGATACTGGTTCTACCCACTCTTTTATTTCATCTGCTTGTGCTCAACGTTTAAACTTGACCCCTGAGAAATTAAATTTTGACTTATCTGTTGAAACACCATTGGGATAAACATTCGTTATATCTACAGTCTATAAATCTTGTTTTGTTCAAGTCGGTATCCTCACCTTACCCATTGATATTATCTCTTTTGAAATACAAGAATTTAATGTGATTTTAGGAATTGATTGGTTAACTACTCATCATGCTAAAATTGATTGCTTTCGTAAGGTCATTAGTTTTCATATTCCTAATCAACCTATTATGCGAATTCAAGCAACCAAACCGTTGAAATCAATAACCGTCATTTCTTGTCACAAAGTCATTCGTTTATTGAAAAACGGATGTCAAAATTTCTTAGCCCATGTAACTGATTTAAACAAAAATACGTCAAATTTGATTGATATTTCTGTTGTTAATTAGTTTCATGACGTATTTCCCGAAGAACTTCCTGGCCTACCCCTAGACCATCAAATCAAATTTTTGTATCGACCTTGAACCCAATACAAAATCCATTTCTAAGACCCCACATGTATGGCTCCTATTAAATTTTCTGGAGTTAAAAACCCAACTACAGGAGTTGTTAGATACCGACTTCATATGTTCGAATACATCGCCTTGGGGTACTCTTATTTTATTCGTAAAGAAGAAAGATGAGAGTAAATAGAAATCTATGCAGATCATAAAAGCCTCAAATATTTCTTCACCCAGAAGGAACTCAACATGAGACAACGACGTTGGCTCGAGCTGTTGAAGGATTACGACTATACCATTCAATACCATCCTGGAAAGGCGAACGTAGTAGCTGACGCATTGCGTAGAAGAACGTATGCAAGTACGAGTACGATGCTAACAACGTAAAGGCCCATTTTGGATGACGTACAAAGGATGAATATAGAGTTAAAGACTCCACGAACCCACGTGAAGATGATAACATATATAAGCAGCACAAGATCGACAAAAGAGTTATGATAATCTTCATCGAAGGGACGATGAATTCAAAATCGGAGACCATGTATTCTTACGTGTTACTCCATGGAAAGAAGATACAAGATTCGAAAAGAGAGGAAAAAATCAACCCTCGATTTATCGGTCCATTTGAAATCTTCGACCGAGTAGGAACTGTGGCCTACAGACTCGCCTTACCACCAAGCATGTCTCGTATTTATAATGTTTTTCAGATATCTATACTACATAAATATGTGAGAGGCCCAAACCGCATCATTGAATTAGAAACAAACGAGATAGTAGAAAATTTAACGTGAGAGGAAATTTTGGAACAGATTCTACGCTCAAAGATTATACCTCAAGTCAAAGTTTTATGGAAAAATCATGATATAGAGGATATGACCTAGGAGTTAGAATCTGAAATGAGAGTAAGGTATCCTCACCTTTTCGAAATGCCAGGTACGTACATCAATTTCGACGACGAAATTTCATAAGGAGGGGAGATTGTAAGACCCCGAATTTATGAAATAAATTTTTTTTTCTTTATGATTATTTTTCTAAATAGTGAAGTGCTTAATTGTTATAAATGATAGTTAAGGGTGTTATATGCAAATTATCTGATAAACAGTATGTCGGGAAATATTCCTTTTGTCGGGGAATATTCTTTCTGTCAGGAAATATTATATTCGGTACCGTACAATAGCGCCGAAATGACAATATTGTCAACGATAGTGGGCCCCATTGTCGGATACTGAAAACAACAGTATTATCACCTGCAACTGTTGAAATACCCGGTAATAAAAAGAACAGTAAAACGCGTTATTCCACAGTAGTACGCGGTATTTCACATGCACACGGTGTTGCACAGTATTTTAAATTATTGATTCAATAATTGATAAAGTAGCAATTGCACAGTATCTTGATTCAATAATTGTTACAGTAGTATCTGCATAATATTTTATATTATTTGTCACGACACTGTAACACATATTATTTGATATGATAGTGTCTAGAAATTCTGTCAAGGAAAAGGGTTATTTAATTGCGTGCCATTTTTATGGAAGGCCCCTTCTTTCCTAGGAATAATCTGGTTGTCAGTATTGCGAGTATATGCTATCTGTGATATTAATACATTTAACACAATAATACAGAAAAAGAGATTTATTGTGATAATGGAGTTATTTTTATAATGGTTTTATCTTTTTGATAATGGAATTATCTTTTTGATAATGGATTAATCTTTTTGAAAAAAATGGATGGATGATATAGATTAAAGAAAAAATGGATGGATGATAATGGAAGAAAAAATGGATGGATGATAATGGAAGAAAAAATGGATGGATGATATAAATGGAAGAAAAAATGGATGGATGATATAAATGGAAGAAAAAATGGATGGATGATATTAAAAGAATATGCCAAGGGTATAAGCGTAATAAACCAAGAAAAGTTGGGGAAAAGACCAAAATGCCCTCACCTTGATTTTCCTATAAATAGGGAGAGTTTGCTTAAGAAATTTTCACACCTTCATTGCCTAAACTTCCTCTCTCTCTCTAAATTTCTTAAGTTCTCTTAGTGTGCTAGGCTATTATGAGTATTTGTGAGAATACTAGTATTGTCCAAAGTTAGTAAACTTCATAGAAAGTAACATCCAGTTAACGAAGGTAGGGAATATCATTTCTTTCATACTCATATATAATATCATTTGCTTTCATGTTCGTAATTGATATTATACTCATAAAGGTTATTATTCATTCTGTATTAATTTGTGGGGATAACCTGTCCGTGCGGTATGACGCATGCCTGGTGAATATCCTTTTATATTCATTCCTTATTATTCTGTGGGAATAACCTGTATGTACGAGTGTCGTACCTGGTGAATACCCTTTTGTATTCATTCCTTATTACTCTGTGGGAATAACCTGTATGTACGGAGTGTCGTACCTGGTGAATATCCCTTTGCATTTGTTCCTTATAAATTTGTGGGTATAACCTGTCCGTGCGGATTGACGCATGCCTAGTGAACAACCCTTCGTATTCATTACTTATTAATCTTTTGTGGAAATAATCTGTCTATGCGGATTGCCGCATGACGGGTGAAAATCCAATTGCAGTTTCATATATTCATGTTATACTCGTATCACGTATCATTTCTTTTGTACTCTTTAAGGGATATCTTTTTCTTTCACATTTCTCCATTTATGATAAGAAATCTTTGTTTGTTTCCAAAACCTTATTTTTAAATGGAGAAAATCCCTGAAAATTAGTAGAATATCCTTAATAGTTTGTGCTTCATCTAATATCTTTTCACTTGAATCTTTCTATTTCATTTTATACGTTATAGTTGAAGCATGAAATAATTTCTTAAATATCATTCTTGAATTTGACTCCACAATTTGGTCATCGTGTTGGCAATTTGGTCAATCTTTGATACTGATTAAATTATAGAGCTTTTCTTATCCTTAATCTCACTGTATCATTGTCATCATCCTCATCCTCATACTTAAATTGTGGTATTAGTTCTCTTTGACCCGTAGTGCAAAGATGAACTGGCGTGACATGATTTTGACCAAACTGTGTATTGGTATAATCATGACTTTTGGTGTTACAAACAAAGGCGTATGGTGAAAGTTCTCTTTGGCCCGCAGTGTAAAGATGAACTGGCGTGTGGCATGATCATGACCGATGATGTTACAAATAAATATCTTTGGCACGTAGTGCAAAGAGAGGTTGTTGAACATGAATTATTGATTGGTGTTACAGGGACATAATATTGGTGGTGATCCTTTAACTTATAGAAGATGGTAGATATTATAATCTACTTGACTCTTCTAATGGATTGTTCGTTCCGCTGCAGTTGTTGTTGTTGAACAAATATAAAATCTTTATATCTCTGATTTATTATTGTTGAAGACTAAAGATAATTTTTATTCTTCATTATCTTAGTCATGATATTTCTTACTGGGCTATTTGAGCTCACCCTTTTCAGTTTTGTCCCATTGTTCTTCTCAGGAAAGGAAAATGTAGCTGGGACTAGCCGGGAAGTGGAGTGATGGTCCGAGTTAGTTGTTGTCCTCATCAAGTTATGGCATAGTTTAATAATAATTGTACTGGAGACTTAATACATGTGTTGTCGTCTTTTTACGGCATTGTAATAATTTGGGTTTGGATACTGTGGTACCATACGGTACGATATTTGTATGGAAAGTCATAGTATGTGTGTGGTCGTATTTTGCACGACAAATATTAGTTGTAAATGGAAAAATTCATATTTGTATTTGTATTTTTGTAGAATGTTATTGGCGACTCAAAATGGGTTCTGTGGACCTATTTTGGGGGCGTCACAGGCTGCATACCTACTTAACAAGGTACCTACCAAATCCATCCCAAAGACCCTATATGAGATATGGACAGGGAGAAAACCAAATCTTAAGCATGTTAAGACTTGGGGTTGTCCAGCTTATGTCAAAAGGTTTGAGCAAGATAAGTTGAAGACTAGATCCGACAAGTGTAGATTTGTGGGATACCCTAAAGAAACACCAGGGTATTATTTCTATCACTCGACTGATCAAAAGGTGTTTGTTGCGAAACACGCTGCCTTCTTGGAAAAGGAGTTTATCCTTGAAGGGGTCAGTGGGAGTAAGATATATCTTGAAGAAGTTCAAGAACCACAAAATACTACGGATCAAAGTCAGGTACCTGACCAAGTAGAAGAACCTACTGTACCACTACCTATTCGTAAATCTGGAAGAGTACCGAAGATACCTGATAGGTATGGATTCATCATAGAGGATGATGATGAGGTACGCATCATAGATGTTGATGATCCATTGACTTACGAAGAGGCTATGAGTAGTGAAGACTCAGATAAATGGCTAGAAGCCATGAAATCCGAGATAGACTCCATATATGAAAACCAAGTATGGACTTTGGTTTCACCACCTGAGGGCATTAAGCCTATTGGGTGTAAATGGGTCTTTAAGAGAAAGACTGGAGCAGATGGCAAGGTAGAGACCTATAAGGCCCGAATGGTTGCAAAAGGTTTCAAACAAAGACAAGGAATTGACTATGATGAAACCTTCTCACCAGTAGCTATGCTCAAGTCCATTCGGATTTTGCTTGCAATTGCAGCTTATTATGACTACGAGATCTGGCAAATGGACGTGAAAATGGCCTTCCTCAATGGAGAGCTTGAGGAGAATGTATATATGATACAGCCAGAGGGTTTTATTTCAACGGTTGGAACAAACCAAGTCTGTAAGCTACAAAGATCCATTTATGGATTGAAGCAAGCTTCTCGAAGATGGAACATCCGTTTTGATGAGATAATCAAAAGGTTTGATTTTATCAAAAATGAGGATGAACCATGTGTGTAAAAGAAGGTTAGTGGGAGCGATGTTTCATTCCTTGTATTATATGTTGATGACATATTACTAATAGGGAATGATGTTCATATGCTACAGTCGATCAAAATTTGGTTATCTAAACACTTCTCCATGAAGGACTTGGGTGAGGCATCCTATATTTTGGGGATAAAGATCTATAGAGATAGATCTAAAAGGATGCTTGGCTTGACCCAAGGAAAGTACATTGACTCGATGCTAGAGGTCTCATGCCGATGAGCCATGGAATACATCTCTCCAAGAAACAGGCCCCAAAGACACCTGAGGAGAGAGACCGTATGAGTAAGATTCCTTATGCTTCCGCAATAGGATCTATCATGTACGGTATGATATGTACTAAACCAGATGTCGCTCATGCACTTAGTGTAACAAGCAGATATCAGTCGAATCCAGGAGAAGAGCACTGGAAGGCAGTTAAAAACATCCTAAAGTACTTGAGAAGAACTAAGGATATATTTCTTGTCTACGGTGGGTCTGAATTGAAACTAGAGGGCTATACAGACTCAAGTTTTCAAACGGACCAAGATGACTATAAATCCGTTTCAGGGTATGTATTTACCTTAAATGGTGGTGCAGTGAGTTGGAAGAGTTCCAAGCAACAAACAGTTGTTGATTCAGTGACAGAGGCAGAGTACATAGCTGCAAGTGAAGCTGTAAAGGAAGCTGTTTGGATAAAGAAGTTCATAACTGAACTTGGAGTGGTTCCTAGCATTAGAGGAGTTGTACCTTTATTCTGTGACAACACCGGAGCTGTTGCGCAGGCTAAGGAACCCAGGTCACATCAGAAATCCAAACACGTGTTGCGACGGTTTCATTTGATTAGAGAAATCATTGGAAGAGGAGATGTCACCCTGGAGCGTGTGGTCTCTCAAGACAACATTGCAGATCCATTTACTAAAGCTTTAACTCAACAGCAGTTTGATCGTCACTTAGAGAAGATGGGTATTAGATACCATGGCGATTGACTTTAGTGCAAGTGGGAGATTGAAAGTAGTATGCACACAAGCCAATCATATTTGATATGATGTAGCATATACTTTGTAATCTTATTCATTTATTAATAAAAAAAATTGATTTTCTTAAAAGGCATTTTATATTATCTACATGATGCTGTTATATTAAATGTGATAAACCCATAGTTTTGAGCAATGTTTTTAGAATCATGATGGTGATCATGCTAATGAGATCTAAATTCTAGATAGCTCACAAACTAAAATTGTTCCTAATCGTTGGATTACTAAATTGGGGATTAGTGAATCCGGATAGATTAGTACATACGTTGCTTGCTCTTAGGAAGAGGATGATTGATCTCATAATCATTTGTGTAGAGACACTAAAGCAAGTATGTAGGTGCTTATTAGAGAATAAGTTCACTGAACGTGACTCGCTAAGGAATACTAATGGAGTTTTACTCGCCTGTCAATAGGAATTCCTCTAGTGATAGTAGTAAAAGTGATCCTTGGACTTGAGATCATCATAGTATCTTGTGTATGATGAATTATACTTTGACATGTCCCTTAAGACCTTTGGGGTATATCAAAGGGTATGATTGGGTATAATAAGTTGTACATGGAGATAGGTGAA
Source organism: Aralia elata (assembly GCA_034770075.1). Lineage (NCBI taxonomy): Eukaryota > Viridiplantae > Streptophyta > Magnoliopsida > Apiales > Araliaceae > Aralia > Aralia elata. The sequence goes on from CM068382.1 coordinate 52,574,602, forward strand.
TGATCAACAAAGAATCTACCACGTCTAGTAAAAGATGTGAATGTCCTATGTGATTCGATAAATGACAACTCAGTAGTCCTTGGCCAAGGCAGAATGAAATTAGAAATGAGTTTCTAATTTGCATTATTTAGAGTTGTGCATTTGGGAATCGAAATGCATATAATTAAATAAAATAAGACTTGACAGTAAATCTATGTCTTATATTTAATTGGGACATTGTATGGTAGAAGGATTGAATTGTACGGTAACTATTTACTCAAAGGTTCTTTTGTGAATGATGTTGAAATTTATATTATCTGGAAAGTCGTTGATCGCTAAGGGGGCATACCCTTATTGTAGAATAAATATTATTTATTTAAATGAATTAAATAGTTTAATTTATTTATTTAAATAAGATTAAAATTGTTCTAATTGATTTATTCACAACCGGTTTAATATGGAGAACCTAAAGGGTCACACCGCAAAAGGAAAATATTTATTTAAGAAGTAAATGGCATAATTGTAATAATAAGTTAAGTGTATTTAATTTAGTCTATGGAGATAGAATAAATTAAATAGCTTAATATTTATTATTTAATATTTTGGAAATATTAAATATAAATTAATAAGAGGAGTCTTATTATTATTATTACTATTACTATTATTTAATTCCTAATAGGGATTGGGAATTAATTAATAGAACTATTATTTATTTCCTAATAGGGATTGAGAATTAATTAATAGAAGTACTCTCTCACGAATTTCTAATTGGATTAGGAGCATAATTAATTAAAGGAGTTTAATTAGAATATAAACCCTAATCCTAAATAGTTTAGGGAAGGGTTATTCCTACATCTATAAATAAGAAGAGTCTTATCATAGATTAGGGTTACACACTCTTACATAAGATTTGTGGAGAGTACTTGCAATTTCTATAAAGATAGAAACTAGGGTTTTTGCCAAACACCCAACTTCTTGAATACTTGTTCTTCCTTGGTGGATCACCTCTAGAGGCCAAACACTTATGTGGCTAACGTTGATCAAAGGAAGGAATCACACCGTTGAATTCGAGGAGAACACGAAGGACTAGGAGTTGAACTTGTACCCGAGGAAGCTTTGTTCTACGAGGGTATAATTCTTATTCTCTTTCTCTTTTGTTTATATCGTTAATTAAGCACATTGATCGATCATGGTGATGGTTTGTATAAAATTTTAAAATCCGTTTTATCGCGCTTCCGCACTATTTATGTAATTTGATTGCATGTTCGCGCTATATACAAACCTAACACTCTCCACATCGGTCGTTAACGATACATCCGCATTCTGACTTAACAACATTATTCAATGTTAAACTTAATAAAATGCAGAATAATTTAAAACTTTTTTGTCTTCTTTCTATAATTCCCTGAATCATAACCATTATTGTTTACACATCTCTGAATCAATTTTCATTTTGTGATTCACTTTATCATAGTCTCGAAATAAAACCTTACATCTCAAATCGTTATTCTTATGTGCAGGGTAATATAACTTCTCATCCAAACGATAGAACTTTACATCTCAATGTAATTACACATCTTAAACCATCAAGTACATTTATCAAATACTTAAACATGGCACAACATAACTACATCAGCTAAAATTATTTAATCTTCATGCATTAAATCTGATCCGCGTCATTCAGGTAGCATTTTAACATTTACCTTGAATCTTTGACCTACAAAAATGGTTATTTGCAAGAATGAGCTCGACAGCTCAGCAAAATCTAACAGTTTTCATGCATCACATAACACATAATTGAATGCTCAGTTTATACAATCATAAACATTATAGTTCTAAATTATCATACATGTTGCATGTCACTTATCAAGTATAAAGACTGAGTTCCTTACTCAATCAGCATAGTCATATATTGACTTTCACAATTCATGTTACAATATAGGCAATTCAACATACTCTTTGCAGTATAGGAACTGAAAGACTTGCCTTGCGAGTTGATTACAACTGCCGCTACCTGCGCTTCACGAATCCTACATAACGTAGGACCACGCATACCAAATATCAGTTATACATTCAAGACATATAATTAGTCATACCATTAAGGTAACTACAATCTACATTCTTCCTAAGCTTGCCTTATCCGTTTACATTTGAAACTTGTAATCTTGCTTCGTTTAACATATCAAACCTAATCATAGATACATTCTATACTTAGTCTCACATAAATCATGTAAGTGCATTTACATTCTAGCTTGCTTTTATTATCGAAAACTCTTTATTTTTATTTAGAAATTTCTTATTCACTCTTCGCTTGACATAGTCATTCTATACTTGGACATGTTAGACACCATACTTGACATGTATTCTTGCTTATAGGACTTAAACAAATATACCCCAAAGCTTGGTTTAACAAATAAAACTTCTTGGCAACTCTGCAGCATGGCGCGCCCGCGCTGCATTTAAGCCTGGGAGTGGTGCGGCCGCGCTACTCCCTTTTTAGCCCAGAACTGAGTTTTTCAACTCTGTTCAATGCTTAACATACTAGGCTCTTTCAACAACTAAACACTTCACATTTGTATAGGACTATTAAGTGATTTAAACCAAGTTAGGCTTATTAAGCTTTATTTACAAAATCGTATAGTTTTTATTTGAAAACTTATGCTAAAACTTGCTAAGGTAGTTCATTACATTATTAGCTATCTTAATCATCATATGAGACATATATTAGAGCCTAGAAGACTCAACCATGTATGCTTAAAGGTCCAATACACAAAGAAAACATCTTGAGACTTCTGCAGACCAGCGCGGCCGTGCTGGTTTTATACTTGTTCGGGACAGACTCTGTTCTGAGATTTCAACTGCAGAACTCAAAATCCCACCCTATCTTTCTATAGTCTTGCTATTATTTAGAAGAGAATGATGAACACCGTTGTGTTGGAATGAAGTAGGAGAGCGGAGACTGCTGGGACCTGAGATGGTAAAGCAGATCGCTGATACAGTCAAATTAATAAGAGCTCGTCTGGTAGCAGTTTAGGATCGACAAAAGAAATACGCCAACCTACATCGTCAGAAGTGAGACCTTGAGGTGGGCAGTTTTGTGTTTTTAAAGGTATCTCCCTGGAAAGGCAAGATCTGTTTTGGGAAGATAGGGAAATTGAGCCCTAGGTTTATAGGACCTTTTGAGATTCTGAAGTGAGTCGGCGAATTGGCATACGAGGTAGCATTACCTCTTGAACTCGAGCACATTCATAATGTGTTTCATGTTTCCATATTGCGCCCATATAAACCTGATTACAAGCACATTATACCCTATGAACCAATTCAAATAGAGAAAATTTTATCGTATGAAGAAATTCATGTCCAGGTACTCGATAGGAAGGAACAAACGTAAAGGAATAAGATCATTCTGTTATTTTCCAGAGGTACAATAGAGATCTAGAAGTGGGAGTTGAATAGATCTTTAAAAACTTTTTCAGTTTATTAAGAAGTATTAGCAGATAAATCATTTCATCAAGATTGATTTTGCATAGCGGAATATTAGTTTGTAAACTCCCCTTGACGATATGTTAAGATCACAGTTCTGAAGTTTGGTTTGTATTGAAGTTAGCCATTCATCATATGCATTGAATACATTAAGTAAATGATAGAATGGAAAAGATATAAGGTAAATGACACAAGAGAGTTTAAAGTGGTTCGGAGACTAAACAATTCCTACTCCACTCTTCTACTTTAACAAGTAGGAAATCCACTAAGAATTCGGTTGCCACGACCAGGACACGGTTTCCCTCATTAAGCCAAGTATACTTGGCTATTTTAGTCTCCACGATAAGGACACAAAGACCTCTTCAAGCCTAGCACACTTGGTAATTTAGTCACAAAGACAAAGACTCTCCAGCCCTAATTCGTTCACCAAGACCAGGACCCACTTGGCCCTAATTCGATCACTTAAGACCAGGATCCTCCGACCCTCCTCAAGCCCAGCAGACTTGAGTTGTTTAGTCCCTCGAACAAGGATCCACTGACCCTAATTCATATGTTGTTGATGTTTGTTGGAGGTGCTGCTGAGATGTCTTTGAGACTCATTTATCTTCAGGTTCTCAACAGCTCGAGTATGATCACCCTTGAGATATAGTTGAGTATTGCAATAATACTATGTTTCTCATGATACTCAACATCTTCTTGTGATTATCTGTTTCACTGCTAAGCTTAGTAATTCAGCTCCTTTTTCTTCTTCTTTGTATCTGACTGATGCTCATGACAAAGTACTAAGATGACTATAAAGCTCCTCCCTTGTGGTACTTAGTAGCTTCTCATGGTTGCTATCAGGTTGGCATTAATGCTCTTGTTCTTCTTGTGCTTAGCAGTTCAGAACACTTCTCCTTGTTGTAGAGTTAGTCTTCTCTACTTCTTCATTCTTTCAGCTCTGAGTGTTCTTGGTGGATCGTAGAGTGTGTTCTTGAACTTTCTTATTGATTCACAAAGGGCTGCAATTATCTCTCTGTAATCCAAGTCCTGTTTCATATATTGTGTATACCCATTGCCATGGATCTTTTGCAAGCCGTAGTAAGCATTGATCGCTGTTCGCCCAACATTTACTGATTTACCACGAACCATAACAGAATTTCCATCGGCTTCTTTAGCATTTGCATAAAATTCCCGTACAATATTGATCGCTGCTGGCTCAGGTTGTGCTGTAAATGCCATCCACTTACGGCTTCTTATCATGTAAGCAACTTCCCCATCTTCCCACTCATCTGGTAGCAAGCCTCGTTCAGGAATTAATGATTTCCCAGATGACCAATTTTGATATCTATAGAATGCCTGAGGACTCAAAAATCTCTTCTTGTCATACTTGACGGAAATTCCTGAACTCTCCCCTCTGTGTCGTTTGGGAGCCATGTGTAACTAAGGCTTGTAATCTGCTACCCCCCAAATTAGAAAGGAAATGACCCAAAAACAACTGCAAAATTTCTTTGAGGCAATTTATCGAATAGCTGATGTGCCACACTTAAAAAACCCTTTATATTTACTTCCCCCAAAGTTATAGCATCCAAATCATGCAACAATATAATCCACAACAATTCCCGAATGCAAGATAACAAAGTAAGTACTAACCCAACCCCAATTGAGCCAACACAAACTCAATTGGGTCCACAAGCATAACAAAGAAATTTCTCCAAATATTAGCAATTCAATATGTAGCAAACAATTCCCAAGTTTTCAATGGCTCACAATGTTATACTTACCGACAATTAGAGCTCGTATCAAATGTCCATACCCAAGTATAAGTGGAGCCTCAATCCGTCGTGGCTATAAAGAGAGAAATTCGTGGCGGATTAAGGTGCTTGCCGGCAATTGGTTGGAAATTGGATGGGGATTGATTGGTGTTGGGTTTTGGGGGAAAAACTTCAATCGGTAATAATGGGGAAAGGGGAAGGGAGAGGCAGCGATTTGAGTAAAATAGAAGAAGGAGAGGGAGTTGACTTGGTTTGTGGAACAATGCTGGCCGACTAGGGTTTTTGTTTTGTTTATTTCAAAATTGCAGGTAGAGTGCCTAGGCGCTTGGTTTTGTAAAAGACTAAGCGCTTTAGGCGCTAGGTGGCAGTATGTGGCTTTTTGGTGTAGCGCCTAGGGCGCTTGACTTTGTGAAGGAGGTAGCACTGTAGGCGCTTAGTGACAGTGTCCGGCCATTTGGTGTAGCGCCTAGGGCGCTTGTTAGGCGTATGAAAGAGCGCTTAAAGCGCTGGATATTTGTTGACACACTGCAAGGCAGTGCCTAGGGCGCTTGTCCCAGGCTCAAATTGAGCGCCTAGGCGTTGGAGCCTTATTTAACCAATTTTCCAGTCCCTTCGTGCTAATACTTGCAATCAAATAAACCCAGAGTCCAAGATTAGTTACAGAATATTTATTTTTAATTTTTAAATTTTTTTTTTCAATGAACAAAAATTAGTTTAAGATGACATAGAGGCTAACAAAGTAATTGAACAAAAAAGAAAACAGAAAATTAAAACTCTGGGTTGCCTCCCAGATAGCGCTTGGTTTTACGTCCTCAGCCCGACTTTGTTGCTTCGTTCTAATCAATAAAGCTCATAGATGACTTTTCACGATCGATGTGACCTCCATAGTAGGGTTTCAATATCTGGCCGTTGACTTTGAAAGTATATTTCGACTCCGGCTCTTCAACTTCCACAGCTCCATGAGGATAAACCTTGATAATAGTGAATGGACTGGACCATCGTGATTTTAGCTTTCCTGGGAAGAGTTTTAGCCTCGAGTTATATAACAACATAAATTGCCCCGGTTCCAACTTCCTATCTATGATTTTCCCATCATGCCACCTCTTGACCTTCTCCTTATACAACTTGGCATTCTCGTACGATTGAAGTCTGAATTTGTCCATCTGGTTCAATTGCAAGAGGCGCTTTTCTCCCACAGCCGACATATCAAAATTTAGTTTACGGATAGCCCAGTAAGCATTATGTTCCAATTCTACTGGAAGATGGCATGCTTTCCCGTATACCAACCTGTATGGTGACATCCCTATCAGTGTTTTGTAAGCTGTTCGATATGCCCATAGTGCATCGTCTAGCTTGCTTGCCCAATCCTTCCGGCTAGGGTTCACTACCTTCTCAAGGATTTGTTTAACTTCACGATTTGATACCTCGGCCTGGCCGCTAGTCTGTGGATGGTAAGCAATCGCTATCTTATGAGTGACTCCGTATTTAGCAAGAATAGCTGAAAACTGCTTATTACAAAAGTGCGTGCCCTCGTCACTAATGATCGCATGAGGAGTTCCGAATCTAGAGAAGATATACTTGTGCATGAACTTAATCACCACTTTGGCATCGTTAGTAGGTGATGCTATAGCTTCCACCCACTTTGAGACATAATCCACCGCCAATAGTATATAGGAGTTACTAAAAGATGAGGGGAAGGGCCCCATGAAGTCGATGCCCCACACGTCAAATAATTTAACATCTAGAATTGTGTTAAGTGGCATCTCGTGTCTCTTTGATATGTTGACAACTCATTGGCATCTGTCACATTTCAACACGAACACATGGGCATCCTTAAAAAGTGTCGGCCAGTAGAATCCACATTATAATACCTTGGCTGCTGTTCTTTCTCCTCCAAAATGTCTACCATAGTCAGATGCATGACAATGTTGTAGGATACTATCCATTTCATCTTTGGGAACACACTTTCTTATTAATTGATCTGCACACTGCTTGAATAAGAACGACTCATCCTATAGATAGTGCTTCACATCATGTAGAAATTTCTTTTTCTGCTGACTTGTCAAACCCGGCGGAAACACCTTACCCACGATGAAATTTACAAAATCTGCATACCATGGTGTCTTCAACTGTACGACAAACAATTGTTCATTCGGGAAAAACTCGTTGATCACTGTTTTATCATCCTTATTCAACTCTGAATTATCTAACCACGATAAATGATTAGCAACTTGATTTTCTGTCCCTTTTCGATCTCGGATCTCCAAATCAAACTCCTTTAGCAATAGTATCCAGCTAATTAATCTCGGCTTGGCATCTTTCTTAGCTATCAGATATTTAATAGCCGAGTGATCTGTGAACACAATCACCTTGGTCCCAATCAGATACGAACGGAATTTATCAAAGGCATAAACCACTGCCAATAGCTCCTTCTCCGTGGTTGTATAGTTTAGCTGAGCATCCGATAATGTCTTGCTAGCATAATAAATGGCATGAAAAGTCTTATCTTTATGTTGGTCGAGAACCGCGCTAATCGCAAGGTCACTAGCGTCGCACATTAATTCAAAGGGACTACTCCACTCTAGTGCTACTATGACAGGTGCAGTAATTAGCTTTTGCTTCAACACTTCAAAATCTTCATGGCATGCCTCATTAAAATTAAACGGAACATCCTTTTCCAAAAGACTACACAGTGGCTTTGTGATTTTGGAGAAGTCTTTTATAAATCTTCTATAGAACCCTGCATGTCCCAAAAAACTCCGAATACCCTTAACTGCAGATGGCGGAGGTAGGTTCTCAATGGTTTCAAGCTTCGCCCTGTCTACCTCGATTCCTTTTGCTGAAACTTTATGACCCAAAATTATCCCTTCTTGGACCATAAAATGGCATTTTTCCCAATTCAAGATTAAGTTTGTCTCCATACACCTTTTGAGCACGAGAGTGAGATTGTCCAAACAATGATCAAATGAATATCCAAAAACTGAGAAATCGTCCATAAATACCTCGAGGTTATGCTCCACCATATCAGAAAAGATGGCCATCATACACCGTTGAAACGTCGCAGGAGCATTGCATAACCCAAAGACATTCTTCGGAAAGCAAATGTACCGTAAGGGCATGTGAATGTCATTTTTTCCTGATCTTCAGGTGCTATGGCTATCTGATTGTAACCTGAGTAACCGTCCAAGAGGCAGTAATACCCATGTCCTACAAGCCTATCCAACATCTGATCAATAAATGGTAAAGGGAAATGATCCTTCCGAGTGGCCTTGTTCAACTTCCTATAATCCATACAAACTCGCCAACCCGTAACTGTTCGAGTAGGGATCAATTCATTATTCTCATTTGTCACTACTATCATCCCCCCTTTCTTTGGTACACATTGAACATGACTCACCCATGAGCTGTCAGAGATGGGATAAATAGTCCCTGCATCCATCCACTTTATGATTTCCTTTTTAACTACCTCCTTTATGATGGGGTTAAGTCTTCTTTGTTGCTCGACAATTGGTTTTGCTTCCTCTTCCAACAGAACCTTATGCATACAAATTAATGGGCTTATTCCTTTGATATCTACAAGAGTCCATCCAAGAGCTGTTTTGTATTGCCTAAGTACCCTTAACAATTTTTCCTCTTAAACCTCATCCAGTGAAGCAGAAATTATAACTGGCAAAGTAGAAGATGAACCAAGATATGCATACCGAAGATGGTTTGGCAGTGGTTTAAGTTCTAAGATTGGTGGTTCTTCTAATGATGGTTTGGCCTTATCTGCTGGTTTTCCTATGTGTTCCAAGGGTCCAAACTTTGGCCTGACTTGTGTAAACTTTGGAGATGAATCTAACATTTGGGCCAATTCTAACACAGCTAAGTCTTCAGAAATGTTTTCGTTCACCAGTGTTGCTTCTAGAGGATCTTTATTCACTGCTTTGATTAATGCTTCCTTACTCGCCCCCTCAATCAAGTCAACCCTGTAGCATTCTTCCTCTTCCTTCGGAAATTTCATAGCCTTGAACACGTTGAAAGTTACCTCTTCATCTTGGACCCTCATTGTTAACTCTCCATTCTGTACATTAATTATTATCCTACCCGTAGCTAAAAACAGGTGCCCAAGGATAATTGGTATGTTAATATCTTCCTCAAAATCAAGGACTATGAAGTTCACAGGGAATATAAACTTATCTATCTTTACTAGTACATCTTCCACTATTCCTTTTGGATAGGTAAGAGATCTATCGACAAGCTGCAGAGTGATAGTTATTGGTGTAGCTTCCTTCAAACCAAGCTGTTGATAGACTGATAGTGGCATAAGGTTGATACTAGCCCCCAAATCACACAGACATCGGCTAAAGAACTGATTTCCAATTATGCATGGAATGGGTAAAGCTGCCTAGATCTTTCAACTTTGGTGGCAACTTCCTTTGTAGGATGGCACTACATTCCTCCGTCAACGCTACCGTCTCAAACGCCCCAAGCTTCCTCTTTCTTACTAGAATATCCTTCATGAACTTGGCATAGCTGGGCATTTGTTCGAGAGCATCTGCGAATGGGATGTTAATCTGAAGCTTTTTGAACACTTCTAAAAACTTTGAAAACTGTCTATCTAACTTCTGCTTTTGAAATCTTTGTGGAAATGGCAAAGGCGGTGTAACTGGAATCTGCTTTTCTTCCTTTTGTTTTCCCGCAACTTTTCCCTCGGATTTTTCTGCTGAATTTCCAGTCACTGGTTTATCTTCCTTCTCAACACTAGCTTTCTTATGTTCGTCAGAATTTGCAACCAACTCCTTTCCACTTCTGAGTGTAACTACTTTGCACTGTTCATTCCTATCTTTTCTTTGATTCTTCTCAGTATCACTCGGTAACGACCCTTGAGGTCGGTTGTTCAAAGCACTAGCTATCTGCCCAATCTGATTTTCAAGATTCTTTATAGCCGCTGATTGGTTCTTTGTTGTTACTTCAAACCGAGTTGCCATTCTTGCTAACAACTCTTCCGTTTGAGTCATTTTATTAGGTTGATGAGGTTGTTGAGCACATTGTTGCGACTGAAATCCCGGTGGGTATGCTTGTCTTGGAGCTTGATGTTGTTGTTGATTGTTACTCCAAGAAGGATTTGTGTTGTTCCTCCATCCGGAATTGTAGTTACTTGGATTGTTGCCCTGTTGTCGATTATAATTGGACACAAATTATGCTGATTCAGAATTTATCGCACACTGGTCACTCCAGTGATTCCCCACACATAACTCACACACCGTCTCCATTTTCTAAACACTTTGAATTCCAAGTGAATCTATCTTCTTTGTAAGAGCAGAAATTTGAGTTGTCACTTGGGCTGATAAAGCTGTCATCGCATCCACTTCATAAATTTCGGCTGGCTTTGGGTGATTCAATCTTGCAGTTGGCCACTGGTAGTTGTTAGCCACCATTATCTCAAGCAACTGATATACCTCATCACAATTCTTGGCCATAAGAGCTCCATCTGCTGCAGCATCTATAATTGACCTAACTATATTATTCATCCTGTTATAAAAAATCTGCACTTGCAGCCAATTAGCTACACCATGGTGTGGGCATCGTCTCAACAAGTCCTTAAACCTTTCCCAGGATTCATATAATGATTCGAAGTCATGCTGAAAGAAAGAAGTGATATCAGTCCACATTTTTGCTGTCTTTGTAGGCGGGAAAAACTTTGCGAGAAACTTCGGAGCTAAGTTATTCCAAGTGGTAGTTGAGCCTAGCGGAAGTGAATGAATCCAACTCTTATCTTTATCCTTAAGGGTGAATGGGAATAATCTGAGCCTTATAGCATCTTCTGTCACTCCTTGATATTTGAACGTATCACAAATTTCCATAAAACTAACTAACTGATAGTTTGGGTCATCATTTGGCAACCTCCAAATTGAATGGAATTCTGAATTATCTGTATTGTTCCAGGTTTTATCTCGAAACTAGTAGCAGTAATAGCAGGCCTCGTGATATTCGACTGAATTTCAGTAACTTGCGGCATAACATAGTCCTGCAATAATTTTTGCTCCTGTTCAGCCATTTGATCTTGCTTCTCCAATGTTTCTCGTGTTTCTTTAATCCACTTACGCAACCGCTTTAACCACTTTTCAATATTGTCCTCGTAGGGTTCAAGCTTTGGTTGTTTCGATCGCATTTGCATACACGAGAAAAATGCGCCTGCAAATAACAGGAAAATAACAGTTTAAATTAGGATTAACTCTATCGAAATTAATAATAACAAAATATTAAATTAATTTCCCCGGCAACGGCGCCAAAAACTTGTTGCCTAATTTCTTACTAGCACTTAACACTCAAGTATACGCGTTCGTTTATAGTATTCAGCAAGCAAAGATATCGTTCCCACGAGGAAATAACTTAATATCTATCAATTACCAAAATCAATTCAATTAACCCTATTTAAATTTCGAATCTTGGTTTTAAGTCGAGAATTAAAAAAAACTTAAATTAACTAATAGATAATGTTCACAAGAATAAATCACAGATTTAATGACTTAAGATTACAACTTCCCTTGGTATTTCATTTAAATCAATTCACTGCCTATTTAATTTAGATAATTAACATGAATCAATAACCCAGAACTCTTCCCAGAATTCACGCACTTCTTCCGAACGATACGTGAATCAATCCTCATAAATCTAGCAATTAAACAATAGAATTATAAAGAACACCTTAATTAATTAACTCAATATATTCCTATGTGACTCAACTTAATTAGGGTTTCTAAGTACAAGTTCTACCAATGGTTACAAAAGACACGCACGTATATTCCTATCCTACATGCTAATCATATTAATCCTATTCAGATTATATGAACAGATGTTATTATATCCAGATCTCAATCTATATTCCATTTATTGAAGATTTCCATAAGAGTTTTCCTTCTTTTCTTATTTTTTTAATCTGTAACTTTGAATATTTTCTATATTTGAGATAATGGTTTCTTTAGGATTATGAACTAAATTTTTAATTAGGGATACAATCGAACCTTTTTCTATCCATTAATTTAATTAACTTTATTTACGCTTATTGATTCTATTGAGTTGGTTATCATATCTCGTGTTTAACTATTGATTGTCTAGCTAGCAATTAATATGATATTTTATATGGAATTGAAAGAGGAAATCTATGATTAGATCTAGATGTGATGACGTGTGAACTTGTTGATTCTTTCAAGAATAACATAACAGTATATAGGATGAAAATGTAACGACCCCAAATTCTAAACAATCCAACTCTCCACATCGGTCGTTAACAATACATCCATTTTCTGACTTTACAACATTATTCAATGTTAAACTTAATAAAATGCGGAACAACTCTAAACTCTTCAGTTTTCTTTCTTTGATTTCCCCGAATCATAACCTTTAATCATTTACATATTATAAAATCATATTTGCTTAATGAATCGCTTCATCAGAGTTATAATAGAATAACACTTACTTCTAGATTCGATACCCTTTATACATCAGATAAAATTAAATTATAAGTCAATACAAATTTTACAACTCAACATCTATTACATATAATTCATCATCAAATACATCATTCAGAACTTTAACCATGGTTCAAAATATAAATTAAGCTAAAACAATTAATCTTCATGCATAACATCCGAGTCATGCCATTCAAGCAGCACATAACGTTACCTTGAATCTTTAACCTGCAAAAGTGGTTATTTGCAAGAATGAGCTCAACAGCTCAGCAAAATCTAACAGTTTGCATACATCACATAACACATAGATAACATGTCCATCATCTAAATCATAAACATTTAACTAAACATATCATACATAATGATCAATACATATCAAGTAAAGATTGAGTTCCATAACTCAATCAACATTCTTTACTTAACTAACGTAGTCATATTTTGACCATGTCGTTTCATAATTGCAACATATATAAAATACAACATGCTTTTACACCATAAATTTAAAACAGTTAATCATTTAGTTCACATAACAAATAGGAACTGAAAGACTTGCCTGGTTTGTAGATTACCAGCTTAAATTTATCTGCACTTCATGTATCCTACACGATATATATAATCATGTACATCATTTATTAGCTACATAGTAACACTTAGTATTAATTCTACTTAACATTTCATAATCCTTCATTTTAATACGTTCCACTTTAATCGACACTTAACCCTTAGCTAAGTCTTTGCTTTACATTAGATGTATAATCTTTATAAGTAAATCTTGTTTAGGGTAACATATGATGACCAAAAATAAAAGAATTAAAAACAAGAAAAATTTCCATTTCTGCAATTCCCGCCGGGGCGAGAAAATTACTATACAAAACTCTCGTCGGGGCGAGGATTTACTATACAAAACTCTCGTCGGGGTAAGACTTCGCCGGGCGAGAAATTCCTTCACAAAACTTTCGTCAACGCGAGACTTCGTCGGGGCGAGAAAGTTAGCTTAATGAGCTCGTCGGGGCGAGATTCCTAAATCCAAGTTTCTACAGTTCGCGAATCAGTGCAATTCTAGACCAAAATTTCCCAATTTCTTCATTTTATCAACAAATTAGACATACCCAAATATTATAATCTTTGTAGAATCAATACCCAACATGTATACAATGATTCTAACATTTTAAATAACTTAAACAACCAATCTAAAAGCTTAAAAAAAATCCCAATTCACACTACTTTTACAAACTTTTACAAATTTAGCGCAATCAATCGCTACGGATTCGTTTCTCACCCAAATTAGTCCGTTCAACTTCCGTTGTTTTCATTTTTCAACATACTAACAACATAAATCATCAATTTAAGACTTTAAACATGATTTCATACTCAATTTTGGCCACTAGAGTAGATCGTTTAATATACAGTAAACTAAAAAATCCAATTCTTGGTATACAGTAAATCAAAAGTCTAATTTTTCTATTATTTGAATTTGATTACTGCACAATCCATTATAGATGATATGTATAACAAATTATACATACTCAACAACATATATATCCATTACACAATCAAATTGATTTTATACAGACAACTTAGAACACAAACTAAGAACTTAGAAACTTAAAAAACTTACTTTTAATTAGCTAGATAGCTAGAATTTGCTTGATTCCTTCTTCTTCTTCTTTGATTTCTCTCAAATCTCCTCTCAATTTGTTTCACAGAGAGCTTTCTCTCCCAATTCCCTCCTCCTCTCCTCTGTATATTATTTTATCAAAATATGCTGAGAACTTTACGTATCCTCTAGTTGGGAGTTTCAACGGTTAAGAAAGCCAAAGGCCTCAAGGCCTTGTTTGGTACTTCTTTAAAGAATTAATCCATTTTTGTTATTATTATTATACTATATGCTTCCCATTTAAAATAAACCATCATCACACTTTAATTAAATTAAACTTATTATATTAATAAATCTAATTAAATCTTACTAACAAAATTTATAATCTCCAATTAGACAATTATAGTTATAATTTCATTTAATAAATCATTATTCCTCTAATTTAATTATTTAATTAAATTATAAAATTCTCATTACATTAGCGTACTAAAATACGCACCAACACTTTACACACAAATATATTCACATCAATTCACTATTTTAATTAAGTGAATTACTCACATTATTTATAAACCTTAATTCATAATAATTTCTTATTGTCCACAAGACATAACAATCAAATTATATTATTTCTCAATATAATTTTAACTTAATTTAATTAACTAATATTACTCAACTAATTTCCTTCTCATGGCAATTTCATTTAATCTTTTCAATGGTTTAATTAACTATTAAACCATTTTTTTCTCCAATTACACGAACATATAATTCTCTTCACATCAAATCACATATTTCATAATATAAAACACATATATACACATACTCAAACTCAAAACGTCTCGTAATAAGAATTTTATTTATTAAATTCTTATTTAATAATTTCTAAAAATCTAGGTTGTCACTGAAAATACCTATGTGCCATACGTAACTTGATTAGGAGTTTGTGCTTAATGAATCTATTTTAAGTTTCTTGCATGAAAATAGCAATATAACTGAAATAGGTCTTTTATTAATCATTGGAATACGTTAATAAATTAATAAGCAATCTTGGTTAACAACTCATTGGATTAATAAAGTGGAAATAGGGTTAAGCGATTATTGCAACGCAATTGGAGAAATTGTATTCCTAGACTTTATTCATCTGGTAAATAATTCTTGTTAGCTTACTTTAATTTTAGTTTTTATTTAAACTAATCTTAAAATCAACATTGGTGATCGTTTAAATTGAGTTGAATTGGTAGGAAATTAATAATTAGGATAGTTATTAGTATTCGTTCTCTGTTAGTTCGACACTCTTATTTACTTCTATATTACTTGATTGACCATGTATACTTGCACGAATTGTCATTAAATAAATCGGACAACAAGTTTTTGGTGCCGTTGTCGGGCCAAAAATGGACACAATCTTCTTTGGGATAATTGATCGAACATATGGCGGGCACCAATTCAAAAATCTAGCAAAAAACTCCCGCAAACTTGAATGATACCACCCATTGCACCAATGCAAAACCCAAACTGAGCAAATCAAAAATGGTCACAATCTTCTTTGGGACAATTGATCGAACATATGACGGGCACCAATTCAAACATCTAACAAAAAAACTCCCCCAAACTTGAATGATACCACCCATTGCACCAATGCAAAACTCGAACTGAGCACAGCAATCAAAGCTAGGGGCGAACACAAACCCAAAGCATACCCAACACAATACATAATTGAAACAACAAAAATAAACACGAACACTGAAGTTTTCAAATTAAAACCTTAAATTGTTACTTTAATTAATGCAATGTATGCCCAATTGTTGATAAGGCTTAATTGAATTAATCATCACAGGCTTGTGTCCGCAATCCGTTGTTGGGAGGAGGTGAACTAAACTTGAAATTTGGGGGTTGTAACTTCGGTACCTGGAGAACTTGAATTAGGAACAAGAGGGGTTAGATTGATTGGGATGAGGAATGGTGGGCTTGAAGCAGAATGGAATTCGGGTAAGAAATGGTTGGATTAGGGATGGAAGAGATAGGTTGAGATGAGAGAGAGTCAGAAAGAAGTTAAAATTGGGTGCGAATTAGATTAGGAATTAGAGATACTAGTTGAACGTGTTTGAGCTGGAAGGAGGAAACTGAGTCTGCGCAACTAGGTCGGGGCCTAGTTATTGCCTTGAAAAGGAGGCCAGGGCATAAAGTGACAGAGCAGTCAAGGAGGAGGCCTGGATATTGTGCTTGTAACCAGGGTCGGGGCATGATTCGACAGAGGCGTTTGGGCGGGGGCCTGGTTTTCATGATAGAAACGGGGTTAGGGCCTCGTTGTGAATTTTACAAATCTCAACTGATTTCCAACTTTTCTCGATAGCCTTCGTCTGCATGCACACCTGTAAAGAAAATTTAATAAAAAATGTCAATTCATCTTATGAACTCAAAAAAGAAATAAAATAAAAATAAAATAAAAAAATAAAAATAAATTGTAAACTACAATATCCAGTCCTATAAAAATGTCCTAAATAAATTAAATACGTAGAAGAATAATAATAAAATTTGGGTTGCCTCCTAGTAGCGCTTGATTTAAAGTCGTCAGCCCGACTTTGTTCCTCTTTTCAAGCGGGATCCTCAAGAGTGATCAAGGTCTTTTCATGGTTCGCATCTCTGCCCCAATAGTGTTTCAACCTTTGTCCGTTAACTTTGAATGTTTGTTGAATGTTCGGGTCTTGGACTTCAATGGCTCCATACGGGAAGACTTTAGTGATTGTGAACTGTCCGGACCACGTTGACTTCAATTTTCCCGGGAATAGCTTAAGTCTTGAGTTGAACAAAAGTACCGATTGACCTAGTTCAAAAGAGTGCTTGATGATTCGCTTGTCATGCCATTTTTTGGTCTTTTCTTGATATAATTTGGCATTTTCATAGGCTTAAACTCGAAACTCATCCAATTTGTTCAATTGTAAAAGTAGTTTCTCCCCTACTGCTTGTAGATCAAGGTTAAGCTTCTTCACCGCCCAATATGCTTTGTGCTCTAACTCCATTGGTAGATGACAAGCTTTTTTATAAACTAATCGATAAGGGGACATGCCAATTGGAGTCTTGTACGTAGTGCAATACGCCCATAAGGCTTCATCAAGCTTATTCGCCCAATCTTTCCGCGTTGGGTTGATAATCTTTTCCAGGATCCGCTTCACCACCCTGTTTGAGATCTTATCTTGACCGTTCGTTTGAGGATGATATCTCGTAGCCACCTTATGCTGAACTCCATACTTTGCGAGTAGAGTTGTGAAAAACTTATTATAAAAATGGGTCCCCTCATCACTAATAATGGCTCTTGGTGTTCCAAACCTAGTAAAAATGTTCTTTCGGAGAAAAGTTCTTGGCATCATTGGTCGGTAGAGCCACTGTTTCAACCCATTTGGAGACGTAATCAACAGCAACCAAGATATACGTATTGTTATAGGATAATGGGAAAAGTCCCATAAAAGCAATGCCCCATACATCAAAAATCTCTACTTCTAACATGGTATTCAAAGGCATCTCGTGACGATTTGATATGTTTCCAACTCATTGACATCTATCGCACCTCTTTACGAATTCGTGAGCATCTTTGAACAAAGTAGGCCAATAGAAACCGGATTGGAGAACCTTCACAGCTGTCCTCTCACCCCCATAGTGTCCACCATATAAAGAAGAGTGGCAGTGCTATAGAATTCCTTCAATTTTTTCCTTCGCTACATACCTCCGAACCATCTGATCGACACCCTGCTTAAAGAGGAATGGGTCATCCCACATATACTGTTTAACCTCGTGCAAGAATATTTTCTTCTGCTAATAACTTATGTCATAAGGCACTACTCTACTAACAATGTAATTCACATAATCCGCATACCAAGGAGCTTCCGTTGCAACATAGAATAATTGCTCATCCAGAAAAGATTCATTGATCATGACCCTATCTTCTTGCTGCTGTGGTGAATTCTCCAATCTAGAAAGGTGATCAGCTACTTGATTTTCGGTCCCTTTCCTATCTCGAATCTCCGAATTAAATTCCTGCAGTAGAAGGATCCAACTAATGAGCCTTGGTTTAGCATCCTTCTTTGAGATGAGATATTTTATTGTTGAGTGTTCTGAAAACACAATCACTTTCATTCCAATCAAATAGGCCCAAAACTTATCAAAAGCAAACACTACTACAAGTAGTTCCTTTTTCATCGTAGTGTAATCCACTTGGGCATCCGTCAAAGTCTTGTTGGCGTAATAGATGGCGTGAAATACCTTTTCCTTACGCTGGCCTAAAACTGCTCCCATAGCATAATTGCTTACATCACACATAAGTTCAAACGAAAGACTCCAATCTAGGGCAACAATTATCGGAGCTGTTATAAGCTTCTTCTTCAACACCTCAAAAGCTTCAAGACATTCTAAATTGAATTTGAACGAGACATCCTTCTCAAGTAAAGTGCATATCGACTTCGTGATCTTTGAAAAATCCTGAATAAAGCGACGGTAAAATCCTGCATAGCCCAAAAAACTGCGAATTCCTTTTACAGATGATGGAGGTACATGGAAGATGTTTAATTGTCTCGATTTTCGCCTTGTCGACCTCTATGCCATTTGCTGATACTCGATCACCTAATATGATCCCTTCTCGTACCATAAAGTGACATTTTTCCTAATTAAGGACCAAATTAGTTTCAACACATCTTTTTAGCACTAAAATCAGATTTTCTAAGCAGAGATCGAAAGTGTCCCCGAATATCGAGAAATCATCCATAAATACCAGAAAAGATCGCCATCATGCATCGTTGAAAAGTGGTCGGTGCATTACATAACCCAAAAGACATTCGTCGAAACGCAAACGTTCCATACGGACACGTAAAAGTCGTCTTTTCTTGATCTTCGGGGGCTATAGCAATTTGATTGTACCTCAAGTAGCCGTCCAACAAGCAGTAAAACCGATGCCCTGCCAACCTGTCAAGCATCTGGTCAATAAATGGCAAGGGAAAGTGATCCTTGCGAGTTACTTTATTCAATTTCCTGTAATCCATGCAAACTCGCCACCCAGTCACCGTCCTTGTCAGGATCAATTCATTGTTTTCGTTGGCTACCACAGTCATGCCTCCCTTCTTTAGTACACACTGCACCAGACTAACCCACGAACTATCTGATATGGGGTAAATGATACCTGTATCCAACCATTTAATGATTTCTTTTTTCACTACCTTCTTCATTATGGGATTCAACATGCGTTGTTGTTCTATCACCGGTCGAGCATCTTCTTCTAGTAAGATTTTGTGCATACAAAACAAGGGACTAATTCCCTTAATATCCGTTATCGACCAACCGATTACAGTTATAAATTCCCGCATCACTCTCAGTAATTTTTTCTCTTGCGACTCATTAAGTGACGCTGAGATGATGACGGGAAAAGTAGAAGACTCACCTAGATAAGCATACCTCAAATGATTCGGTAGTTGTTTAAGCTCCAAGATTGGTGGTTCTTCTATAAACATCTTCATATGGGAAGCTGGTTTTTCAACTCGATCTAAAGATTTAAATCGCCTTCTTAACTGAACATATGGAAGAGAAGCATTTAACAAGTTCAAATACTCAAGTGAAGACGAAAAATTTGTTACTTGTGAACTAACCAATGCTGTTTCAAGTGAATCCGTATGCAAATTTATTTTCAGAAACCTCATCCACTGCTAACTCAATCTAGTCAATTTTAAAGCACTCTTCTGCCTCCTTCGGAAATTTCATCGCCTTGAACACACTGAAAGTGACCTCTTGATCTTAAACTCTCATCGTCAATTCGCCTTTTTACACGTCTATCAAGGTCCTTCCCGTAGCTAAGAATGGACGTCCAAGTATGATCGAAATTTCTTTATCCTCCTCAAAATCTAATACTATGGAATCTGCTGGAAAAATAAACTTGTCGACTTTTACCAATATATCCTCCACTATTCCCCTTGGATAAGTTAATGACCTATCCGCTAACTATAACATAACATTCGTAGGCTTCACTTCCGATAGACCCAATTGTTGATAAATTAATAATGGCATCAAATTAATACTAGCCCCCAAATCACACAATGCTTTACCGAAAAACTTATCCCTGATAGTGCAAGGTATTGTAAAACTACCTGGATCTCTAAGCTTCGGTGGTAGTTTTTTTGTAAAATTGAGCTACACTCCTCCATGAGTGTAACTGTCTCGAAGTCTTCAAGCTTTTTTTTTCTCGACAGAATTTCCTTCATAAACTTTGCATAGCTCGACATCTGTTCTAGGGCATCTGTGAACGGTATGTTTATTTGTAATTTCTTAAATACGTCTAGAAACTTTGAAAATTGCTTAGCCTCTTTTGCTTTTAGGAGTCTTTGTGGGAAGGGGACTAGGGGTACATACGAACTTGGTTTGACCCCTTCAGATTTCTAAACAAATGTTGTTTTGCTCTTCTTGTTTTTAGATTCCTCTTCCTCCTGTACTGCCTGTTCCACTTTATTCTCCTCCTCTTGTAGTTGCTTCGATTCTTCCTTGGTAATATCCTCTAGTTTTTTACCACTCCTCAAGGTAATAGCCTTACAATGTTCCTTTCTATCTCTTGGATTTGTTTCAGTGTTACTTGGTAACTAATGAGTAGGTTTTATACCTATTATTTGGGTACTTTTAGGCTTAATATTTGTGTGTTTTTAAGTATTTTATGTTATTTTATAGAGTTTTTATTTAATTTATTGTGTTTATTTATTTTGTAGGAATAAAGGAGTTAAGTGGCAAAATCATGAATATTTAAAGCAATTGGGCGAGCAAGGAAGCAAAAAGAGAAAAACGGCACATGATTGTGCGAGCCGCGGCGCGGATCATGGGTCGCAGCACTCGATAAGGCGAGTTGCGGCGCTCAAGAGGATCGCGCGCGCACGTGGCGCACATGGTGCGGCAGAGCTGAAGGGTTTAATTGCTATTGTTTTCTAAATAAAATGAGATATTTACCAATTTAAGCCTAGAGAATTACAGAGACTACAAGGCTGACTTCAATAAAAATATTTTCACCTAGGGTTATAAATGTAATCTTAATTCTATTAGGGTTAGGTGGAATAACTCCTATAAGTATTCTTATATTATGAGGAGTATGGGGAGACAGAGAGATAGTTAGACAGAGAGCAGTAGATATTAGTTAGGATTTCAGGGAGGCACCTCAAGGAGGCAAGGATTGAAGAAAGGAGCAAAGTAAAACTGTGACAAAGTTTATTCTTCCTTCTCAATTTAATTTCTTGTACTTTAGGATATTTTCTGAATTTATTATATTGTTTATTTTATTATTTAATATAAATTAGTCTTTTTATTAAGAATTCGATGGAACTCGATGACAGTTTAATTTAATATCTATTCTCTCTTTGATTTAAATTGGGTATGAGTTGATTTGTTTATTATATCTTGTGTTGGTTGTTATAATTGCGTAATTAACAATTATTGGATGGATTTAGATGAAATCTGACGATAGATTCTAAATTAAAATCTGGGTGTAATAACTTGTGATTAGTAATTCTTTTCAGTAATATTGATTGCTAATTAAATGCTAATTTTGTGGACGGGATAGGAATATACCTGAATACCGCAAGCAACGGGTGGAAAATAATTCTTAATAAATTTATTATTATTGTTTCTCATAGGAATATAGAGAAATTTATAATAATAGGTATGCTTTATAATTATTCGAAAGATGATTAAAATAATTATTAGTGATTTTTTTGTTGACAATTCTGAATAATTGATTTAATGAAAGAAGGATGTTATTAATTAAATGATTCATTGGGGGAAATTGAGTTCTTAATATTTTCTCTTATTTATTGAAGTCACATTTCTTTAGTTATTAAATTATTAATTAATTTACTTAAAATTCAATTGTTTAAATAGAATCGAATTGACTATATATTAGTATTTGGATTAATTAATTATTACTATTCCTCGTGGGATCGACAACTCTACTTACACTTTATTACTTGATTGACCGTATATACTTGCACGTAAATTGCTAGTATAGATTTAACCCATCAGTAACGCTCCTTAAGGACGAGTGTTCAATGCAGATGCCAACTATCCGATCTAATTTTCTAAATTTCTCATGGTCACATCATGACTGTTTTTCCACATATCTAGACTACTTCTCCGCATCTCATTCTCCTTGATGTATTTTGTCATAAGTTCCCCAAAAGCTGGTTTCCTTTACTGCTTTGGGGGTTGTTATTGTTGGCGAGCTTGAAATCCGGGTGGTTGTGTTTGTTGTGGCACTTGAGGTTGAGCTTGATTATCTTGCCACGAAAAATTCGGATGGTTCCTCCACCCGGATTATAACTATTTGAATTACTGCCAAACTGATGTTGCTTATTAAAATTCCCCACAAACTGTACAGACTCGATACTAATATCACACTAATCCGATGGGTGATTTCGCGCACATAACTCACAAATTTCCTCCACTTTCTGAACAGTCTGAACTCCAAGTGCATCAATCTTCTTAGTTAAAGCGGAAATCTGAGCCATGGCTTGTGCAGAAAATGCTGTCATTGTATCCAATTCTAGTACCCCTGCAACTTTTAGTTGAGTCATTCGTGCTTTAGGCCATTCATAGTTATTGGCTGGCATGTTTTCCAATAAATTGTATGCCTCCTCACAGTTCTTAGCCATTAACGCTCCACCTGCTGCTGCATCTACACTTGTTCTCACTTGACCGCTTAGAGCATTATAGAAAGTTTGAACTTGTAACCACTTAGGAATCCCATGATGAGGACATCTCCGCAATAAATCCTTGAACCTCTCCTAGGCTCCGTACAATGATTCAAAATCTTGTTGAACGAAAGAAGTGATATCGTTCCTCATTTTCGTCGTCTTTGTTGGTGGAAAGAATTTGGCCAGGAACTTTTGCGCCAAATCATTCAATGTCGTGATGGACCCCGGTGGCAATGAATGCAACCAGCTCTTGGCTTTATCTCTTAAAGTAAATGGGAACAACCTTAATCTTATTGCATCTTCTGTCACCTCATTATATCTGAACGTATCGCATATCTCCAAGAAGCTGACAAGATGGTCGTTGGGATCATCGTTTGGTAACCCCCCGAGCTGAATCAAATTCTGGATCATATGGATTGTGCCTGATTTGATCTTAAAACTGGTAGCTGTAATTGCAGGCCTAGTGATACTTGACTGAATCTCCATAACTTGTGGTATAGCGTAATCCCGCAGTGATTTCTGTTCTTTTTTAGCCATTTTCTTTCGATTTTCTACTACCTCTTTAATAACTTTCCTTAGTCTTTGGAACCTTCTTTCAATCTCGTTGTCGTAAGGGACTAGTTCCTGATTTTTTGAGCACATTTGCATACAAAAATTTTGAAGTTCCTCGGTGCACACGCGACACTTGTAAAAACATACTCGAATAGATGGAAGCCTGCAAAAGCAAAATAAAACAAGAAATTAAAAGCGTTTAATTAAACTAAACTGATAAAAACTAACAATAAAATAATTATTATTAGAACCGTTCCCCGATAACGGTGCCAAAAGTTCCTGGCCAAATTCTTTCCACCAGCAAAGACGGCGAAAATGAGGAACGATATCACTTCTTTCGTTCAGCAAGATTCTGAATCATTGTACGAAGCCTGGGAGAGGTTCAAGGACTTACTGCGGAGATGTCCTCGTCATGGGATTCCTAAGTGGTTACAAGTTCAAACTTTTTATAATGCTTTAAGCGGTCAAGTGAGAACAAGTATAGATGCAGCAGCGGGTGGAGCGTTAATGGCTAAGAACTGTGAGGACACAATGGACACAATCTTCTTTGAGAATAAATTAATTTAAAACTAAAATTAAAGTAAAATAAACTAACAAGAATTGATTACTAGATGTATTAAAGTATAGGAATACAACTTCCTCAATTACGTTGCAATAGTCGCCTTATCCAATTCCACTTTATTAATCCAATGAATTGTTAACTAGGATTACCTATCAATTTATTAACATCTTTCAATGATTAACAAAAAGACCTATTCAAATATTATTTCTATTTTCATGCAAGACACTTAAAATAGATTCATTAAGCACAAACTCCTAATCAAGTTACGCATGGCACATAGGTATTTTCATCTTATACATTGTTATGTTATTCTAGAAAGAATCAACAAGTTCATACATTATCATATACATATCTAATCATAGATTTCCTCTTTCAATTCCATATAAGATATCAGATTAATTGCTAGCTAGACAATTAATAAATAAGCACAAGATATGACAAACAACTCAATTAGAATTAACAAGTGAAAACATGGATAAATAAATTAAAGCATCACAAAAGGTTTCATTAAATTCCTAATTAATAGTTTAGTTCATAATCCTAATGAAAACTATTATCTCGAATAATAAGAACATTCAAAGTTACAGATAAAGAAAATAAAGAGAAGAAGAAAAACTCTTGTAAGAATCTTTAATCTCCTTAGTCTTCAATGTCTGACTTCTCTTGCTCCCCAATCCAATCTTCAAGTCTCCACGTTAGATACTCAAGTCTTCTAGTCAAAAGTCTCCCAAATCCAAGTTATAATCAAGTATTTATAGCCCTAATGGAAACCCTAACACACTAAGTATCTAGAAATCCTATTCCCACTCAACTTGGACATCATAACACCCAAATAAACTCTTTTCCCGATGTCCAGCGTGCCCCGCGCTACAGTATCAGAAAATCTGATGGTCTGGTGCGCCCCGAGCTGGAAGATTTTTTGTTGTGACGTCCTTTCATAAAATAGCCATAACTTTCTCATTCGAACTCCGATTGGGACGATTCAAGATGTTCCGAAAAGCAGAGAAGTAGCTCTACAACTTTTATTCTTTGAGCATTGAGAGATTCCGGCCAGATCAAGTTCTAAATTGGGTTAGAAGTGGATGTTATGCAAACTCAACATGAAAACTTCAACCTTTGATCTCTTTTCGCTTCCAGTTATCCATTTTCGTCCCTCCTTGGCTTTTCCTACAAAATAAACATAAACATAACAAAAGTAATATGAAAACACTCAAGAATAAATAATATTTCAAGATAAAGAATACCAAATTCGTAGGTATTAAACTCACTCATCACTCCGGCTTAACTAAAAACATTTAATTTGAAGAAAGGGTAAGCATTCAATTGTTCAGCAAGTAATAACAAATTATAATGATAATATAAGAAAAAATTAAACATTTTCTTTGAAGGATAGTTTAACAGCTGAACAATAGGTGAGAAGATACTGAATCAATTCTGAATAACATAACAGTTCGTTTAAAATTCGAAACGACATATTGATTATTCATATTGAGTTGTCAGAAGACCAAGAACTTAATTTTATACTTTTGAAAAGGTCTAACAGTAATTCAACTGTAAACCGTCTTAGCTTACAGGCATGGTGGGTAATCAACCTTTTATGCCCTGTGTTGATCAACACTATCTGTATCTGTCATTACTGCCTGTTAGCGCAAATAACATTTTTCCCAAATAAGGGATGTTTATTCTCAGACTTGAGTCCAAACCAAAATAATTTAGTTGGACAGCTCTATCTATCATCAATAATATTTCAGATCTTGTAATGAAAAGCAAAAAAATATTTTACATGGGTCTAGCTGAATCAAATAGCATAGACTCGTCTCTTAAACAACTCCTAGATAATAGAACATGAAAATGTGTATTATAACAAGATTGGACAATTACTATCACAAGGATTTAATACTTGCATATGTACACAGTACAAGATTAAAATACTTGCATTCAATATATAGGTCGAATAAAGTTAGGAAACTTGCCTCTTTCGTAGTTTAAAACTATTGTTAATTGTGCTTCATGTATCCTACACAATTTAAGTTCACGTATAAACACACATTAGTCACATACACCAATTAGTTATATATTCAATGCACATAACTAACATATATTTAATGCACATAACTAATGTAAATTTACAGTTTCACATTAACTTTAATTTGTTCTTCTTATTACTCATTTCACTTTATAAATCTCTTATCAATTCGCATTTAGCATAGTCATTTCAAATTTGGCTAACCAAATCATTATATGATTTATGGATTATGGCTTAAGAGGTTCATGTACATATACCTCGGTGTTTCTGTAATACCCATGTTCTGCTTCCCACATCGCTCATCTACTAAAGTTCATTCCCTTTCCTCACCTATATATATATATAACTAATAGTTTATTTTATTTAATAAACAATAAGGATTTTCTTATTTTAAGAAAAGACTTTTTGTGTGAAGTCCTTTTTAGTAAGGACCTCCTTAGTTAAATATTTTCAGTATCGAGGGCATAGGCAGACTACGCACCTCATAATTTCGGGTATGTTTTCTTTCTTTCTTATGTATTTATTTAATTTAATTTTCTGTATTTCTATTAATTTATTTTAGTTAGTTTATTAGTTAATATTTTGGTATTATTTTGGCTAGGTATTATGTATTTCTTTAATTTATTAATTTAATAAATATTATGGAGGGTCCAATATATGCATAAAAACTATTAAATACTAATATTGTAGTATTTAATAAAATGTATTATTTTGTGAATAGATTACTTTGAGCGAGCCTAACTAATTGCATCTGTAATTGTGGGTATTGCATTACGTACTCCAGGTACGGATTCCGTACTCCTTCAGCGATAGTCTTCTGAAATTTAATTAATTCGTTTTGTTTCGTGTTTTGAATTCTGCTATTATTTCACATAATTGTTTTTGTGAAATTCATATAATTCTTTCATTTTGAGTTGATACATATGACTCGTATTTGTACTCTTTGAGTTGGATTATCATGTTTACTATTTATTTTGATATCTGTAGAACAGTACAGGTTGTTACCTTCTTTTGAGATATTATAATTATGATTTGATTTGGTTCAACATGTACGTATAGAACCCTTTTTGTTGGTATTGTGTCACATGTGTTGTGACATGGTATTTTGTTAGAATATACCGTAGGGTATACCTGAGCTATAACCACCTGTGGGGTACCACAGGCATGTCGTCTTGGCACGAGAGACATGACACTTCCGTGGCAGTGTGATTAGTCCACGGCGTCTCTGTTTTGTGCTCCGATGGGAGTTGGCCGTTTGGTGATTTGTTGTGAGAGGCGTATGGGTCGGCCCTAGTTTTCTGTTCTGTTCTACAGATTGGTGATGTTGTGCCAAACACGCCTTCTGATTTTGCATGCATTTGGATTCGCGGTCCAATGTGTGATTGCTTATGTAGCATTATTGACTTGTCTATGTGGCAAGCTATATTTCTGAGCTCGGTATGAAATAACACCCAGCCATTTGATTCAGCCTATTACTTCGTTGTGTTAATTCGTTTCAGTTCAGTTCAGTTCCTTAATTGATTTAGTTAAATTCAGTTCATAATTCTGTGCTCTATATCCGTACTGGGCATTTGGCTCATGCTGTGTCTTTCTTCCGGCAGGTACTCAAGGGGATCATGGGCAAGTGTGATGAGAGCTCCTCACTTAGATGGTTTAGATATTTTGGTTATGTTTTGATGTTGGATCTCTGTTTAAAGTTGTATTGAACCTTTATTAAGATTAGGATGTACTAAACAGTATGTATTTTGAGCCGGTTGGGCGGTTGTTAATAACTCTTAAGACTAATATTTCTGGTTTATAATTTTGGTGTTAGTTATATTTCTGTTGTGTTTTGCACGTGACCTCCCTTTTCTATTTTCGGAAAGGGGGTGTTACAGAGTTGGTATCAGAGCCTAGGTTCTTTCTTGTAGAAAACCTATTTAGGTTCGACCTGTGAGTTATGGGTAGACTTTGGGTTAGGTTTTTGTTCCATTTGATATGTCGTTCAGCTATAATATTAATCAGATTCAAATTATTTTGCTTCAGTCCATTGTTTTCTTTATTAGATGGCTCGTAGATCCGCTAGAGTTGCTGGTAGACGAGGAAATAGTAGGGGAAGAGGCGTGCACCAAACCGATGTACATTCTGATATGCAGCGTGATGCGCAGCCTAATAATCAAGATAATGCTCAATTGGCAGCTTTGGTAAATCAGGCGATTAATCAGGCTTTGCCGCAATTGGTGGCACAAGTGGTTCAGGCAATGCAACAACCGACACCAGAAATTCCTAATCAAAGAAACCCCGGGAATGGTGGTTCGCAGACCAATGAAGAAGAAGTGAATAATGTTGGGGTTGATCCATCCATTGTTCCGATGTATTTGTGGTTAGAAAGGTTCCAAAAACAAAAACCACAATCATTCACTTCAGCCCCAACTCCAGTTGATGCAGAGAATTGGGTTTCCCATTTAGAAAAGATATTTGATGTGCTAGGATGCTCGGATAACCAGAAAGTGGTACTAGCTAGTTATAAATTAGAGGGGGATGCGCAAAGGTGGTGGAAAGCAATGAAAGTAACAAAGGGTGATGGATTTGTAGAGGCACTTACCTGGGCGGAGTTTTGTGATATCTTTTCTCAACAATACTTCTCAGCTGCTGATAAAGAGGCTTATGGTAGAGAGTATCTGTCTATTCGACAAAAGGAGGATGAGTCTGTTACGGATTTTGTGACAAGGTTCACTAGGCTGGCAAGTTTTGCAGGAACCTCAGCAGGGACTGCAACAGAACAAGCTGAAAAATTTAAGTGGAGAATTCATTATAAGTATCGCCAACATCTCATTAACATTAAATTTGAAGATGTGTCAGCAGTGGCTAATGCAGCCAAGAATATTGAGATGGAGCGACAAGATTTTCGAGCTTCTAAACAGGAGGGAGGTCGAAAGAGGGATAGAAATGACCAGCAGAATCAAGTTTCGGATCAGCAGGGGAGAAATCAAAATGGTCAGTGGAACAAGAACCGAGGTGGTCAACAGAGACAGTGGCGTGGCCAGAATCAGAACACAAGTTATCAACAGTTACCTCAACAAGGTCATAATCGTCAGCAATGGCAAAATCGTCAGCAAGGGCAAAATCAGGGTCGTTACCCAGGACCAGCAGGTGGGGATAACCCTAATCTCATTCCAATAGCTCCTTGTGCTACTTGTGGGGCTAATCATCCAGGAAGACCTTGTCATAGAGCTACTGGTGCATGCTTTTTGTGTGGTCAGTTGGGCCATCTTGCCAAAGATTGTACTCGACCACGTGGTAATGGTGGAGGTGGTGATAATGGTGGCAATGTTGGTCAGCGCCGTGGTGGACGAGTCTTCGCCTTGACACATAATCAGGCAGCAGGTGCGCCAGGTACTGTTTCTGGCACTCTTATAGTTGGTAATCGTGAGGCTTCCATTTTATTTGATACTGGCTCTACCCATTCGATTGTTGCAAATTCTTTTGTTCGACACCTTGGTGTGTCATCTCAGTCTTTAAATTCTGCTATGTCTATTACTACCCCGATGGGAATTTCTATTGTTATCTCTGATTTGTATCGAGATTGTCCTATTAGTTTTGAAGATAAGATTCGTGGGGTAAATCTTTTACCGATGGGTATGCACGATTTTGATGTGATTCTTGGAATGGACTGGTTAGATAAGCACCAGGCCACTATCGATTGTCAATCGAAAAGAGTTATCTTTGGGGATTTGAAGTCCCCGGATTTCGTGTATCAAGGTTCACGACCGGGTAAGGTGGTGAAATTAATTTCAGCTCTAAAAGCTGGGAAATTGGTGGCTAGGGGTTGTGAGGGATATTTAGCATTTGTGAATGAGACATCTATAGGAGAGTCTCGTATTGAGGATGTTCCGATTGTTCGTGAATTTTCTGATGTGTTTCCAGAGAAATTGTCAGGATTGCCACCACAACGGGAAGTTGAGTTTACTATTGAGCTTGTTCCTGGTGCAGAGCCTATCTCTAAGACACCGTATAGGATGGCACCATTGGAATTGCAAGAGTTGAAGGAGCAGTTGCAAGAATTATTAGATCGTGGTGTCATTCGACCGAGTGTTTCACCATGGGGAGCTCCGGTCTTATTTGTAAAGAAGAAGGATGGGTCTATGAGGTTGTGTATAGACTACAGAGAGTTAAACAAGATTACCATCAGGAATCGGTACCCTTTACCGAGGATTGATGATTTATTTGACCAACTTCAAGGGGCGAAGTATTTTTCGAAGATAGACTTGAGATCAGGTTATCATCAGTTGAGGGTGAGAGATGAGGATATCTCTAAGACAGCTTTTCGTACTCGCTATGGGCATTACGAGTTTCTGGTGATGCCATTTGGGTTGACTAATGCTCCAGCGGTATTTATGGATTTGATGAATCGGGTGTTTAGGGAGTACTTGGACAAATTTGTCATTGTCTTTATTGATGACATTTTGATTTATTCTAAGTCTAAGGAGGAGCATGAGGAACATCTTCGCATAATTTTAGGAATTTTACGAAAAGAGAAGTTATATGCTAAATTCTCCAAATGTGAGTTTTGGTTGGAGCAAGTTATATTTCTGGGCCACATTGTGTCTGCTGAAGGCATTAAGGTGGATCCTGCAAAGGTTGAAGCTATCACTAAATGGCCGAGACCTACTACGGTGACGGAGGTTAGGAGTTTTTTGGGTTTGGCAGGGTATTATAGGCGATTTGTAGAAGGGTTCTCTTTACTTGCCTTGCCATTGACTCAGTTGATGAGAAAGGGCACGAAGTTTGTGTGGAATGAGGAACGCGAGAAGAGTTTTGAGGAGTTGAAGAAACGGCTTGTGACAGCTCCAATACTTACATTGCCATCAGGAACAGGAGGTTACCAAATTTATAGTGATGCTTCTAAGAAGGGTTTGGGGTGTGTTTTGATGCAGCACGGTAAGGTGATTTCCTATGCTTCTAGACAACTTAAACCTTATGAAGTAAACTACCCCACTCATGATTTGGAGTTGGCAGCAGTAATCTTTGCTTTGAAAATTTGGAGGCACTATTTGTATGGCGAGACTTGTGATATCTTCACCGATCACAAAAGTCTTAAGTACATCTTCACTCAGAAGGAGCTCAATATGAGGCAGAGGCGTTGGTTGGAGCTTCTCAAAGATTATGACGCTAGAATTCAATATCACCCTGGGAAGGCGAATATAGTTGCAGATGCGCTTAGCCGAAAGAGTTCAGGGAGTGTAGCAGCCCTTATTACACAACCACAACTTATTTCGGATATGGAACGGTTGGAGTTGGAGTTGTATGTACAAAGTGCAGATGGACTTTTAGCAAGTATGAGAGTGGAGTCTTCTCTTATCTCAAAGGTTAAGGAAGCTCAAAAAGAATATGGCGAGTTATGGGCTATAGCGCAAAATTTGGAGGGAGGAAAGCAGTCTGAGTTTCGTATTGATGACCATTGCGTGATTTGGTTGGGTAAGCGGTTATGTGTGCCATCAGATCCAACTATTCGGGAGGCAGTATTAGCTGAAGCTCATAGTTCACCATTTTCTATTCATCCGGGTTCTACGAAGATGTATAGGGATTTAAAGAAGAATTTTTGGTGGAATGGGATGAAGCGAGATGTGGCTAAATATGTAGGAAGATGTCTTACTTGTCAGCACGTGAAAATTGAACATCAACGTGCTAGTGGATTACTGCAACAATTAGATATTCCTGTTTGGAAGTGGGAAGATATTACAATGGATTTTGTAACTGGGTTGCCAAAAACGTTCAAGAAGAATGATGTTATTTGGGTTGTAATAGATCGATTAACTAAATCAGCTCACTTCTTAGCTATCCAGGAGGGTTATTCTGTAGATAAGTTAGCACAAATCTTTCAACAGGAGGTTGTTAGACTTCATGGAACTCCAGTGTCAATTGTTTCAGATCGAGATCCACGGTTCACTTCACGGTTCTGGAAAGGGTTTCAACGAGCTTGGGGCACTCGATTAAAATACAGTACTTCTTTCCATCCACAGACTGATGGGCAATCTGAGAGGACTATCCAGACTTTAGAGGATATGTTGAGGTCTTGCGCATTAGAATGGTCGGGTAATTGGGATGATTACTTGAGCCTTGTTGAGTTTGCTTATAACAATAGCTGGCATGCAAGCATTGATATGGCTCCATTTGAGGCATTATATGGTAGGAAGTGTCGGGCACCAACTTGTTGGGATGAGGTTGGTGAAAAGATCATAGAAGGGCCTGAGTTAGTTCAGATCACTACGGAGAAGGTGGCGGTGGCTAAGGAGAAATTGCAGTCGGCTCGATCACGGCAGAAGAGTTATGCTGATAAGCATAGGAAGACCTTAGAGTTTCAACCTGGTGAACACGTGTTTTTAAAAGTTTCTCCTTGGAAGGGTATTCGACGATTTGGATTGAAAGGTAAACTTAGTCCACGTTATATTGGGCCATTTGAGATTCTGGAAAGGGTTGGCGAAGTTGCATATCGGTTAGCTCTGCCTCCACAATTAGCTCATGTGCATAATGTGTTCCATGTGTCAGTATTGAGGAGTTATCATTATCATCCGTTGCATGTGGTACAATATCCGTTCGATAAAATTCGGAAGGATCTTACTTGTGAAGAACAAGCCGAGAAAATTTTAGATCGACAAGAGCGGATTATGAGGAGGAAAACAATTTCTTTTGTTAAAGTTTTGTGGAAAAATCATTCGGAACGAGAGGCAACTTGGGAGATGGAGGAGTCTATTCGGGCGGAGTATCCGCATCTTTTTGATAATTAGGCACGTTCCTTTTCTTTTGATTCCGGGGACGGAATCCTTTTTAAGGGGGAAGTAATGTAATACCCATGTTCTGCTTCCCACATCGCTCATCTACTAAAGTTCATTCCCTTTCCTCACCTATATATATATAACTAATAGTTTATTTTATTTAATAAACAATAAGGATTTTCTTATTTTAAGAAAAGACTTTTTGTGTGAAGTCCTTTTTAGTAAGGACCTCCTTAGTTAAATATTTTCAATATCGAGGGCATAGGCAGACTACGCACCTCATAATTTCGGGTATGTTTTCTTTCTTTCTTATGTATTTATTTAATTTAATTTTCTGTATTTCTATTAATTTATTTTAGTTAGTTTATTAGTTAATATTTTGGTATTATTTTGGCTAGGTATTATGTATTTCTTTAATTTATTAATTTAATAAATATTATGGAGGGTCCAATATATGCATAAAAACTATTAAATACTAATATTGTAGTATTTAATAAAATGTATTATTTTGTGAATAGATTACTTTGAGCGAGCCTAACTAATTGCATCTGTAATTGTGGGTATTGCATTACGTACTCCAGGTACGGATTCCGTACTCCTTCAGCGATAGTCTTCTGAAATTTAATTAATTCGTTTTGTTTCGTGTTTTGAATTCTGCTATTATTTCACATAATTGTTTTTGTGAAATTCATATAATTCTTTCATTTTGAGTTGATACATATGACTCGTATTTGTACTCTTTGAGTTGGATTATCATGTTTACTATTTATTTTGATATCTGTAGAACAGTACAGGTTGTTACCTTCTTTTGAGATATTATAATTATGATTTGATTTGGTTCAACATGTACGTATAGAACCCTTTTTGTTGGTATTGTGTCACATGTGTTGTGACATGGTATTTTGTTAGAATATACCGTAGGGTATACCTGAGCTATAACCACCTGTGGGGGTACCACAGGCATGTCGTCTTGGCACGAGAGACATGACACTTCCGTGGCAGTGTGATTAGTCCACGGCGTCTCTGTTTTGTGCTCCGATGGGAGTTGGCCGTTTGGTGATTTGTTGTGAGAGGCGTATGGGTCGGCCCTAGTTTTCTGTTCTGTTCTACAGATTGGTGATGTTGTGCCAAACACGCCTTCTGATTTTGCATGCATTTGGATTCGCGGTCCAATGTGTGATTGCTTATGTAGCATTATTGACTTGTCTATGTGGCAAGCTATATTTCTGAGCTCGGTATGAAATAACACCCAGCCATTTGATTCAGCCTATTACTTCGTTGTGTTAATTCGTTTCAGTTCAGTTCAGTTCCTTAATTGATTTAGTTAAATTCAGTTCATAATTCTGTGCTCTATATCCGTACTGGGCATTTGGCTCATGCTGTGTCTTTCTTCCGGCAGGTACTCAAGGGGATCATGGGCAAGTGTGATGAGAGCTCCTCACTTAGATGGTTTAGATATTTTGGTTATGTTTTGATGTTGGATCTCTGTTTAAAGTTGTATTGAACCTTTATTAAGATTAGGATGTACTAAACAGTATGTATTTTGAGCCGGTTGGGCGGTTGTTAATAACTCTTAAGACTAATATTTCTGGTTTATAATTTTGGTGTTAGTTATATTTCTGTTGTGTTTTGCACGTGACCTCCCTTTTCTATTTTCGGAAAGGGGGTGTTACAGTTTCAATGTTTATACGCCATATACTTGTTTTGGTTCATGGGATAGTCTAGATTATACATTCGCACGTACGCTTAGCTTGACATTTTCAATATGTCTAATACTAGTTAGCTAACTCAAAACTAACGTCCCATTTGATTTGGTCATTCTATGAGTAAGTCATATTAACTTTCATAGGATTAGAGACTTTAAGTCAAGAAGGATTGCTATGTATGTGCATTAAGTCTTTTAACAAATAAATAAATTTTTCAAAAATTTGGTGCACGGCGCGGCCGCGCTGTGATTGGCCTTGAAAGCGGCGCAGCAGCGCTGCACCTAATCTTTTGTTTCTTTTCTGGGTTAGGGCGCGGCAGCGCCCAAATTGAACCTGGAAAAGGCGCGGTCGCGCTGCTTCGGCAGAAACCATTTCCAGTTCAGTTTTCTGTAGATTTTCCCGACTTTCTAACCTCCTTCTTAACTTCATAACTCCCACACCACAAATCTAATTGTTTTAAGGTTTGTTTCTACTTTGAAACTATGCTACAAGGTTTAATTCTCACCATTGTTTGTTCTCTAACAATATTATTAAGACACCTAACCGAGAGTTCAATAGTCAGTGTTCATACACTTTTTAAAGGAAATTTCATTTGTTTCAATTTCATCCCTTTGTTTTTCAAATCTATTTTGGTTCCTCTAATGGGTTTAGTATGTTAGGTTTGTATATGACACGAACATGCAATCAAATTACATAAATAAAGTGAAAGCACGATAAAATCGGATTTTAAAATTTTATACAAACCATCACCATGATCAATCTATGTGCTCAATTAACGATATAAACGAAAGAGATAGAGATTAAGAAATTATACCCTCGTAGAACCGTGCTTCATCGGGTACAAGTTCACCTCTAATTCCTTCGCGTTCTCCTTGAATTCCACCGACTAAATTCCTTTGCTTGATCAACGTTAGCCACCCAAGTGTTTGGCCTCTAGAGGTGATCCACCAAGGAAGAATAGTTATTCAAGAAGTTGAGTGTTGGCAAAATCCTAGTTTCTATCTCTATAGAAATTACAAGTACTCTCCACAATCTCATGCAAGAGTGTGTAAACCTAATCTATGATAAGACTCCTCTTATTTATAGATGTAGAAATAACCCTTCCCTAAACTATTTAGGATTAGGGTTTCTATTATAATTAAACTCCTTTAATTAATTATGCTCCTAATCCAATTAGGAATTTATGGGAGAGTACTTCTATTAATTAATTCTCAATCCCTATTAGGAATTAAATAATAGTAATAGTAATAATAATAATAAGACTCCTCTTATTAATTTATATTTAATATTTTCAAAATATTAAATAATAAATATTAAGCTATTTAATTTATTCTATCTCCATAGATTAAATTAAATACACTTAACTTATTATTACAATTATGTCATTTAATTCTTAAATAAATATTTTTCTTTTGCGGTGTAACCCTTTAGGTTCTCCATATTAAACCGGTTGTGAATAAATCAATTAGAATAATTATAATCTTATTTAAATAAATAAATTAAACTATTTAATTCATTTAAATAAATAATATTTATTCTACAATAAGGGTAAGCCCCCTTAGCGATCAACGACTTTCCAAATAATATAGATTTCAACATTAATTACAAAAGAACCTTTCAGTGCATAGTTACCGTACAATTCAATCCTTCTACCATACAATGTCCCAATTAAATATAAGATATGGATTTACTGTCAAGTCTTATTTTATTTAATTATATGTATTTTGATTCCTAATTGTACAACTCTAAATAATGCAAATTAGAAACTCCTTTCTAATTTCATCATGCCTTGGCCAAGGACTACTGAGTTGTCATTTATCGAATCACATAGGACATTCACATCT
Organism: Aralia elata; assembly: GCA_034770075.1. Taxonomy (NCBI): domain Eukaryota; kingdom Viridiplantae; phylum Streptophyta; class Magnoliopsida; order Apiales; family Araliaceae; genus Aralia; species Aralia elata. The sequence goes on from CM068382.1 coordinate 52,611,019, forward strand.
TTTACTAGACGTGGTAGATTCTTTGTTGATCATTCACCTATCTCTATGTACAACTTATTATACCCAATCATACCCTTTGATATACCCTAAAGGTCTTAAGGGACATGTCAAAGTATAACTCATCATACACAAGATACTATGATGATCTCAAATCCAAGGATCACTTGTATTACTATCACTATAGGAATTCCTATTGACAGGCGAGTAAAACTCCATTAGGTATTCTTTAGCGAGCCACGTTCAGTGAACTTATTCTCCAAAAAGCACCTACATACTTGCTTAAGTGTCTCCACACAAATGATTATGAGATCAATCATCCTCTTCTTAAGAGCAAGCAACGTATGTACTAATCTATCCGGATTCACTAATCCCCTATTTAGTAATCCAACGATTAGGAACGATTTTAGTTTGTGAGCTATCTTTGTAATGGACGATTTAATTGCATTGTGATTTTGGGGACAGAATCCTTTTAAGGAGGGAAAGATGTAACGAATGCAATTTTTATGATTGAATAACAAACTTATGTGCTCGCGAGTATTATCGATTAGTGATTAAAACTTAAAATCTTGTTGTCAGGATGACTGATAGAGGAGAGCCCAGCCAGGCTAGGAAGGAGGAGCCCCGAGATATTCACGTAGTTCATGAGCAGCTAGTGCAGAGGGAGCCATCCCCATTGATTATAGTTACAGGCCACGAGTATGAGCCTGAGACTGATCCTGAGGAGGACCTTGAGGAGGAGGAGGAGGACCTTGAAGAGATATCACTATCTACTTTGGGTGTTCAGATGTACGAGCAGGTGTATGATCGCAACATAGAGTTGCAGGAGAGAGTGGAGGAGTTAGAGGGGCAGCTGGCTGAACGACAGTCTGCTTTGGAGCAGAAGAACAGTGAGATTTGTTAGGTTTGTATAACGCGAGCATGCAATAAAACTACACAAATAGAGCGGAAGCGTGACAAAATCAGATTTTAAAATTTTATACAAACCATCACCATGATCTTTCTTTATGCACAATTATTACTTAAACGAAAGAGACGGAGAAAAAAGAACTATACCCTTGTAGAACAAAGCTTCCTCAGGTACAAGTTCAACTCCTAGTCCTTCGAGTTCTCCTTGAATTCAACGGTGTGATTCTTTCCTTTGATCAATGTTAGCCACCCAAGTGTTTGGCCTCTAGAGGTGATCCACCAAGGAAGAACAAATATTCAAGAAGTTGGGTGTTTGGCAAAACCCTAGTTTCTATCTCTATAGAAATTGTAAGTACTCTCCACAATCTAATGTAAGAGTGTGTAACCCTAATCTATGATAAGACTTCTCTTATTTATAGATGTAGGAAAACCCCTTCCCTAAACTATTTAGGATTAGGGTTTCTATTTTAATTAAACTCCTTTAATTATATTCCTAATCCAATTAGGAATTAATGAGAGAGAGTACTTCTATTAATTAATTCTCAATCCCTATTAGGAATTAAATAATAGTTATATTAATTAATTTCCAATCCCTATTAGGAATTAAATAATAGTAATATTAATTAATTCTCAATCCTTATTAGGAATTAAATAATAGTAATAGTAATAATAATAATAAGACTCCTCTTATTAATTTATATTTAATATTTCCAAAATATTAAATAATAAATATTAAGCTATTTAATTTATTCTATCTCCATAGATTAAATTAAATACACTTAACTTATTATTACAATTATGCCATTTACTTCTTAAATAAATATTTTTCCTTTTGCGGTGTGACCCTTTAGGTTCTCCATATTAAACCGGTTGTGAATAAATCAATTAGAACAATTCTAATCTTATTTAAATAAATAAATTAAACTATTTAATTCATTTAAATAAATAATATTTATTCTACAATAAGGGTAAGCCCCCTTAGCGATCAACGACTTTCCAGATAATATAGATTTCAACATTAATCACAAAAGAACCTTTGAGTAAATAGTTACCGTACAATTCAATCCTTCTACCATACAATGTCCTAATTAAATATAAGACATGGAATTTCTGTCAAGTCTTATTTTATTTAATTATATGTATTTCGATTCCCAAATGCAGAACTCTAAATAATGCAAATTAGAAACTCCTTTCTAATTTCATTCTGCCTTGGCCAAGGACTACTGAGTTATCATTTATCGAATCACATAGGACATTCACATCTTTTACTAGACGTGGTAGATTCTTTGTTGATCATTCACCTATCTCCATGTACAACTTATTATACCCAATCATACCCTTTGATATACCCTAAAGGTCTTAACGGAAATGTCAACGTATAACTTATCATACACAAGATACTATGATGATCTCAAGTCTAAGGATCACTTGTACTACTATCACTAGAGGAATTCCTATTGACAGTCGAGTAAAACTCCATTAGGTATTCCTTAGCGAGTCACGTTCAGTGAACTTATTCTCCAATAAGCACCTACATACTTGCTTTAGTGTCTCCACACAAATGATTATGAGATCAATCATCCTCTTCATAAGAGCAAGCAACGTATGTACTAATCTATCCGGATTCACTAATCCCCAATTTAGTAATCCAACGATTAGGAACAATTTTAGTTTGTGAGCTATCTTGAATTTAGATCTCATTAGCATGATCACCATCATGATTCTAAAAGCATTGCTCAAAACTATGGGTTTATCACATTTAATATAACAGCACCATGTAGATAATATAAAATGCCTTTTAAGAAAATCAATTCTTTTATTAATAAATGAATAAGATTACAAAGTATATGTTATATCATATCAAATATGATTGGCTTGTGTTCATACTACTTTCAATCTCCCACTTGCACTAAAGCCAATCGCCATGGTATCTAATACCCATCTTCTCTAAGTGACGATCAAACTGCTGTTGTGTTAAGGCTTTAGTAAATGGATCTGCAATGTTGTCTTGAGAGTCCACACGCTCCAGGGCGACATCTCCTCTTTCAATGATCTCTCTAATCAAATGAAACCACCGCAACACGTGTTTGGATTTCTGATGAGACCTGGCTTCCTTAGCCTGTGCAACAACTCCGTTGTTGTCACAGAATAAAGGTACGACTCCTCTAATGCTAGGAACCACTCCAAGTTCAGTTATAAACTTCTTCATCTAAACAGCTTCCTTTGCAGCTTCACTTGCAGCTATGTACTCTGCTTCTGTCACTGAATCAGCAACTATTTGCTGCTTGGAACTCTTCCAACTCACTGCGCCACCGTTTAAGGTAAACACATACCCTGAAACGGATTTATAGTCATCTTGGTCCGTTTGAAAACTTGAGTCTGTATAGCCCTCTAGTTTTAATTCAGACCCACCGTAGACAAGAAATACATCCTTAGTTCTTCTCAAGTACTTTAGGATGTTTTTCACTGCCTTCCAGTGCTCTTCTCTTGGATTCGACTGATATCTGCTTGTTACACTAAGTGCATGAGTGACATCTGGTCTAATACATATCATACCGTACATGATAGATCCTATTGCTGAAGCATAAGGAATCTTACTCATTCGGTTTCTCTCCTCAGGTGTCATTGGGGCCTGTTTCTTGGAGAGATGTATTCCATGGCTCATCGGCATGAGACCTCTCTTGGAATCTTCCATGCTAAACCTCTTTAGCATCGAGTCAATGTACTTTCCTTGGGTCAAGCCAAGCATCCTTTTAGATCTATCTCTATAGATCTTTATCCCCAAAATATAGGATGCCTCACCCAAGTCCTTCATGGATAAGTGTTTAGATAACCAAATTTTGATCGACTGTAGCATAGGAACATCATTCCCTATCTGTAATATGTCATCAACATATAATACAAGGAATGAAACAACGCTCCCACTAACCTTCTTGTACACACATGGTTCATCCTCATTTTTGATAAAATCAAACCTTTTGATTATCTCATCAAAACGGATGTTCCATCTTCGAGAAGCTTGCTTCAATCCATAAATGGATCTTTGTAGCTTACGGACTTGGTTTGTTCCAACCGTTGAAACAAAACCCTCTGGCTGTATCATATATACATTCTCCTTAAGCTCTCCATTGAGGAAGGCCGTTTTCACATCCATTTGCCAGATTTCGTAGTCATAATAAGCTGCAACTGCAAGCAAAATCCGAATGGACTTGAGCATAGCTACTGGTGAGAAGGTTTCATCATAGTCAACTCATTGTCTTTGTTTGAAACCTTTTGCAACCAGTCGGGCCTTATAGGTCTCTACCTTGCCGTCCGCTTCAGTCTTTCTCTTAAAGACCCATTTACACCCAATAGGCTTAATGCCCTCAGGTGGTGAAACCAAAGTCCATACTTGGTTTTCATACATGGAGTCCATCTCGGATTTCATGGCTTCTTGCCATTTCTCTGAGTCTTTACTACTCATAGCCTGTTCGTAAGTCAATGGATCATCATCATCTATGATGCGTACCTCATCGTCATCATCTATGATGAATCCATACCTATCAGGTATCTTCGGTACTCTTCCAGATTTACGAATAGGTTGTGGTACAGTAGGTTCTTCTACTTGGTCAGGTACCTGACTTTGATCCGGAGTATTTTGTGGTTCTTGAACTTCTTCAAGATATATCTTACTCCCACTAACCCCTTCGAGGATAAACTCCTTTTCCAAGAAGGCGGCGTGTTTTGCTACAAACACCTTTTGATCAGTTGGATGATAGAAATAATATCCTAAACTTTCTTTAGGATATCCCACAAATCTACACTTGTCGGATCTAGTCTTCAGCTTATCGTGCTCAAACCTTTTGACATAAGCTGGACAACCCCAAGTCTTAACATGCTTAAGACTAGGTTTCCTCCCTGTCCATATCTCATATGGGGTCTTTGGGACGGATTTGGTAGGTACATTGTTAAGTAGGTATGCAGCCGATTCTAGGGCATAACCCCCAGAAGGATACTGGAAGGTCGGTAAAACTCATCATGGAACGAACCATGTCCAACAATGTTCGATTTCTCCTTTCAGATACACCATTCAACTGTGGCGTCCCTGGTGGAGTCCATTGTGAGATTATACCATTTTCTTTGAGATAATTGAGAAACTCATTGGTTAAGTATTCCCCTCCTCGATCCGATCGAAGAATCTTAATACTCTTACCAGTTTGTTTCTCTACTTCACTTCTGAATTCTTTGAACTTTTCAAACGATTCAGATTTGTATTTCATTAAATACACATATCCAAATCTAGAATGATCATCAGTGAAACTAATAAAATAAGAATACCCTCCTCGTGCATTCGTTGTCATAGGTCCACATACGTCTGTGTGTACCAACGCTAACAACTCTGTAACTCTTTCTCCTTTTCCAGTAAAAGGAGATTTAGTCATTTTACCCATGAGACAAGATTCACAAGTTGGATATGATTCGTAATCAGATAGCTCTAAAAGCCCATCTTTATGCAACTTGGATAATCTTGTTTCATTGATATGACCGAGTCTACAGTGCCACATAAAGGTATAATTAACATCATCTCTTTTTCTTTTCTTAGTTTGTTCAATTTGAAGTATATTTTCATGCAAGTCAAGTATGTAAAGTCCATTTAGTAAGTTCCCAACACCATATAAAACATTTTTATTATAAATAGAACAACTGTTGTTCTTTATTATAATATCAAAACCATCAATATCCAATACAGAAATTGAAATAATGTTTCTAATGAGTGTCGGAACATAATAACAATTATTTAAACTAATGAACTTTCCCGAAGGCAGTGCTAAACAATAAGTCCCTACAGCTAATGCAGCAACCTTTGCTCCATTCCCCACTCGTAGGACGACTTCATCTTTGTTCAGCTTTCTACTTCTGCTTAGTCCCTGCATATTATTACATATGTGAGAACTACAGCCGGTATCCAATACCCAAGTAGAATTTTGACTTTCAGAAAATTTAATTTTAATCATGAACAAACCTAGATCGGAATTTGAAGCTTCTCCAAGCTTCTTCTGCTTTTGATCTGCAAGATACTCCTTGCAATTCCTCTTCCAGTGTCCCGGCTTATTGCAATGGTAGCAAATTCCTTTGCTATCTGGATCAGGTTTCTTTTTATCCTTGATTTTCGCCTTGCCCCTAGCCTTCTTGTTTTTCTTCTTTTGAGAAGATACCTTGGGCCTCTTCCTTTTCTTGGAAGAATCATCCACTAGTAAGACTTGATTCTTGTTGGATGAGAAGTGACCTTCAGCAGTTTTTAGCATGTTAAGTAACTTAGGCAAGCTGACGTCCAACTTATTCATGTGAAAATTCACAACAAATTGTGAGAAGGTCTCCGGGAGTGACTGCAAGATCAAATCTTGACTTAACTCCCCATCCATCACGAACCCAAGCTGTCCAAGTTGTTCAATCAGATTGATCAACTTGAGGACATGAGTCTCAACAACAGTGCCCTCGGTCATACGAGATCGGAAGAGCTCCTTAGATATCTGATATCTAGCAGTCCTACTTTGCTCACTATACAACTCTTTGAGGTGCAGCAATATAGTAGGAGCATCCATAGTTTCATGCTGACGCTGAAGCTCGTTACTCATGGATGCGAGCATGATGCATTGAGCCAAGATTGCATCATCTTGCCACTTTTTGAAAGTAGCAATCTCTTCCTCAGAGGCTGTTTCTGCAACATTTGAAGGGACTGGCGAATTTAGGACATAAGAAATCTTTTCAGCAGTGAGAACAATTCTCAGATTCCTTAACCAGTCCGTGTAATTCGGTCCGGTTAGTTTGTTAGCATCAAGTATGCTACGCAGTGATAGTGAGTTTGACATTTTTAAATTCTGCATGTGAAATAGACAACATTTTAGCATACATTCAATTTATTAATCATCAAAATAAATTAGGTCTTTATTTAAATTGGTATCTCCCACTATTTTTATCAAACTATATTACCCTCATTATATAGTTCGGCAAATCTAATTAAGGATCTGCTAGTGAGATTAAGGATCCCATTTCAAATGTATATAGCCTTGTGTGTGCACAACAAACTATATATAAATAAATAGGTAGATAACTATTGTCAATTACATCACCATGTAACTCCTTGTATTTTGCCTCTTAGATTATAATGGTCAAGTGTGTGCACATCCGAACTAAAATAATCTAAGTTAAGTCCAGCCTAGCACTTCCATATATGTGAAGAGAAAAAGACCGCCCTTGTGTGTGCACAACAAAGCAGTAATGTTCAATTCCTTAATAAGCATCAAATGTGATAAAACAACATCTTAAATATTTAATACTCGCCTTGTGTGTGCACAACAAACTCATATTAAATATTTAATACTCTATCGTTTTACCATGCTAGAAGGCGACGTTCGATATTCCAAATATCTTTGAACGCTTAGGACTTAATATATTACTTTGAGGGGTTTGTTATTATTAGTCTCATCTTGTTAAGCGTGCATGCACATATATATATAAAATACGCGTCATATTATTTAACATGCGAAGCATGTTAGATAATATATAATATATATATATAGTAAGCATGCACATATAGAATACTATATTCTACCCGGATTGATTATGGACTTTTATTCTAGTTTGGTTCACTAGAGCCACCAAGTGAACCAAAAGGTCAAACCTAGGGTGCAAGAATTGAATTTAAATATAACTATTACATTTAAACCCGGGCTCCATTACAAACGGGTCTTCAAGCGCTCCTTGCTCCTTGGTCTCCAATTCTTCAAAATTTAATTCTAACTAGTCCTATTACAAAAAACTATTTACATTAAATAGAAACCTTGATCAGCAGTCAAGGGGAAGTACATAGGAGGGAGATAGAATTTACATTAAGAAAAAATTAGAGAAGACGAGGTACGCAGACCCCATTTATAAAAACTCATACATTCAAGCATCCTCTAAAATAATTTCAATCACACATTGGTCAATAGTCCATAACCAATCCCTATTTATTATCATACATATCTCTATATGTATCAATAAATAACATTCATCTCATGAATAATAAAATCATTCTATATATATATGAGTATCATTTAATGGACAATTTTAAGTTGCATGAAATCCAATTTCAAGATTAAAATAAACTCTTTATTTTAATTATAAAATTATTAAGAATATTATATATATATATATATATATCTAACACACCAGGTTCGGTAACTAGAACCAACAGGTCACGTTATAATATATATTATATATATGTTTTACTAATGTGATTACATATATATATATAACATACGGATTACATATATATATATATATATATATATATATATATATATATAACATACGAATTACATATAATATATATATATATAACATACGGATTACATATAATATATAATATATAATGTAATCCTGTTACACCCATTTAATTAAATCAAGTGATTTCGTTTTTTATAAAATAATAATTTTATACAACTAATTATGCCCAATAAATTATTCTAAATACATACCCATATATAAATAGAATCAAAACAATTAATAATTCGCATAAAGATTGGCTCTGATACCACTGTTAGGTTTGTATAATGCGAGCATGCAATCAAACTACACAAATAGAGCGGAAGCGTGACAAAATCAGATTTTAAAATTTTATACAAACCATCACCATGATCTTTCTTTATGCACAATTATTAATTAAACGAAAGAGACGGAGAAAAAAGAACTATACCCTTGTAGAACAAAGCTTCTTCAGGTACAAGTTCAACTCCTGGTCCTTCGAGTTCTCCTTGAATTCAACGGTGTGATTCTTTCCTTTGATCAATGTTAGCCACTCAAGTGTTTGGCCTCTAGAGGTGATCCACCAAGGAAGAACAAATATTCAAGAAGTTGGGTGTTTGGCAAAACCCTAGTTTTTATCTCTATAGAAATTATAAGTACTCTCCACAATCTAATGTAAGAGTGTGTAACCCTAATCTATGATAAGACTTCTCTTATTTATAGATGTAGGAAAACCCCTTCCGTAAACTATTTAGGATTAGGGTTTCTATTTTAATTAAACTCCTTTAATTATATTCCTAATCCAATTAGGAATTAATGAGAGAGAGTACTTCTATTAATTAATTCTCAATCCCTATTAGGAATTAACTAATAGTTATATTAATTAATTTCCAATCCCTATTAGGAATTAAATAATAGTAATATTAATTAATTCTCAATCCCTATTAGGAATTAAATAATAGTAATAGTAATAATAATAATAAGACTCCTCTTATTAATTTATATTTAATATTTCCAAAATATTAAATAATAAATATTAAGCTATTTAATTTATTTTATCTCCATAGATTAAATTAAATACACTTAACTTATTATTACAATTATGCCATTTACTTCTTAAATAAATATTTTTCTTTTGCGGTGTGACCCTTTAGGTTCTCCATATTAAACCGGTTGTGAATAAATCAATTAGAACAATTCTAATCTTATTTAAATAAATAAATTAAACTATTTAATTCATTTAAATAAATAATATTTATTCTACAATAAGGGTAAGCCCCCTTAACGATCAACGACTTTCCAGATAATATAGATTTCAACATTAATCACAAAAGAACCTTTGAGTAAATAGTTACCGTACAATTATATCCTTCTACCATACAATGTCCCAATTAAATATAAGACATGGAATTTCTGTCAAGTCTTATTTTATTTAATTATATGTATTTCGATTCCCAAATGCACAACTATAAATAATGCAAATTAGAAACTCCTTTCTAATTTCATTCTGCCTTGGCCAAGGACTACTGAGTTATCATTTATCGAATCACGTAGGACATTCACATCTTTTACTAGACGTGGTAGATTCTTTGTTGATCATTCACCTATCTCCATGTACAACTTATTATATCCAATCATACCCTTTGATATACCCTAAAGGTCTTAAGGGGAATGTCAAAGTATAACTTATCATACACAAGATACTATGATGATCTCAAGTCTAAGGATCACTTGTACTACTATCACTAGAGGAATTTCTATTGACAGTCGAGTAAAACTCCATTAGGTATTCCTTAGCGAGTCACGTTCAGTGAACTTATTCTCCAATAAGCACCTACATACTTGCTTTAGTGTCTCCACACAAATGATTATGAGATCAATCATCCTCTTCATAAGAGCAAGCAACGTATGTACTAATCTATCCGGATTCACTAATCCCCAATTTAGTAATCCAACGATTAGGAACAATTTTAGTTTGTGAGCTATCTTGAATTTAGATCTCATTAGCATGATCACCATCATGATTCTAAAAGCATTGCTCAAAACTATGGGTTTATCACATTTAATATAACAACACTATGTAGATAATATAAAATGCCTTTTAAGAAAATCAATTCTTTTATTAATAAATGAATAAGATTACAAAGTATATGCTACGTCATATCAAATATGATTGGCTTGTGTGCATACTACTTTCAAGATTGAGGAGCTAGACATACGTCTTGGAGACGTGGAGTGGAAGATGGTTCATGTAGAGAGTGAAAAGGAGGAGTTAGAGGAACAGGCTGCGGAACGTCAAGCCACTTTAGAGCAGAAGGATGCTGAGATCCAAGACCTTTCATCACGTCTTGCAGAGGCTGAGCAGAGGCTAGCACAGTCTGAGTATCGATGAGGACAGTTTATAGCCAGGAATAAGATTGTACGAGATGAGTTGAAAGAGGAGTCAGCTAAGCGGGCGAGAGCTGAGACTGCTTGGTTGAGGGAGGCTAACTGCGCAGATCGTGTTGAGTGTGAGGTGCGGTCAAAGAAGGCCAAGATTGATGATATGGAGTATATTTTTCACTCCACAGTGGATAGAGCTCTGGATCGAGTTCATCGTCATCCAGATATGGTGGATCGAAGGATGGTGACTCGTATTATGGAGCAGGAACGCCAGGAAGCTGTGCGTCGTGGGATGTCATCATAGATTATGATTAGTTATGTTATTATGAAATTTATGAGTTAATATGTTGTTAATCCCAGTTTATATAATGGGATAGAATAATGATGTAATCCTGGAACTTTGTGATTTCGGGATAGATAGATTATTTTCCGGCAAGTGCTCAGAACCAGATAGAGGTGCAGTTTCTAGAGCTGAAGCAAGGTACCATGACGGTACCTGAATATGCTGCAAAATTCAATGAGCTGGCGAGGTTTGCGCCGTATCAGGTCAACACGGATGAGCGAAAGGCTAGGAGATTTGAGCATGGATTGAAGCCTTGGTTATATAGCCGAGTTTCGTTGTTTCAACTGAACTCATTTGCGGCAGTGTTAGAAAAGGCAATAATCGCTGAAGGAGGTAGTGATGCTCTGTCCAAGTATAATCAGGAGCAGAGGAAGAAGAAGAATGAAAATGAAAACAAGGCAAGTGGTAGTCATGGGGGAAGTAGCCAGAAGAGGAAATGGAATGATAGTAACTCTGCGGGAAGTCAGCAGGGTAATCAGAAGAAGAAGATAGAGGTGTGCAGCAACTGTGGAAAGAGCCATATGGGTGCTTGTTTGAAGGGTAAGAGGGTATGCTTCAACTGTGGACAAGAGGGTCATATTTCACCAAATTGCCCTAATCCGAAGAAGGGCGCATGTTTCATTTGCAGGTCAAAGGATCATTTTGCCCGAGACTGCCCTAAGAAAGCAACGACGGGTGGAGCCAGTGTAGGAAAAGGAAGCAGCGGTGGTGGTAACCTTACTATCACAGGACCGACACAGCCCAACCGACCTACAGCTCGAATATTCAACATGACGGTGCAGGATGCTGTGCAGTCAAAGGATGTAGTGTCAGGTATCATTCCAGTCAATAATGTTAATGCTTATGTATTGTTTGACTCGGGTGCTACTTGCTCATTTATATCCGATGATTTTGCTAAGAAATTAGGGTTACCCCAGGAAGAATTAGATTACCCTATGAATATAGAAATTGCGAATAGGGAGGTGATTCCTGTTAAGTTTGTCCAAAAGAACTGTCAGGTAGATATTAAGGGTCATGTGATGACTGTCAACTTAATCCCAATTCGTCTTGGGGAGTTTGACGTCATTCTGGGAATGAATTGGTTGTTCAACCATGGGGCAATTATTGACTGTCAAAAGAAGTGTGTAAACCTTATGACTTCGTCAAAGGTAGTGTTTTATGGCAGCAAGTCGCCTAGACAAACGAGTTGTCTGACGATGGTGCAGGCCAGAAAGATGTTGAGACAAGGATGTGTAGGATATCTAGCCTACATAGTTGATATCCGAAAGGTGGGTGCAAAACTGGAGGAGATACCAGTAGTTAGGGATTTTGCGGACGTGTTTCCTGATGATTTGCCAGGATTACCGCCAGATAGGGAAATCGAGTTTGTAATTGAGTTAGCACCGGGAACGGCCCCTATATCAAAAGCCCCGTATCGAATGGCTCCGGTAGAATTAAAGGAGTTGATGGTGCAGCTACAAGAGCTGCTAGACAAGAAGTATATTCAACCGAGCGTTTCGCCATGGGGAGCGCCAGTATTGTTTGTTAAGAAGAAGGATGGATCAATGCGTCTTTGCATTGATTATAGAGAGTTGAACAAGGTCACGATCAAAAACAATTACCCGTTGCCAAGGATTGACGACCTGTTTGATCAGCTGAGGGGAGCAAGGTACTTTTCAAAGATAGACCTCCGAAGTGGATACCATCAATTGAAGGTGAGAAAATAGGACATACCAAAGACGGCGTTTCGAACCAGATATGGTCACTATGAGTTTTTGGTTATGTCATTTGGATTAACGAATGCGCCTGCAGCATTCATGGACTTAATGAATAGGGTGTTCAAACCATTTCTGGATAAATTTGTGGTGATATTTATAGACGACATTCTGGTCTACTCCAAAACTCAAGAAGAACATGTGGAGCATTTGAGGGTGACATTGGAGGCATTACGAAAGGAGAAATTGTATGCAAAATTTTCAAAGTGCGAATTTTGGTTGGAGCGTGTTCAATTTCTTGGACATGTGATCGATAAAGACGGGATTTCGGTGGATCCAGCGAAAGTTGAGGCTGTAATGAACTGGGATCAGCCGAAGACACCGTCAGAAGTGAGGAGTTTCCTAGGTTTGGCAGGATACTACAGGCGTTTTATTCAAGATTTCTCTAGGATCGCCACTCCGTTAACAAATTTAACAAGAAAATCAGTGAAGTTTGTTTGGACGGAGAAGTGTGAAGAGAGTTTCCAAGAACTAAAGAAGAGACTAAGCTCGACACCTGTGTTGTCTTTACCAGATGATACAGGAAATTTTGTGGTGTACAGTGACACATCACATAAAGGACTTGGTTGTGTGTTGATGTAGAATGGTAAGGTTATTGCATATGCATCGCGCCAACTAAAAGACTATGAAAAAGGGTATCCGACCCATGATTTGGAGTTAGCAGCCGTAGTGTTTGCTTTAAAAATCTGGAGGCACTATCTCTATGGGGAGAAGTGTGAAATATATACAGACCATAAAAGTCTGAAGTATATTTTTACACAGAAGGATTTGAATATGAGGCAGAGGAGATGGATAGAATTGATCAAGGATTATGACTGTGAAATTCTATACCATCCAGGGAAGGCTAACGTGGTTGCTAACGCTTTGAGTAGAAAAGGTCGGGAGAAACTATTTTTGTTAACTGCTCAAGAGAAGCTCGTAGCAGAAATGGCTAAATTGGAGTTAGAGGTGAAGAATCTGGCAGAGCCTGCTGAAAAATTGTTCTAGATGGAAACCCAACCAACTTTGGTAGAAAAGGTGAAGGAAGCGCAACTTCACGATGAGGAATGTGTTAAAATACGGAAAGAGTGCTTGAAAGTGAAGAGCTCAAATATAAAATCGATACTGAAGGGTTGCTGAGATTTGAAGGCAGAATCTGGGTACCGTCAGTATTGGCAATCAAAGAGGATATTTTGAACGAAGCTCACAGTTCACGATTTTCGGTTCACCCGGGAAGTACAAAGATGTACCAGGATCTTCGCTAACATTTTTGGTGGCCAAACATGAAAAGAGAGGTTGCTGAGTGTGTTGCGAAGTGTCTCACTTGTCAGAGAATTAAAGCGGAGCATCAACGACCAAGTGGTTTGTTACAGCCCTTGGAGATACCAGAATGGAAATGGGAGCATATCACGATGGACTTCGTGGTAGGGCTTCCAACTACTCAGAAGGGTTATGACGCAATATGGGTCATAGTTGACATATTGACAAAATCAGCGCATTTCTTGCCTATCAAAATCAGATTCACTTTGGATCAGCTGGCAAAATTATACGTCAAGGAGATTATCTCAAGGCACGGTGTTCCAGTGTCAATAGTGTCAGACAGAGATCCACGTTTCACCTCAAAATTTTGGAGGAGTTTGCAAGCTTGTTTGGGAACGCAGTTGAGAATGAGTACAGCCTACCATCCTCAAACTGATGGCCAGAGTGAAAGAACAATTCAAACGTTGGAGGATATGCTTCGAGCGTGCGTCATGGATTTTAAAGGCAACTGGGATGATCATTTACCTCTGGTCGAGTTTGCCTATAACAACAGTCATCACGCTAGTATCGGCATGCCGCCTTATGAAGCATTGTACTGAAGAAAATGCAGAACTCCGTTATGTTGGGACGAGGTTGGTGAACGACGACTATTGGGACCCTAGCTGGTACAACAAACTGCTGAAATTGTCAAGGTGATACGAGCCAGATTGATAGCCGCTCAAGATAGACAGAAGAAGTATGCTGATCAACACCGACAAAATCGCGAATTTGAAGTCGGAAGCTTTGTATTCCTCAAAGTATCTCCCTGGAAAGGGAAAATCAGATTTGGTAAAAAGGGTAAGCTGAGTCCGCGGTTTATTGGACCCTTTGAAGTGCTGAAACAGGTGGGTGAGGTAGCTTATGAGGTAGCTTTACCTCCTGAGTTAGGCCACATTCACAATGTCTTCCATATATCGGTGCTACGACAGTATAAGCCCGATTATAAACATGTAATAGAATATGAACCGATACAGTTTGAGAAAGATTTGTCTTATGAAGAGATACCTGTTTAGATAGTGGACGGGAAGGAGCAAGTACTTAGAAATAAAGTGATACCTTCTGTTAAGGTAATCTGGAGGAACCACAGTGCTGAAGAAGCAACGTGGGAACTCGAAGAGCAAATGATGCAAAATTTTCCTCAATTATTTGTTTAATCTTTATATTGCGATTCTGGGGACAGAATCTTTGTAAGGAGGGGAGAATGTAACGGACGATTTAATTGCGTTGTGATTCTGGGGACAGAATCCTTTTAAGGAGGGAAAGATGTAACGAATGCAATTTTTATGATTGAATAAAAATATTTATTGAATTATATAAATATTTTTATTAATTTATTGAGCTAAATAAATAATTTATTAAGTTTTTGTGAAATGGGTATATGTTAAGTTTAATAATGTTAAATGTTATTTGAATGTGATTTGTTATGTTTATCCTAATTTAATTTAATAATTAAATTAGATGATGAAAAGATTTATTTGAATAAATAATTTATTTGAATAATGTAATTCATTTGGTATTATTGTTATTGGTTAAATAAATTTATTATTTAAGTTAGTAAGGTTTAATTGAATTTATTTAATAATACGTTCGATTAAATTAGAAGTGTGACATTTTAAACTATATGTTATAATGATTTATTAAAATAAATGAGAAAGTGTTTAATTCAGTTTTACCAAACAGGGCCCTATGATCTTTGTTTGGGAATAATGGGTTATTTTATTTGTGTTTTACCAAACAAGCCTTAGAGGCTTTTGAATTGTGTAACTGATAAGTTAATGTCAGTATACGTTATTATTCTTTTAAATTATCAGTTTTTATTTTATTTCATCAGTTTTATTTTACGTCAGTTGTTAAAAAAACAGAGGAACAGAGTATTGAGAGAGTTAGAATTGAGAGCTCTGTGAATTAGAGATAGAGCAGAGCTTTGAGAGTTGAGAGAAAAGAGAGAAATTGAGAGAAGAGTTTGGAATTGAAGAGAAGATTTCTAGCATCAAAGGAGACTAATCAATTTTCTAAACAAATTGAAGGTATAATCCTTTTTAAGTTCTTTCCTGTATTTCATTATTTTAGTTCTCTGTATAAAATTTACTTGCTTAATACATGAATTACTTGGTGTAATTGGTAGTAATCATGTGTTAGATGATTATATGATGATTAATAATCAATTTAGAGGTATTAATCCATGAAAATATGCTTTGGAATACAGTTTGTAATTTTATAGAGTTTGTTTCATGAATTGTATATATGTATCAAAATTGATGCTCTATTTGATTATTAATTGGTTAATTAATAAGTGTTCATGATTATATGATGAAAAATAAGAATAATGCAGGAAGAATGATTTTAATTGGTTGAAAAATGAATTTACAGAGTTTAATTTCATGAGAATGGTTAAAACTTGAATATTTGGTTTTAACAGTGAATTTTTGGTTTTAAATTGGTTGATTATGTGTTTTATAATGCTTAGATTGGTTAGAAACATGTTGGGTAAATGTTTTATATCATATATGATGTCTGGGTATGTTTAAATTATTCATTGGATGGTAGAATTCGGAAAATTTTGGCCAAATTTGGCCTAAGTTTTCACTGGTTCGCGACCTATAGAAGGTGTCAGTCGCGTCTACCGCCCCAGCGGTAGAAATGAGCTAGGATTATCGCCCAGGCGACAGCCTCGCCCCGGCGACGATTTTGTTAAGCTTTTTCTCGCCCCGGCGAGAATCGCTGCTGTAAAAAAAAATTATTATTATTATTATTTTGTTTTCTTTTCTTGGAAGTTATGATGCATAATTAAACTTATATTAATGTATTAAATGACTAAAGAATTTCCAAGATGATTGCTAAACTAGTACTTGTTGACTATGGTATGCTAAATGAGATGTTATGATAAAAGAGCAAGCTTAGAATGCTTTTAATCTTGTGACTAATTATATTACCATTTTACAATTAAATGTTTAGGTTGTTTAAGGATCGTGAATTACTTAAATTTGTAATCTACGTTTGAGGCAAGTTTTCCTATCTCAAACCTGTTATTTCATTTAAAGCGAGTTTAATATCATTGAGCAAGTTTCCTTATCTCAATTCAATACTTTTACGTTGAGCAAGTTGTTCTTTCTTTTTAACTTGTTAATTTATTCAAAGCAAGTTTATTTATATTAAGCAAGCTTATTGACCTTAGCTTATTGATATTCAAGCAAGGTTACTATTATGTTACGTACTTAAGCGTTATTCCAATCGTTGTTTGTTATTCAAATTTCGAGTACAGTTTCTATTGAGCAAGCTTATTTGATGAATTAGACTAGCAAACCCTTATTGATTCAGCTAGTCCTTAGTTGATGAGCGATTTCAAAGACTTAGAATATTTTCTATTCTTATTCCAAGCCAAGTTCCTTTTGGTATGGATCCAGACGATAAACTGAGATGAACAACCCTAATGTAGGGGATTACTTACGCGACAGCATTAAAATATTTGTGCACAATATATTGTACAAAGGGCTGATCCCCCTGAGTACGAGATGTTGGTCCATAGTCTATATGACTGTTAAAGGTTGCAGTAGAAATACCTGTTAACCTAGGACATAGTTCGAGGTCTTGTGACCCTCAGATATAATTTCTAAATCTTGAATTCTATTTTCCTTGGAACCAAGCATTCTAACGAGCTTTTAGACTTTGACCATTTATTGACTGAGATTCAGAAAACTATTATTCCTCAGTTGAAATCCATTTCATTTAAATATTATTGTTATCGTACTTGTGAGCAATTGTTTGCTCACTCTTGCATTAATCAATGCAGCTAAGCCAGAAAAGCAGGACGAACCGTCCACGAGTAAAGGCAAGGGCAAGATGCCAAAGTAGCAAGAGATTTATCATCCACTTAATGTTTATTTGTATCAAAGACTTGTTTTAAATTATGTTTTATTCCGCATTTGATGTATTAAGGTTAAGTTAACCTGGGATTTGATTGTTTAATAGTTTGGTGATGTAACCCATTTTGGGAAGATGTTTCCTTAAGTTTATTTTATTGTTCTTAATATTGGGTAAATAGATGTTATTGAATGAGATAGTGAACACCAAATTTGTGGGAATTAAGTACCTGGATTTGGGGGTGTCACAATCTTGAATTTAGATCTCATTATCATGATCACCATCATGATTCTAAAAGCATTGCTCAAAACTATGAGTTTATCACATTTAATATAACAACACCATGTAGATAATATAAAATGCCTTTTAAGAAAATATTCTTTTATTAATAAATGATTAAGATTACAAAGTATATGCTACATCATATCAAATATGATTGGCTTGTGTGCATACTACTTTCAATCTCCCACTTGCACTAAAGCCAATCGCCTTGGTATCTATAATGTCCAAAAATTTTAAACCTTGTATCAATTTATTTTGATATGTGAAATTCATTTTTATTCAACTTTACGGACTTAATTGGACCCATGTAAGTATTATTATTTAATTATATAACATATGGCCCAATAATTTTCTTTGCTTTAAAGGAGCTCACTGATAGTTCGAATAAATTGGTGAGTTAACCCTAAGAATTGATTGGCAAGAAAATTGGGAAAAATTAATAAATAATTTCCTTTTACTATTATCGGATTCAAATAATTCGCATGAGGAATTATTGTGGAAACAAATATTATAAATAATTAATTAAATTAATTAGTTATTTAATTTAAATATTAGAGGCATAGCGTTATTAGTTTTAATAAACAAGTTGGGCTACTTTTCTTTTTAGCTGACTCAATTCCCATTTTATTTCCCTGTTGGGCCAACCGAGTGGGCAAGCCCTTATTAACTAAAACAATTGGGCTGAGCCCATTTCCTTTTCCTGCCGGTTAAACCATTTCAGTTCCGGTCGGGTTGGGTCGGTTGCTAAGGATTGGGGAAAACCCAATCGGCATACCAGTTTGGGGGAATTCAGCCGAGCCAACGAATTCACAACTCTCACCTCAGACATAACCGAGCAAAAAAAAAAAGGGGGAATCCAGCGCCCTAGACCCTCAATCAGATCAATCAAGAGGAAGGAGTAGGCTTAGCCGAACCTAGCGACCCAAACCCTCAATCAATCAGACCGAACAGAGCGAGAGACGGGAAGAAGAGGTCACCGGAGCGACGACCAGCGGACGATTCAAGGGTTTAAGCATTCAACGTTCGGACCAAAGGATCCCAAACGACCAGCGATTTGACCGTTGAGGGCACACGGCTCAAAGGCCAGCCGACGATTCACAGTCGATAGATGGGGCTTGACTTAGACAACCGATCGACAGCCCCTCCCTCCTACCAATGGACTTTGATGGGTCAATTTAGGTAATACCCAGTCTATTGGGTAAACGATTTACTATAAATTGAAAACCCCAAACCCTAGTAAGCTGCTACAATTTTTGCCAATATTGTGAGCTAAATTAGAGAGAGAAATCGCAGAGGGGAAGCTACTGGGAATGTCCGGCTGGATTTCTTATTTTGGGAGAAGGAGAAGGGCAGCAATTCGGACAAGCTCAAGGTATAATCGTGAGTTGTTGTAGTTGTTTGATTCCCTTTCCTTTCTTTCTGTAATTGAAACCGTGTTAATCCCTTGTATTGGGTTGTACTTTCCTTTCTTTTTCTCTGTTATTTGGTTGTGTTGTTCTTGAATTGGGAATTTTTGTGTAAAAGAGAACCTTAAGGTTCTGGAAGTTTGAGCTGTACTGAGAATAAGCTAGCGTTGTATTTTAGGATGCATAGCATATATTTGTTGTAATGCCTGAACCAAACTGAGTTTCGTTTCGGTATTAAATGGTTGTCAACAATGTGGTTCATATATAAATCAACCTTTGGTTGTTCATAGAAACTGAAAACAAATGTGGAATGTGCATCGTTGTTAATTGTAGCTTGTACAGTAGCTTGAATTGTGGGTATTATATGTGATTACATATGTTGGTTAGCAATGCTTCGAACAGGGGTGGGTGTGCGTTGTTGTTAAAGGAACCTATTGTCACGCTAGGAATGGTTTGGTGTGGCTGGGAATCGAACCCAGCTACTGGGTAATAAATGGTTGGGCAAACCGCTAACGAATAAAGATAATACATATTTAGTTATTATTTAATTAATATTAAATAATAATTAAGTATGAATAAAATAAATAATTATTTATTATTTATCAATAAATAATAAATAAAGATAATAAATATTTAATTATTATTTACTTAATATTAAATAATAATTAAGTATGAATAAAGCTAATAAAATAATTATTTATTATTTATCGATAAATAATAAATAAAGATAATAAATATTTAATTATTATTTACTTAATATTAAATAATAATTAAGTATGAATAAAGCTAATAAAATAATTATTTATTATTTATCGATAAATAATAAATAAAGATAATAAATATTTAATTATTATTTACTTAATATTAAATAATAATTAAGTATGAATAAAGCTAATAAAATAATTATTTATTATTTATCAATAAATAATAAATAAAGATAATAAATATTTAATTATTATTTACTTAATATTAAATAATAATTAAGTATGAATAAAGCTAATAAAGTAACTATTTATTATTTATCAATAAATAATAAATAAGGATAATAAATATTTGATTATTATTTAATTAATATTAAATAATAATTAAGTATGAATGAAGTTGATAAAGTAACTATTTATTATTTATCACTAAATAATAAATAAAGATAATAAATATTTGATTCAATTAATAAGAATTAGGTAAGAATAAGGCTAATAAGGATAACAATTACTTAATCATTATTGAAATAATGATTAAGTATTTTAGTCAATGTATGTTGTTAGAGGTAAATGTTGTATTGGATCGTGATGACCGGATTCGAGTAGTTGGAGACCCGAATTTGGGGGCGTCACAGGTTGGTATCAAAGCGTTAGGTTATAAACTTTAGGAACGCTAAACCTAGGTTATGACCTTAGATTTAAACTCGTATTGAGTACGCTAGGATATGAATCAAGGAGATTCAGATAATGGCCTTGCCTGGGGGTAGATTGTTGATGAGTGTGTTTTATATACACAAATTGGGTACTTTTTAGCCTTAATAATTTGTAAGTCTTTAGCTATTTCGTATGGTTTTATGTGTTTTCATCTTATTGTTGTGTAATGTACTTTTGTAGTACTTTTATATGTATTTGTGTGCTTTTATGTGTTTTTACGTTGTTTTGTAGGTATTGAAATAAAGGCCCCTTGGATCGATGCGTTTTTGGCTCGAATCTAGCATTCCCGCTGCTTGTTTCTCAATTTGACCCATGATTCAATCTGAATCTCTCAAAACTCAAATAACGAAAGTTGTAGAGTTTGATCTTAGATTTCCAGAACATCCAGAATCATCCAATTGGAAGTTCGTATGAGAGAGTTATGGTCATTTTACCATCGGATTTTGCATGAATTTTACACAGCAGCTGCTTCGGAGCCAATTTGCTCCTTGCTCTGGCCATTATCTCGTCGAGCTCCAGTTATGGAAGTTGTAGATCTCCTTTTTAGCTTTCCATAGCCTCCTTAAACGCCTTAATACAAGTTTGGACGAAGAAGTTATGACCATTTTACCAACAGACATCGAAACTGTCTCGCGGTACAGAGCGCCGCCGGGGCGAGCCCATCGCCGGGGCGACGGATTTTAGGCCAAAATCGTCGCCAGAGCGAGAAACGCTTCTGATTCAGCAAATTTTTTGGTCCAAAACTCGGGAAATGCTAGGGTTTTGCATAACGCATTATAAATACAACATGTAGCCTCCATTTTAACAGGTCCTAGAGTTCCAAAATCAGATTTAGAGAGAGAGAGAGGAAGCTTGGAGCAAAAAAGAGGGAGGCCATGGCCATTGGCCATGGTTCTTCTAAAGCTTGGAGGAGCTTCAATGGAGGTGCTTCAATGGAGTTTCATCCAACAACAATAGGGAAGCCATCCTTTATCTTTCTTTTTCTTTTTCCTTTATGTAACTAGTTTTTAATCTAAGATTGTAATTGAACCCATTGCTTTATTTGAATTGATTTTCTCTTCCTTTTGATTATTGTTGCTCATATGAATTGGTTATCATAACCTATGCTTATGGATTAATTGCTTGGCTAGTAATTACCTTGGGAACCTATATGAACTTGACAAACGAATTATAGTGTTGAGACATAGTTATGATATCATACGAAAGTTAAAGATTGTTGTGGGTGATTAATAAAGATTTAGTGACGTGTGTCTTGTTGATTATCCTCAATAATAGGTAACTTGATAGTATTTAGGATAGACCTATACCTAGATACCATGTGCAACCAATGGAGAATCTAATCTTAATGACTTCCTTTGTGAAAGTTGGTAATTGAAAGGGTGGTTGATGAGATTTAGTGACATGTGTCTTGTTAGTTATTCTTGAAATTGGTCTCTTGATAGTGTGTAGGATAGACATATACCTACATGCCGCATTAGGAAGATTCGTAATTGACCATCGACAGAGGCTCTTACGTAATTGTGATTTCTCGGATGTCAATTCGATGTGGTTAATTGATCTAAAAGGGGAGTTAAGATATTTGAACAAAGCATTGCACGCCAAGTGTTTGACAAAATGCTTGAATGGGGAAAATTATAATCTTAGACCTTTATCTATATATTTATCTTATTTATATGTCATGCAATTTAGTTGTAACCTCTATTTATCTCTCAAATCCAAGAGTTTGATTTAGATCGAGTCGATATTGAATTAGTCATTGGGCATACATTAGAGTTAATTCCTCGTGGGTTCGACAACTCTCTCTTATCACTTTATTACTTGTTGACCGCGTATACTTGCGCGTAAATTGTTCATATACAAATCGGACAACAAGTTTTTGGCGCCGTTGCCGGGGAATTATTCTTCTAATCTTTTTCCAATATTAATTTCAATTGATTTGATCTTAATTTGAACTTGTATTTATGTTTTAAATAAAGTCGAGTCGAGGACTATAAACCCAACGCTTCTTGGGAGGCAACCCAAGTTTTTTTTGTTTTGCTTTTGATTTTGTTTGATTGCATTATAGGTTGTTTAATTGCATTTTAATTTCTTTAATTGTTTTTAGGTATCGAGTACTAAGCAATTTGGATTGCGCCCCAACTTTGAGCACTTGAAAGATGATATCAATGACGCTTGACACGTCCTCAGGGAAGTTCTTTGTTTTACTTTTTCCTATCTTAGACATTGAGGACAATGTCCATTTTAAGTT
Source organism: Aralia elata (assembly GCA_034770075.1). Classification (NCBI taxonomy): domain Eukaryota; kingdom Viridiplantae; phylum Streptophyta; class Magnoliopsida; order Apiales; family Araliaceae; genus Aralia; species Aralia elata. Next base: position 52,634,160 of record CM068382.1, read on the forward strand.
TGGGGGTAGTACTTCGTATTTGTGTGTTTTTAATTTAGTTTTTATGTGATGTAAGATATGTATTTTTGTTCAAAAAAAAAATTCATTTATTTTTAGGATATGTCCCTTGAGCATTGTTTTAATTTGATTTGAACTACAATTCATGGTCTATGATAAGAACTTGATTGAATAGTTTCTAACTCATGGAAAATGGATAAATGTTGCTTAGTCCTTGTGCGTAATCGTTATTGTTAGTTATTATTTTGCTTATGCGTCCTTTCACTCTTTTGCACCTATCCATGAGTATTGAGCTAGTTGTATGCTTAGAGAAGGCTTTTATAACCGAATGCTTATGGGAAATATCTATAAACTCTTGAACTCGTTTAAACATCACTCGAAGCAAGGTGTCCAAATTTGTTGTGTTTGAATTGTTGGTCATGTGGTGAGTTGAGATGGAGCGTAAAACGCACTCACTCATGGACACATGCGTAGGAGAGATAGAGCGTAAAACGCACTCTCTTATAATTTTGATAAAAAGAAGACATTTATGTTTATCAAATCTTGTGTTGGGTTGAGATGGAGCGTAAAACGCACTCACCCACAAGAGTAGACTTAGGATAAGATAGAGTATAAAATGCACTTACCTAAAGTCCTTTGATTTCATATTTTTGGGAATTGTGATTTGTATACCTTTGTATTGAGTGGTGCATTAAGCATGTTGTTTTGGGGTGTATTTTGATTATTTCATAAGGTAATGTGGTTGCATAGCTTCATTCGAGCTTGATTGGTTTAGTGCTATTGGGTACTCACACACACACGGAAGGGACCTAAAGCAAGCTATGACTAGCTAATTGTAAATCTAGACTTGCAACGTTTTGAAAGTTTCCTTGAGTTTTCACGTGTTTATGCTTTGAGACCATTGTTTAAACTTATTAACTCATTGCTCAAGATAGGTTTTTATTTAGAAATCTTTAATTTTTATAGTTTGTGTGTTTTGCTTGAGGAGAAGCAAAGGTTTAAGTTTGGGGGTATTTGATGAGTGTGTTTTATATACACAAATTGGGTACTTTTTAGCCTTAATAATTTGTAAGTCTTTAGCTATTTCGTATGGTTTTATGTGTTTTCATCTTATTGTTGTGTAATGTACTTTTGTAGTACTTTTATATGTATTTGTGTGCTTTTATGTGTTTTTACGTTGTTTTGTAGGTATTGAAATAAAGGCCCCTTGGATCGATGCGTTTTTGGCTCGAATCTAGCATTCCCGCTGCTTGTTTCTCAATTTGACCCATGATGAAATCCGAATCTCTCAAAACTCAAAGAACGAAAGTTGTAGAGTTTGATCTTAGCTTTCCAGAACATCCAGAATCATCCAATTGGAAGTTCGTATGAGAGAGTTATGGTCATTTTACCATCGGATTTTGCATGAATTTTACACAGCAGCTGCTTCGGGGCCAATTTGCGCCTTGCTCTGTCCATTATCTCGTCGAGCTCCAGTTATGGAAGTTGTAGATCTCCTTTTTAGCTTTCCATAGCCTCCTTAAACGCCTTAATCCGAGTTTGGACGAAGAGGTTATGACCATTTTACCAACAGACATCGAAACTGTCTCGCGGTACAGAGCGCCGCCGGGGCGAGCCCATCGCCGGGGCGACGGATTTTAGGCCAAAATCGTCGCCGGAGCGAGAAACGCTTCTGATTCAGCGAATTTTTTGGTCCAAAACTCGGGAAATGCTAGGGTTTTGCATAACGCATTATAAATACAACATGTAGCCTCCATTTTAACAGGTCCTAGAGTTCCAAAATCAGATTTAGAGAGAGAGAGAGGAAGCTTGGAGCAAAAAAGAGGGAAGCCATGGCCATTGGCCATGGTTCTTCTAAAGCTTGGAGGAGCTTCAATGGAGGTGCTTCAATGGAGTTTCATCCAACAACAATAGGGAAGCCATCCTTTATCTTTCTTTTTCTTTTTCCTCTATGTAACTAGTTTTTAATCTAAGATTGTAATTGAACCCATTGCTTTATTTGAATTGATTTTCTCTTCCTTTTGATTATTGTTGCTCATATGAATTGGTTATCATAACCTATGCTTATTGATTAATTGCTTAGCTAGTAATTACCTTGGGAACCTATATGAACTTGACAAACGAATTATAGTGTTGAGACCTAGTTATGATATCATACGAAAGTTAAAGATTGTTGTGGGTGATTAATAAAGATTTAGTGACGTGTGTCTTGTTGATTATCCTCAATAATAGGTAACTTGATAGTATTTAGGATAGACCTATACCTAGATATCATGTGCAACCAATGGAGAATCTAATCTTAATGACTTCCTTTGTGAAAGTTGGTAATTGAAAGGGTGGTTGATGAGATTTAGTGACATGTGTCTTGTTAGTTATTCTTGAAATTGGTCTCTTGATAGTGTGTAGGATAGACATATACCTACATGCCGCATTAGGAAGATTCGTAATTGACCATCGACAGAGGCTCTTACGTAATTGTGATTTCTCGGATGTCAATTCGATGTGGTTAATTGATCTAAAAGGGGAGTTAAGATATTTGAACAAAGCATTGCACGCCAAGTGTTTGACAAAATGCTTGAATGGGGAAAATTATAATCTTAGACCTTTATCTATATATTTATCTTATTTATATGTCATGCAATTTAGTTGTAACCTCTATTTATCTCTCAAATCCAAGAGTTTGATTTAGATCGAGTCGATATTGAATTAGTCATTGGGCATACATTAGAGTTAATTCCTCGTGGGTTCGACAACTCTCTCTTATCACTTTATTACTTGTTGACCGCGTATACTTGCGCGTAAATTGTTCATATACAAATCGGACAACAAGTTTTTGGCGCCGTTGCCGGGGAATTATTCTTCTAATCTTTTTCCAATATTAATTTCAATTGATTTGATCTTAATTTGAACTTGTATTTATGTTTTAAATAAAGTCGAGTCGAGGACTATAAACCCAACGCTTCTTGGGAGGCAACCCAAGTTTTTTTTGTTTTGCTTTTGATTTTGTTTGATTGCATTATAGGTTGTTTAATTGCATTTTAATTTCTTTAATTGTTTTTAGGTATCGAGTACTAAGCAATTTGGATTGCGCCCCAACTTTGAGCACTTGAAAGATGATATCAATGACGCTTGACACGTCCTCAGGGAAGTTCTTTGTTTTACTTTTTCCTATCTTAGACATTGAGGACAATGTCCATTTTAAGTTTGGGGGTAGTACTTCGTATTTGTGTGTTTTTAATTTAGTTTTTATGTGATGTAAGATATGTATTTTTGTTCAAAAAAAAAATTCATTTATTTTTAGGATATGTCCCTTGAGCATTGTTTTAATTTGATTTGAACTACAATTCATGGTCTATGATAAGAACTTGATTGAATAGTTTCTAACTCATGGAAAATGGATAAATGTTGCTTAGTCCTTGTGCGTAATCGTTATTGTTAGTTATTATTTTGCTTATGCGTCCTTTCACTCTTTTGCACCTATCCATGAGTATTGAGCTAGTTGTATGCTTAGAGAAGGCTTTTATAACCGAATGCTTATGGGAAATATCTATAAACTCTTGAACTCGTTTAAACATCACTCGAAGCAAGGTGTCCAAATTTGTTGTGTTTGAATTGTTGGTCATGTGGTGAGTTGAGATGGAGCGTAAAACGCACTCACTCATGGACACATGCGTAGGAGAGATAGAGCGTAAAACGCACTCTCTTATAATTTTGATAAAAAGAAGACATTTATGTTTATCAAATCTTGTGTTGGGTTGAGATGGAGCGTAAAACGCACTCACCCACAAGAGTAGACTTAGGATAAGATAGAGTATAAAATGCACTTACCTAAAGTCCTTTGATTTCATATTTTTGGGAATTGTGATTTGTATACCTTTGTATTGAGTGGTGCATTAAGCATGTTGTTTTGGGGTGTATTTTGATTATTTCATAAGGTAATGTGGTTGCATAGCTTCATTCGAGCTTGATTGGTTTAGTGCTATTGGGTACTCACACACACACGGAAGGGACCTAAAGCAAGCTATGACTAGCTAATTGTAAATCTAGACTTGCAACGTTTTGAAAGTTTCCTTGAGTTTTCACGTGTTTATGCTTTGAGACCATTGTTTAAACTTATTAACTCATTGCTCAAGATAGGTTTTATTTAGAAATCTTTAATTTTTATAGTTTGTGTGTTTTGCTTGAGGAGAAGCAAAGGTTTAAGTTTGGGGGTATTTGATGAGTGTGTTTTATATACACAAATTGGGTACTTTTTAGCCTTAATAATTTGTAAGTCTTTAGCTATTTCGTATGGTTTTATGTGTTTTCATCTTATTGTTGTGTAATGTACTTTTGTAGTACTTTTATATGTATTTGTGTGCTTTTATGTGTTTTTACGTTGTTTTGTAGGTATTGAAATAAAGGCCCCTTGGATCGATGCGTTTTTGGCTCGAATCTAGCATTCCCGCTGCTTGTTTCTCAATTTGACCCATGATGAAATCCGAATCTCTCAAAACTCAAAGAACGAAAGTTGTAGAGTTTGATCTTAGCTTTCCAGAACATCCAGAATCATCCAATTGGAAGTTCGTATGAGAGAGTTATGGTCATTTTACCATCGGATTTTGCATGAATTTTACACAGCAGCTGCTTCGGGGCCAATTTGCGCCTTGCTCAGGCCATTATCTCGTCGAGCTCCAGTTATGGAAGTTGTAGATCTCCTTTTTAGCTTTCCATAACCTCCTTAAACGCCTTAATCCGAGTTTGGCCGAAGAGGTTATGACCATTTTACCAACAGACATCGAAACTGTCTCGCGGTACAGAGCGCCGCCGGGGCGAGCCCATCGCCGGGGCGACGGATTTTAGGCCAAAATCGTCGCCGGAGCGAGAAACGCTTCTGATTCAGCGAATTTTTTGGTCCAAAACTCGGGAAATGCTAGGGTTTTGCATAACGCATTATAAATACAACATGTAGCCTCCATTTTAACAGGTCCTAGAGTTCCAAAATCAGATTTAGAGAGAGAGAGAGGAAGCTTGGAGCAAAAAAGAGGGAGGCCATGGCCATTGGCCATGGTTCTTCTAAAGCTTGGAGGAGCTTCAATGGAGGTGCTTCAATGGAGTTTCATCCAACAACAATAGGGAAGCCATCCTTTATCTTTCTTTTTCTTTTTCCTCTATGTAACTAGTTTCTAATCTAAGATTGTAATTGAACCCATTGCTTTATTTGAATTGATTTTCTCGTCCTTTTGATTATTGTTGCTCATATGAATTGGTTATCATAACCTATGCTTATGGATTAATTGCTTAGCTAGTAATTACCTTGGGAACCTATATGAACTTGACAAACGAATTATAGTGTTGAGACCTAGTTATGATATCATACGAAAGTTAAAGATTGTTGTGGGTGATTAATAAAGATTTAGTGACGTGTGTCTTGTTGATTATCCTCAATAATAGGTAACTTGATAGTATTTAGGATAGACCTATACCTAGATATCATGTGCAACCAATGGAGAATCTAATCTTAATGACTTCCTTTGTGAAAGTTGGTAATTGAAAGGGTGGTTGATGAGATTTAGTGACATGTGTCTTGTTAGTTATTCTTGAAATTGGTCTCTTGATAGTGTGTAGGATAGACATATACCTACATGCCGCATTAGGAAGATTCGTAATTGACCATCGACAGAGGCTCTTACGTAATTGTGATTTCTCGGATGTCAATTCGATGTGGTTAATTGATCTAAAAGGGGAGTTAAGATATTTGAACAAAGCATTGCACGCCAAGTGTTTGACAAAATGCTTGAATGGGGAAAATTATAATCTTAGACCTTTATCTATATATTTATCTTATTTATATGTCATGCAATTTAGTTGTAACCTCTATTTATCTCTCAAATCCAAGAGTTTGATTTAGATCGAGTCGATATTGAATTAGTCATTGGGCATACATTAGAGTTAATTCCTCGTGGGTTCGACAACTCTCTCTTATCACTTTATTACTTGTTGACCGCGTATACTTGCGCGTAAATTGTTCATATACAAATCGGACAACAAGTTTTTGGTGCCGTTGCCGGGGAATTATTCTTCTAATCTTTTTCCAATATTAATTTCAATTGATTTGATCTTAATTTGAACTTGTATTTATGTTTTAAATAAAGTCGAGTCGAGGACTATAAACCCAACGCTTCTTGGGAGGCAACCCAAGTTTTTTTTGTTTTGCTTTTGATTTTGTTTGATTGCATTATATGTTGTTTAATTGCATTTTAATTTCTTTAATTGTTTTTAGGTATCGAGTACTATGCAATTTGGATTGCGCCCCAACTTTGAGCACTTCAAAGATGATATCAATGACGCTTGTCACGTCCTCAGGGAAGTTCTTTGTTTTACTTTTTCCTATCTTAGACATTGAGGACAATGTCCATTTTAAGTTTAGGGGTAGTACTTCGTATTTGTGTGTTTTTAATTTAGTTTTTATGTGATGTAAGATATGTATTTTTGTTCAAAAAAAATTTCATTTATTTTTAGGATATGTCCCTTGAGCATTGTTTTAATTTGATTTGAACTACAATTCATGGTCTATGATAAGAACTTGATTGAATAGTTTCTAACTCATGGAAAATGGATAAATGTTGCTTAGTCCTTGTGCGTAATCGTTATTGTTAGTTATTATTTTGCTTATGCGTCCTTTCACTCTTTTGCAACTATCCATGAGTATTGAGCTAGTTGTATGCTTAGAGAAGGCTTTTATAACCGAATGCTTATGGGAAATATCTATAAATTCTTGAACTCGTTTAAACATCACTCGAAGCAAGGTGTCCAAATTTGTTGTGTTTGAATTATTGGTCATGTGGTGAGTTGAGATGGAGCGTAAAACGCACTCACTCATGGACACATGCGTAGGAGAGATAGAGCGTAAAACGCACTCTCTTATAATTTTGATAAAAAGAAGACATTTATGTTTATCAAATCTTGTGTTGGGTTGAGATGGAGCGTAAAACGCACTCACCCACAAGAGTAGACTTAGGATAAGATAGAGTATAAAATGCACTTACCTAAAGTCCTTTGATTTCATATTTTTGGGAATTGTGATTTGTATACCTTTGTATTGAGTGGTGCATTAAGCATGTTGTTTTGGGGTGTATTTTGATTATTTCATAAGGTAATGTGGTTGCATAGCTTCATTCGAGCTTGATTGGTTTAGTGCTATTGGGTACTCACACACACACGGAAGGGACCTAAAGCAAGCTATGACTAGCTAATTGTAAATCTAGACTTGCAACGTTTTGAAAGTTTCCTTGAGTTTTCACGTGTTTATGCTTTGAGACCATTGTTTAAACTTATTAACTCATTGCTCAAGATAGGTTTTATTTAGAAATGTTTAATTTTTATAGTTTGTGTGTTTTGCTTGAGGAGAAGCAAAGGTTTAAGTTTGGGGGTATTTGATGAGTGTGTTTTATATACACAAATTGGGTACTTTTTAGCCTTAATAATTTGTAAGTCTTTAGCTATTTCGTATGGTTTTATGTGTTTTCATCTTATTGTTGTGTAATGTACTTTTGTAGTACTTTTATATGTATTTGTGTGCTTTTATGTGTTTTTACGTTGTTTTGTAGGTATTGAAATAAAGGCCCCTTGGATCGATGCGTTTTTGGCTCGAATCTAGCATTCCCGCTGCTTGTTTCTCAATTTGACCCATGATGCAATCCGAATCTCTCAAAACTCAAAGAACGAAAGTTGTAGAGTTTGATCTTAGCTTTCCAGAACATCCAGAATCATCCAATTGGAAGTTCGTATGAGAGAGTTATGGTCATTTTACCATCGGATTTTGCATGAATTTTACACAGCAGCTGCTTCGGGGCCAATTTGCGCCTTGCTCTGGCCATTATCTCGTCGAGCTCCAGTTATGGAAGTTGTAGATCTCCTTTTTAGATTTCCATAGCCTCCTTAAACGCCTTAATCCGAGTTTGGACGAAGAAGTTATGACCATTTTACCAACAGACATCGAAACTGTCTCGCGGTACAGAGCGCCGCCGGGGCGAGCCCATCGCCGGGGCGACGGATTTTAGGCCAAAATCGTCGCCGGAGCGAGAAACGCTTCTGATTCAACGAATTTTTTGGTCCAAAACTCGGGAAATGCTAGGGTTTTGCATAACGCATTATAAATACAACATGTAGCCTCCATTTTAACAGGTCCTAGAGTTCCAAAATCAGATTTAGAGAGAGAGAGAGAGAGGAAGCTTGGAGCAAAAAAGAGGGAGGCCATGGCCATTGCCATGGTTCTTCTAAAGCTTAGAGGAGCTTCAATGGAGGTGCTTCAATGGAGTTTCATCCAACAACAATAGGGAAGTCATCCTTTATCTTTCTTTTTCTTTTTCCTCTATGTAACTAGTTTTTAATCTAAGATTGTAATTGAACCCATTGCTTTATTTGAATTGATTTTCTCTTCCTTTTGATTATTGTTGCTCATATGAATTGGTTATCATAACCTATGCTTATGGATTAATTGCTTGGCTAGTAATTACCTTGGGAACCTATATGAACTTGACAAACGAATTATAGTGTTGAGACCTAGTTATGATATCATACGAAAGTTAAAGATTGTTGTGGGTGATTAATAAAGATTTAGTGACGTGTGTCTTGTTGATTATCCTCAATAATAGGTAACTTGATAGTATTTAGGATAGACCTATACCTAGATACCATGTGCAACCAATGGAGAATCTAATCTTAATGACTTCCTTTGTGAAAGTTGGTAATTGAAAGGGTGGTTGATGAGATTTAGTGACATGTGTCTTGTTAGTTATTCTTGAAATTGGTCTCTTGATAGTGTGTAGGATAGACATATACCTACATGCCGCATTAGGAAGATTCGTAATTGACCATCGACAGAGGCTCTTACGTAATTGTGATTTCTCGGATGTCAATTCGATGTGGTTAATTGATCTAAAAGGGGAGTTAAGATATTTGAACAAAGCATTGCACGCCAAGTGTTTGACAAAATGCTTGAATGGGGAAAATTATAATCTTAGACCTTTATCTATATATTTATCTTATTTATATGTCATGCAATTTAGTTGTAACCTCTATTTATCTCTCAAATCCAAGAGTTTGATTTAGATCGAGTCGATATTGAATTAGTCATTGGGCATACATTAGAGTTAATTCCTCGTGGGTTCGACAACTCTCTCTTATCACTTTATTACTTGTTGACCGCGTATACTTGCGCGTAAATTGTTCATATACAAATCGGACAACAAGTTTTTGGCGCCGTTGCCGGGGAATTATTCTTCTAATCTTTTTCTAATATTAATTTCAATTGATTTGATCTTAATTTGAACTTGTATTTATGTTTTAAATAAAGTCGAGTCGAGGACTATAAACCCAACGCTTCTTGGGAGGCAACCCAAGTTTTTTTTGTTTTGCTTTTGATTTTGTTTGATTGCATTATAGGTTGCTTAATTGCATTTTAATTTCTTTAATTGTTTTTAGGTATCGAGTACTAAGCAATTTGGATTGCGCCCCAACTTTGAGCACTTGAAAGATGATATCAATGACGCTTGACACGTCCTCAGGGAAGTTCTTTGTTTTACTTTTTCCTATCTTAGACATTGAGGACAATGTCCATTTTAAGTTTGGGGGTAGTACTTCGTATTTGTGTGTTTTTAATTTAGTTTTTATGTGATGTAAGATATGTATTTTTGTTCAAAAAAAAAATTCATTTATTTTTAGGATATGTCCCTTGAGCATTGTTTTAATTTGATTTGAACTACAATTCATGGTCTATGATAAGAAATTGATTGAATAGTTTCTAACTCATGGAAAATGGATAAATGTTGCTTAGTCCTTGTGCGTAATCGTTATTGTTAGTTATTATTTTGCTTATGCGTCCTTTCACTCTTTTGCACCTATCCATGAGTATTGAGCTAGTTGTATGCTTAGAGAAGGCTTTTATAACCGAATGCTTATGGGAAATATCTATAAATTTGTGAACTCGTTTAAACATCACTCGAAGCAAGGTGTCCAAATTTGTTGTGTTTGAATTGTTGGTCATGTGGTGAGTTGAGATGAAGCGTAAAACGCACTCACTAATGGACACATGCGTAGGAGAGATAGAGCGTAAAACGCACTCTCTTATAATTTTGATAAAAAGAAGACATTTATGTTTATCAAATCTTGTGTTGGGTTGAGATGGAGCGTAAAACGCACTCACCCACAAGAGTAGACTTAGGATAAGATAGAGTATAAAATGCACTTACCTAAAGTCCTTTGATTTCATATTTTTGGGAATTGTGATTTGTATACCTTTGTATTGAGTGGTGCATTAAGCATGTTGTTTTGGGGTGTATTTTGATTATTTCATAAGGTAATGTGGTTGCATAGCTTCATTCGAGCTTGATTGGTTTAGTGCTATTGGGTACTCACACACACACGGAAGGGACCTAAAGCAAGCTATGACTAGCTAATTGTAAATCTAGACTTGCAACGTTTTGAAAGTTTCCTTGAGTTTTCACGTGTTTATGCTTTGAGACCATTATTTAAACTTATTAACTCATTGCTCAAGATAGGTTTTATTTAGAAATGTTTAATTTTTATAGTTTGTGTGTTTTGCTTGAGGAGAAGCAAAGGTTTAAGTTTGGGGGTATTTGATGAGTGTGTTTTATATACACAAATTGGGTACTTTTTAGCCTTAATAATTTGTAAGTCTTTAGCTATTTCGTATGGTTTTATGTGTTTTCATCTTATTGTTGTGTAATGTACTTTTGTAGTACTTTTATATGTATTTGTGTGCTTTTATGTGTTTTTACGTTGTTTTGTAGGTATTGAAATAAAGGCCCCTTGGATCGATGCGTTTTTGGCTCGAATCTAGCATTCCCGCTGCTTGTTTCTCAATTTGACCCATGATGCAATCCGAATCTCTCAAAACTCAAAGAACGAAAGTTGTAGAGTTTGATCTTAGCTTTCCAGAACATCCAGAAGCATCCAATTGGAAGTTCGTATGAGAGAGTTATGGTCATTTTACCATCGGATTTTGCATGAATTTTACACACCAGCTGCTTCGGGGCCAATTTGCGCCTTGCTCTGGCCATTATCTCGTCTAGCTCCAGTTATGGAAGTTGTAGATCTCCTTTTTAGCTTTCCATAGCCTCCTTAAACGCCTTAATCCGAGTTTGGACGGAGAGGTTATGACCATTTTACCAACAGACATCGAAACTGTCTCGCGGTACAGAGCGCCGTCGGGGCGAGCCCATCGCCGGGGCGACGGATTTTAGGCCAAAATCGTCGCCGGAGCGAGAAACGCTTCTGATTCAGCGAATTTTTTGGTCCAAAACTCGGGAAATGCTAGGGTTTTGCATAACGCATTATAAATACAACATGTAGCCTCCATTTTAACAGGTCCTAGAGTTCCAAAATCAGATTTAGAGAGAGAGAGGAAGCTTGGAGCAAAAAAGAGGGAGGCCATGGCCATTGGCCATGGTTCTTCTAAAGCTTGGAGGAGCTTCAATGGAGGTGCTTCAATGGAGTTTCATCCAACAACAATAGGGAAGCCATCCTTTATCTTTCTTTTTCTTTTTCCTCTATGTAACTAGTTTTTAATCTAAGATTGTAATTGAACCCATTGCTTTATTTGAATTGATTTTCTCTTCCTTTTGATTATTGTTGCTCATATGAATTGGTTATCATAACCTATGCTTATGGATTAATTGCTTGGCTAGTAATTACCTTGGGAACCTATATGAACTTGACAAACGAATTATAGTGTTGAGACCTAGTTATGATATCATACGAAAGTTAAAGATTGTTGTGGGTGATTAATAAAGATTTAGTGACGTGTGTCTTGTTGATTATCCTCAATAATAGGTAACTTGATAGTATTTAGGATAGACCTATACCTAGATACCATGTGCAACCAATGGAGAATCTAATCTTAATGACTTCCTTTGTGAAAGTTGGTAATTGAAAGGGTGGTTGATGAGATTTAGTGACATGTGTCTTGTTAGTTATTCTTGAAATTGGTCTCTTGATAGTGTGTAGGATAGACATATACCTACATGCCGCATTAGGAAGATTCGTAATTGACCATCGACAGAGGCTCTTACGTAATTGTGATTTCTCGGATGTCAATTCGATGTGGTTAATTGATCTAAAAGGGGAGTTAAGATATTTGAACAAAGCATTGCACGCCAAGTGTTTGACAAAATGCTTGAATGGGGAAAATTATAATCTTAGACCTTTATCTATATATTTATCTTATTTATATGTCATGCAATTTAGTTGTAACCTCTATTTATCTCTCAAATCCAAGAGTTTGATTTAGATCGAGTCGATATTGAATTAGTCATTGGGCATACATTAGAGTTAATTCCTCGTGGGTTCGACAACTCTCTCTTATCACTTTATTACTTGTTGACCGCGTATACTTGCGCGTAAATTGTTCATATACAAATCGGACAACAAGTTTTTGGCGCCGTTGCCGAGGAATTATTCTTCTAATCTTTTTCCAATATTAATTTCAATTGATTTGATCTTAATTTGAACTTGTATTTATGTTTTAAATAAAGTCGAGTCGAGGACTATAAACCCAATGCTTCTTGGGAGGCAACCCAAGTTTTTTTTGTTTTGCTTTTGATTTTGTTTGATTGCATTATAGGTTGTTTAATTGCATTTTAATTTCTTTAATTGTTTTTAGGTATCGAGTACTAAGCAATTTGGATTGCGCCCTAACTTTGAGCACTTGAAAGATGATATCAATGACGCTTGACACGTCCTCAGGGAAGTTCTTTGTTTTACTTTTTCCTATCTTAGACATTGAGGACAATGTCCATTTTAAGTTTGGGGGTAGTACTTCGTATTTGTGTGTTTTTAATTTAGTTTTTATGTGATGTAAGATATGTATTTTTGTTCAAAAAAAAAATTCATTTATTTTTAGGATATGTCCCTTGAGCATTATTTTAATTTGATTTGAACTACAATTCATGGTCTATGATAAGAACTTGATTGAATAGTTTCTAACTCATGGAAAATGGATAAATGTTGCTTAGTCCTTGTGCGTAATCGTTATTGTTAGTTATTATTTTGCTTATGCGTCCTTTCACTCTTTTGCACCTATCCATGAGTATTGAGCTAGTTGTATGCTTAGAGAAGGCTTTTATAACCGAATGCTTATGGGAAATATCTATAAACTCTTGAACTCGTTTAAACATCACTCGAAGCAAGGTGTCCAAATTTGTTGTGTTTGAATTGTTGGTCATGTGGTGAGTTGAGATGGAGCGTAAAACGCACTCACTCATGGACACATGTGTAGGAGAGATAGAGCGTAAAACGCACTCTCTTATAATTTTGATAAAAAGAAGACATTTATGTTTATCAAATCTTGTGTTGGGTTAAGATGGAGCGTAAAACGCACTCACCCACAAGAGTAGACTTAGGATAAGATAGAGCATAAAATGCACTTACCTAAAGTCCTTTGATTTCATATTTTTGGGAATTGTGATTTGTATACCTTTGTATTGAGTGGTACATTAAGCATGTTGTTTTGGGGTGTATTTTGATTATTTCATAAGGTAATGTGGTTGCATAGCTTCATTCGAGCTTGATTGGTTTAGTGCTATTGGGTACTCACACACACACGGAAGGGACCTAAAGCAAGCTATGACTAGCTAATTGTAAATCTAGACTTGCAACGTTTTGAAAGTTTCCTTGAGTTTTCACGTGTTTATGCTTTGAGACCATTGTTTAAACTTATTAACTCATTGCTCAAGATAGGTTTTATTTAGAAATGTTTAATTTTTATAGTTTGTGTGTTTTGCTTGAGGAGAAGCAAAGGTTTAAGTTTGGGGGTATTTGATGAGTGTGTTTTATATACACAAACTGGGTACTTTTTAGCCTTAATAATTTGTAAGTCTTTAGCTATTTCGTATGGTTTTATGTGTTTTCATCTTATTGTTGTGTAATGTACTTTTGTAGTACTTTTATATGTATTTGTGTGCTTTTATGTGTTTTTACGTTGTTTTGTAGGTATTGAAATAAAGGCCCCTTGGATCGATGCGTTTTTGGCTCGAATCTAGCATTCCCGCTGCTTATTTCTCAATTTGACCCATGATGCAATCTGAATCTCTCAAAACTCAAAGAACGAAAGTTGTAGAGTTTGATCTCAGCTTTCCAGAACATCCAGAATCATCCAATTGGAAGTTCGTATGAGAGAGTTATGGTCATTTTACCATCGTATTTTGCATGAATTTTACACAGCAGCTGCTTCGGGGCCAATTTGCGCCTTGCTCTGTCCATTATCTCGTCGAGCTCCAGTTATGGAAGTTGTAGATCTCCTTTTTAGCTTTCCATAGCCTCCTTAAACGCCTTAATCCGAGTTTGGACGGAGAGGTTATGACCATTTTACCAACAGACATCGAAACTGTCTCGCGGTACAGAGCGCCGACGGGGCGAGCCCATCGCCGGGGCGACGGATTTTAGGCTAAAATCGTCGCCGGAGCGAGAAACGCTTCTGATTCAGCGAATTTTTTGGTCCAAAACTCGGGAAATGCTAGGGTTTTGCATAACGCATTATAAATACAACATGTAGCCTCCATTTTAACAGGTCCTAGAGTTCCAAAATCAGATTTAGAGAGAGAGAGAGGAAGCTTGGAGCAAAAAAGAGGGAGGTCATGGCCATTGGCCATGGTTCTTCTAAAGCTTGGAGGAGCTTCATTGGAGGTGCTTCAATGGAGTTTCATCCAACAACAATAGGGAAGCCATCCTTTATCTTTCTTTTTCTTTTTCCTCTATGTAACTAGTTTTTAATCTAAGATTGTAATTGAACCCATTGCTTTATTTGAATTGATTTTCTCTTCCTTTTGATTATTGTTGCTCATATGAATTGGTTATCATAACCTATGCTTATGGATTAATTGCTTGGCTAGTAATTACCTTGGGAACCTATATGAACTTGACAAACGAATTATAGTGTTGAGACCTAGTTATGATATCATACGAAAGTTAAAGATTGTTGTGGGTGATTAATAAAGATTTAGTGACGTGTGTCTTGTTGATTATCCTCAAAAATAGGTAACTTGATAGTATTTAGGATAGACCTATACCTAGATACCATGTGCAACCAATGGAGAATCTAATCTTAATGACTTCCTTTGTGAAAGTTGGTAATTGAAAGGGTGGTTGATGAGATTTAGTGACATGTGTCTTGTTAGTTATTCTTGAAATTGGTCTCTTGATAGTGTGTAGGATAGACATATACCTACATGCCGCATTAGGAAGATTCGTAATTGACCATCGACAGAGGCTCTTACGTAATTGTGATTTCTCGGATGTCAATTCGATGTGGTTAATTGATCTAAAAAGGGAGTTAAGATATTTGAACAAAGCATTGCACGCCAAGTGTTTGACAAAATGCTTGAATGGGGAAAATTATAATCTTAGACCTTTATCTATATATTTATCTTATTTATATGTCATGCAATTTAGTTGTAACCTCTATTTATCTCTCAAATCCAAGAGTTTGATTTAGATCGAGTCGATATTGAATTAGTCATTGGGCTGGAGATCGCCCATCTGAAGGCTAAGCAGGAGGCCATGAAGTTCGAGTTTGGGCTGGAGACTGCTAAGAGGATGCGAGTTAGAGATGCTTGGGTCAGAGAAGCCAGAAGGGTTGATCAATTGGAGGACCAGTTGGAGTCCGGAGCGGTGAGGATCGAGACCTTGGGATTTTCCTTGGATGCAGCATATAGGAGGCCTCGGACTAAGATAGGAGAGTCTAGCCGCTCGGTTCGTCGTCGGGTCATGGGTGGAGCATTTTCTTTAGGTCAGCAGGCACGGATCCGTCACGACATGTAGTGACGTGCTAGGGTGATTGTCTTGTCTTGTTTTAGGGCAGTAGGTCCCACTTTTGTTAGGATAGGGATATGATTGTGTGGTGAATCTTTGTATCTTGTTACATGATTAGGGTAGCAGTTACACCCCAACTTTTGTCTGTTATGAGGGATGGTCAGTTATTATTCCCCATTTTTTGTATCAGGGGAAATGGTTAAGGATTGATAGGGCATGCAGCAGCGCATTTATAGAAGTATGCCACAGGTTTAGTCTGATTGTAACAAAACAGTGGTATATAAATATAAATGTAGTTGTTTCATTTAAATCAAATGTGTTGATAAATGTTTCTACTCTTGATTGTTGATCTCAATGACATATTGTGTCAAATATAAAACTATAGGTGAAAGTCAGCGGTTTTCCTTATTCAAATCATGTCGTCGAGAGGACGACTACGTAACCAGCGGGTTGAAGAGTCAGAAAGCGAGGTTGGGAATCAATCCAATCCAATGAGAATGTTCGCTGAGATGCTAGCAAAAGTCATGCAATCAAGACCCCCACCTGTAGGGACCCAACCAGCACCCGAGCCAGCGCATCATTTGGCCACTTTCAAGGACTTCAAACTGGTTGGACCGCCCGAGTTCAAGGGAACTCTTAACCCGATAGAAGCACATACCTGGATCGAAGAGATAGAGAAGGTCTTCGAGGTCGCTCGGGTGGCAGAGGAACAGAAAACAAGTTTTGCCACCTTCATGCTAAAGGGCGAGGCTAATTATTGGTGGAAGGCCAACAGGGGCCGAGCTGAAGAAGGCATTGTCGCATGGGAACGCTTTAAAGAGATGTTCCTGGAAAACTACTTTCCAGAGAGCATGAAACAAGAGATGGAGGTCAAATTTCTGGAGCTAAAGCAGGGAAGTATGTCCGTGGCTGAGTACGCAGCTAGGTTTAACGAGTTGGCACGGTTTTCAACTCACCAAGTTAGCACAGAAGAAAGGAAAGCTCGTAGGTTTGAGCTAGGGTTGAAACCATGGGTATACCGTTCTGTTGCGGTGCTAAAAATCAAAACATTTGCAGAACTGTTGGAAAGGGCGATCATTGCAGATGGTGGTAGTGAGGCCCTGGCTAAATACAATCAAGAAAAGAATAAGGGTCATGAGGGCCCAAAGGCAGGGAGTAGCGGAGGCAGTAACCCCAATAAACGCAAGTGGACCGAGAGTCAGTCATCCGGAGGGAACAAATCTGGAGGGGAGGTGAAGAAAGCAGGCAGGTGCAGCAATTGTGGAAAAAACCACACGGGGGAATGCATGAAAGGGAAAAGCGTGTGTTACCGTTATGGACAACCGGGGCACATGGCCCCTCAGTGCCCTAACAGACAGAAAGGAGGATGCTTCTCTTGCGGATCACCCGACCACCACATTAAGGACTGTCCGAAGAGGAAGGGCGACGTCGGGAGTGGCAACCGGAGCAACAACAACAGCGGGAATAACAACCGGCTGAGCTATGGGGCACCAGCCAGTCAAGCTAACAAGCCAATGGCACGCACGTTCAACATGACCGTTCAGGATGCAATGGAATCCAAGGACGTGGTGTCAGGTATCATCCCAATCAATGATATAAACGCATATGTGTTATTCGATTCGGGTGCTACCTGCTCTTTTGTTTCTGAAGAATTTGCTAGTCAGTTAAATTTACCTCGTGAAAAGTTAGAACACCATATGAACGTAGAAGTAGCAAACAAGGAAATTATCCCCGTAGAATACATTCATAGGAATTATTATGCTGAATTGCGAGGATTTAAGCTCAATGTAGATTTGATACCAATTCGGCTGGGAGAGTTTGATGTAATCCTGGGAATGGATTGGCTGTCAATTCACGGAGCAGTTATTGATTGTAAGGAAAAGTGTGTACACCTAAAAACTCCTAAAAAGTCGAAGGTGATATTTTACGGTAGTAAGTTACCAAGACAACCTTGTTGTCTGACTATGATGCAAACCAAGAAATTGCTTAAGAAAGGTTGCGTATGTTATTTGGCCCATGTGGTTGATACTCGTCAGGTCGGGGATGAGATGAGTCAAATACCAATCGTGAGGGATTTCGCCGATGTCTTCCCAGATGAACTTCCGGGACTGCCGCCGGACAGGGAAATTGAGTTCGTAATCGATTTGGTACCGGGAACCGCACCAATATCGAAGCCACATTATTGAATGGCACCTGTAGAAATGAAGGAGTTGATGGTTCAACTGCAGGAACTGCTAGACAAGGGTTATATCAGACCAAGCGTGTCCCCGTGGGGAGCGCCCGTTCTGTTTGTAAAGAAGAAGGATGGTTCTATGAGGCTTTGTATCGACTACCGGGAGTTGAACAAAGTTACGATTAAGAATAAGTATCCGCTTCCTAGAATTGACGATCTGTTTGATCAACTTAAGGGAGCGAAGTACTTTTCAAAAATCGACCTAAGAACAGGCTATCATCAGTTGAAGGTGAGGTAGGAAGATATCCCGAAAACCGCATTCAGGACTCGTTATGGGCACTTCGAGTTTCTGGTAATGTCATTCGGATTGACGAATGCACCAGCAGCATTCATGGATATGATGAACAGAGTATTCAAGCAATACTTGGACAAGTTCGTAGTTGTATTCATTGATGACATCTTGGTGTATTCAGAAACAGAGGAGGAGCATGCTGAACATTTGAAAATTGTATTGGAAGCTCTCAGGAGGGAGAAATTGTATGCAAAGTTCACTAAGTGTGAGTTTTGGTTGCAGAGGGTGCAATTCTTGGGTCACGTCATCGACAAAAATGGTGTTTCGGTAGACCCAACAAAAGTAGAAGCGGTCATCAATTGGGAGCAACCGAAGACGCCAACAGAGATCAGGAGTTTCCTAGGATTAGCGGGATACTATCGGAGATTCATCCAGGATTTTTTAAAGATAGCATCGCCGTTGACCAATCTCACCAGAAAAACAGTTAAGTTCGTTTGGTCGGAGAATTGCGAGAAAAGTTTCATGGAGCTGAAGAAGAGACTTAGCCAAGCACCGGTGTTAACCTTACTAGACAACACTGGGGGTTTCATAGTGTATAGCGATGCGTCACACAAAGGTTTTGGCTATGTGCTGATGCAGCACGGCAAGGTCGTGGCGTACGCATCACGTCAGCTGAAGGACTATGAGAAGGGTTACCCGACTCATGACCTGGAGTTAGCCACGGTAGTTTTTGCCCTGAAGATTTGGAGGCACTATCTATACGGGGAGAAGTGCGAGATATATACAGATCACAAGAGTCTGAAATATATCTTCACTCAGAAAGAGCTGAACATGAGGTAGCGCCGATGGTTAGAATTGATCAAGGATTACGACTGTGAGATTCTGTACCATCCGGGCAAAACAAATGTAGTGGCTGATGCCTTAAGGAGAAAAGGCAAGGTGAAATTGATGCAGCTGACAGTTCAAGAGGAGTTGATAAAGGACTTTGAACGTCTGGAACTGGAGGTTAAGTATCCGATGGAGACGGACGAAAAATTGTTCACCATGACAGTAGGTCCGACTCTATTGGATAGGATAAAAGAGGCTCAAGAATTTGATGAAGAGTGCATTGTCATTAGGAAGCAACTATCGGAGGGAAAAATGTTGAGATACAAGGTTGACAGCACAGGATTGCTGAGATTCGAGGGAAGGATCTAGATACCCTACGTACCAGACTTAAGGGAAGAAATATTGCATGAGGCCCATAATACGAGATTTTTGGTACATCCGGGTAGCACCAAGATGTATCAAGATCTTCGTTAGCATTATTGGTGGCCGCATTTGAAGGGGGAAGTTGCAGAATTCGTCAGCCGGTGTTTAACTTGTCAGAGGATCAAGGCAGAGCACCAGCGGCCGAGCGGATTGTTGCAACCTTTGGAAATTCCAGAGTGGAAGTGGGAACACATCACAATGGATTTTGTGGTAGGACTTCCGACAACGCAGAAGGGTCTAGACGCCATCTGGGTGATCGTAGATCGGTTGACCAAGTCTGCCCGCTTTCTACCGATCAAGATCAGGTACAAATTGGAGCAGTTAGCAAAACTTTACGTAAAGGAGATAGTATCGCGACATGGAGTACCGGTATCTATTGTATCTGACAGAGATCCGCGCTTCACGTCAAATTTTTGGAGAAGTCTACAGGAAAGAATGGGAATGCAGTTGAGGTTGAGTACAACGTATCATCCTCAGACTGATGGCCAGAATGAGCGAACGATTCAGACCCTGGAGGATATGCTCCGAGCAGTCATGATGGACTTAGGGGACAACTGGGACGATCACTTGCCACTGGTAGAGTTCGCTTACAACAACAGTTATCACGCTAGCATTGGCATGCCACCGTACGAAGCATTGTATGGAAGAAAGTGTCGAACGCCGTTATATTGGGATGAAGTTGGTGAACGGAGATTGTTGGGACCAGAATTGGTGCAGCAAACCGTGGAAATCATTAAAGTAATAAGACAACGGCTAGTAGCAGCTCAGGATCGTCAGAAGAAGTATACCAACCTGCATCGTCAGAAGCGGGACTTTGAAGTTGGCAGCTCGGTATTTTTGAAGGTATCTCCCTGGAAAGGGAAGATCCGTTTTGAGAAGAAAGGCAAATTGAGCCCTAGGTTCATAGGACCTTTTGAAATATTAAGGAGAATAGGCGAAGTGACGTACGATGTAGCATTACCTCCTGAACTTGAGCACATTCACAATGTGTTCCATGTTTCAGTGTTGCATCCATATAAGCCAGACTATAAGCACGTTATTTCCTATGAGCCAATTCAAGTTGAGAAGGACTTATCGTACGAGGAGATTCCTGTCCAAATACTGGATAGAAAGGAGCAGAAGCTGAGGAATAAGACTATTCATTTAGTTAAAGTACTCTGGATGAATCACGCGGTGGAAGAAGCCACGTAAAAACTCGAAGAGAAGATGAGAGCAAATTACCCGCAGTTATTTGAGTAACCTTAGATTGAAATTCCGAGGACGGAATTTTTATAAGGGGGAGAGGATGTAATGTCCAAGAATTTTAAACCTTGTATCAATTTATTTTAATATGTGAAATTCATTTTTATTCAACTTTACGGACTTAATTGGACCCATGTAAGTATTATTATTTAATTATATAAACATATGGCCCAATAATTTTCTTTGCTTTAAAGGAGCTCACTGATAGTTCGAATAAATTGGTGAGTTAACCCTAAGAATTGATTGGCAAGAAAATTGGGAAAAATTAATAAATAATTTCCTTTTACTATTATCGGATTCAAATAATTCGCATGAGGAATTATTGTGGAAACAAATATTATAAATAATTAATTAAATTAATTAGTTATTTAATTTAAATATTAAAGGCATAGCGTTATTAGTTTTAATAAACAAGTTCGGCTACTTTTCTTTTTAGCTGACCCAATTCCCATTTTATTTACCTGTTGGGCCAACCGAGTGGGCAAGCCCTTATTAACTAAAAAAATTGGGCTGAGCCCATTTCCTTTTCCTGCCGGTTAAACCATTTCAGTTCCGGTCGGGTTGGGTCGGTTGCTAAGGATTGGGGAAAACCCAATTGGCATACCAGTTTGGGGGAATTCAGCCGAGCCAACGAATTCACAACTCTCACCTCAGACATAACCGAGCAAAAAAAAAGGGGGGGAATCCAGCGCCCTAGACCCTCAATCAGATCAATCAAGAGCAAGGAGTAGGCTTAGCCGAACCTAGCGACCCAAACCCTCAATCAATCAGACCGGACAGAGCGAGAGACGGGAAGAAGGGGTCACCGGAGCGGCGACCAGCGGACGATTCAAGGGTTTAAGCGTACAACGTTCGGACCAAAGGATCCCAAACGACTGGCGATTTGACCGTTGAGGGCACACGGCTCAAAGGCCAGCCGACGATTCACATTCGATAGATGGGGCTTGACTTAGACAACCGATCGACAGCCCCTCCCTCCTACCGTTGGACTTTGATGGGTCAATTTAGGTAATACCCAATCTATTGGGTAAACGATTTACTATAAATTGAAAACCCCAAACCCTAGCAAGCTGCTACAATTTTTGCCAATATTGTGAGCTAAATTAGAGAGAGAAATCGCAGAGGGGAGGCTACTGGGAATGTCCGGCTGGATTTCTTATTTTGGGAGAAGGAGAAGGGCAGCAATTCAGACAAGCTCAAGGTATAATCGTGAGCTGGTGTAGTTGTTTGATTCCCTTTCCTTTCTTTCTGTAATTGAAACCGTGTTAATCCCTTGTATTGTGTTGTAATTTCCTTTCTTTTTCTCTGTTATTTGGTTGTGTTTTTCTTGAATTGGGAATTTTTGTGTAAAAGAGAACCTTAAGGTTCTGGCAGTTTGAGCTGTACTGAGAATAAGCTAGCGTTGTGTTTTAGGATGCATAGCATATGTTTGTTGTAATGCTTGAACCAAACTGAGTTTCGTTTCGGTATTAAATGGTTGTCAACAATGTGGTTCATATATAAATCAACATTTGGCTGTTCATAGAAACTGAAAACAAATGTGGAATGTGCATCGTTGTTAATTGTAGCTTGTTGTAGTAGCTTGGATTGTGGGTATTATATGTGATTACATATGTTGGTTCGCAATGCTTCGAACAGGGGTGGGTGTGCATTGTTGTTGCAGGAACCTATTGTCACGCTAGGAATGGTTTGGTGTGGCTGGGAATCGAACCCAGCTACTGGGTAATAAATGGTTAGGCAAACTGCTAACGAATAAAGATAATAAATATTTAGTTATTATTTAATTAATATTAAATAATAATTAAGTATGAATAAAATAAATAATTATTTATTATTTATCAATAAATAATAAATAAAGATAATAAATATTTAATTATTATTTACTTAATATTAAATAATAATTAAGTATGAATAAAGCTAATAAAATAATTATTTATTATTTATCGATAGATAATAAATAAAGATAATAAATATTTAATTATTATTTACTTAATATTAAATAATAATTAAGTATGAATAAAGCTAATAAAATAATTATTTATTATTTATCGATAAATAATAAATAAAGATAATAAATATTTAATTATTATTTACTTAATATTAAATAATAATTAAGTATGAATAAAGCTAATAAAGTAACTATTTATTATTTATCAATAAATAATAAATAAGGATAATAAATATTTGATTATTATTTAATTAATATTAAATAATAATTAAGTATGAATGAAGTTAATAAAGTAACTATTTATTATTTATCACTAAATAATAAATAAAGATAATAAATATTTGATTCAATTAATAAGAATTAGGTAAGAATAAGGCTAATAAGGATAACAATTACTTAATCATTATTGAAATAATGATTAAGTATGAGTGAGATTAATAAGTTAATTATTTATTTTTGGCCCTTAATAAATAAAGATAATAAATACTTATTGATTAAGTGTGTGTGAATTAATACATTAAGTATTTAATTAATGTTGAATAAGGAACAAGGAATAATAATTACTCAATTACCCTTAAGGGTGAATAGTAATTAAGTGTAAATAAAATTAAATAAGTGATCAATTATTATCTAGTTGCTATTAAACCATAATAAATTTATTAAATAAATAAATAAGGATTATTAACCCATACTTAGAGTCAAATAAGGGTAATAATCTTAGTATTCGAAGGATAAGTAATCATGATTAGCTATCATTTATTTTAATAGCTAAAGGTCATTAATTAATTTCTGTTTAGCTAATGTTAAATAGTAATTAAATGTAGATGATGAATTGTTTATCTGCCTAATAAATAGCATAAGAATGTGTACCAGTATACAACTATGTCATATTAATTGATAAGTCGACTTTATCAAATGATAGGTCATCCAAGGTCGATTAATTAAAGCTAAAATTTATCTGTAGCTGAGCAAACAGGCAAGTTCTCTAACTTCGTTCTTTCTATATACTGAAAGCAAGTTCTGTAACGACCCCGAATCCGGGTCACCTTGACCCCGGGTTCGGTTCGTCACGATACTACATAAACAATACAATTCTTACAACATAAATGTAATCTCTATAATATTACAATACATCTTAATCTACTCTCATGTTTTCTAACCTTTAGTCGTACACATCATTCTAAATCAGAGTATACAATACATCAGCTTGTAAATAATAGTACGATATTAAAATAATATAATATCGCAACATAGACTTCACTTTCTTGTTTAAATGTCTTTCCTGCAGTCATCTTCTTTTGACCATCCAGGTCCTTTTTCGCTAGCTGCAAAAATCTGTTTGTGGCATGGGTGAGCAACAATGTTGCCCGCAAGTTTAACAGTTACACATAACACATAAATCATGTATCATGCATGTTTCACAATATTTCCATGTATGACAATTATACATGTAAGCATATTAACACGTAAATCACATATCATCGTGTTTTTCATTGCAAAGTATAAAGTTCAAATTGAACGGTTCATAGCACATTATGTTATAATATAACATCGCAATAACATATAATAACATTTTACACATAAGAGCAAGTTCTGAAAAACTTGCCTCAGTCCGTAGATCATCGCGTATATTATTCGCATCGAATATTTTGTTTTCTTCCTTTGATTGACAGCCTAATTTAATGAAATAATATTCATCTATTAAGCACGTTAAATATTATGCTTAAATATTATTAATATAACCATAATACTCCTTATTTGTATATTAATATTATAATTATATAATATTAATACAGTTAAAATAATCATCACTAACATATTAATATTATAATTAAATAATATTAATATACTTAAAATAATCCTCACTTATATATTAATATTATAATTAAATAATATTAATATACTTAAAATGATCCTCACTTATATATTAATATTATAATTAAATAATATTAATATACTTAAAATGATCCTCACTTATATATTAATATTATAATTAAATAATATTAATATACTTAAAATATTCTTCAATTATATATTACTCCAAGCACTTAATACCATTACTTGGATACTTTTAAGTCTCAATGTTTAGATATACAATTTCTCCTAGGCATTTTATCGAGCATGTTGTATGCATTCATTAACAATTTACATGTTATGAACTACATATAAGCACATAACATCAATATTTATCCATCCTTATACACCGAATTCACTATGATCCCCAACATGTCAATGTATGCCATCACATGATAACATATATCATTTTCCAAAATTTTACTTCAAATAAAATTATAAAATCCATTTTCACAATTTCTTTAACAAAACGTTGTTTTCGTTTTTAACGCAACTCCTTCGTTACATGACTCTTTTTGTTCCTTCTTATATCAAATTAAACCTTACTCGGTGTATTACAACCTCATTTAGGCCTTAAAGTCAGACCCTTGACCATTTAAAACAGATTCTGAAATTTCATCAACTAGTCTAGAAAAATTTTATTTTCTGGACAGCTTTAATAAATAATTTATTTCGAACATGATCCGTTCCATAAAATGGCTCAGTCTCACGCGTCCAGCTAGAAAACTTCAATATCTACAACTTTACGGTTTTAAGTTTCTTCAAATTCCAAACACACGAGGCTGGACATCTCAAGGAATGACTAAATTAAAACTGTTTCGCAAGAAAACTGGCTGACAGAACCTAGCTCGCTTAAACAGTCATAACTTCTTCGTTATTTACAATTTTTGGGTGATTCTAGTGATCACGCGAAGCTAACTTCCGTATCTACAACTTTATCCTACTGAAATTTTTCCAATTCCCAACACATCAATACAGGAATCGCACGTAAGGGGGCTGACCAAAATTCGTTGGACAGTTTTGCATGACAAACTAGATTGGTCATAACTCTTTGCTCCGAAGTCGGAATTAGTCCGTTCCGGAGTCTATAGAAAGCTTATTCAATGAACTATAGCATACCAAAAGCCCAAAATTTTTAGAAAAATATAGCTAGTCCCGAATTTTTTATTTTTGGGCAGCAGCTCACTAGATCATTTAATTTGAGGAAAATAACCTTCGCTTCTCTCCTTTCGATTTTCATATTTTGAGTTTTACACAACCAAATCAAATGATTTCAAGTTCATAAATTCATAACTCATAATATTATAACATATTAAATCTATACAATTTTTCATCAATACCCACTATACGGATCTAAGGATCAAAGAGGAAAGTGACGGTTTTAGAGTTTTAAGAAATTATTTCTCAAATCTAAGTTTAATAACCCATCAAACCTCTAGATCCAACCATGAATCATTATAAATCATGTAGATCTATCATTATCTAGTTCAATCACAATAACCCAACACTAGATCTAAGTTAAATCACAATAAAGTGGGTAAGTTTTGAGTTATACCTTGCGTTCTTCATTTTTTCTTTCTTTCCTTCCATGGTTTCTTCCTAAGCTTTCTTCTTCCTCCTTTTTCTCCATTATTAGTAGCCTTCTCCTTTTTCTTCTCTCTCTATTTTTCTATCTATTTAGCTTAAAGAAAAGAAGTGAAAATGAATGAAATGAAATTGCCAAGCCTTGGTTAATCAACTAAGCTTCTCTCTCCTCTTGCAATTATGCTTGCAATAACATTACATACATAATGTATATCTATTCTTTTCTCCCACCACTTAACCAAAGCTAGGTAACCAAAGGTGGTTAAATAAACTAGGGGACACGGCATTAATTAAAGTAGATGGGACAAGACATTTATTAAAGTAGATGAGACAAGACATTAATTAAAGTAGATGAGACAAGACATTTATTAAAGTAGATAGGACAAGACATTTGGGGCTACTTTGTAAGAGGTGAGAGGCTAGCTATAGCCCTCTCTTGGCCCAAGATGGGCGGTTTCCCCATGCTCCATTTCCTCACACTTTTGTTTTTATTATTCATTTAATTTATATATAAGTATACTTGCAATAATATTACATACACATATGTGTATCTATCTAATCCCTCCACCATTTAACTTAGTTGTAGTTAACTTTCTAACATTTACCTCAAGGTCAGAATTCAATCAACCTTAGTTAGTTATCGACTTATTCTCCTTCTCCCAACAATTAACCAAGGTATGGTTAATTCTCTACAAACATGTAATCCCATGGTTACTAATTCCATGTTGATCAATTATTCCCTTATAAAAATTAACCTAGAGTGAATTCACTAACTCCACCTTAGTTAAGTCTCATCTATCATGTATACATACAATTATATATTTATACACATTTTGCTAGCAACTAACCAATGCATGGTTAAATCTTTAACTTAGTTACTACCTAGGGATACTCAATTAAACCATCTATGGTTAATTCTCATCATCACATGCATTCATCTAGCATTTAACCAATGTTTGTTCAATGCCCTCTCTTGTTTACCAACTAGGATTATTCAATTAACCTTACATTGGTTAATTCTCTACAACCTTTCATTTCTCCAACACAAGCTAACAACCTAGCCCATCATAGCTCTCTTACACTACTTACACACATCACCAACTTGTCACTTTCATTCCCTTTTTGCTCCTACCAATGCAACTTTGGATAAAACAAAAGCAAAAGTCTACCCACTTGTTTTAATTATTTTTTTTTTCTTTTCTTTTAATAAGAATACTTGCACAATTATATATATGTATAAATATACTAATGCATATATATATATATATATAAATACACCAATACATACTCTTCTCTCTCTTTGTTATCTAAACCTTTCATTTATGGAAAGTTTCCAAACTTTTCATTTATGGAAAGTTTCTACCCTTCCATTTCTTTGGGCTTCTTTAACTCAAGGTTGGTTAAACTATGGTCAACCTAGTTTACTCATCCTTTGGCTAATTTGTTGGGTTACTCATAAAATCCTAACACATTAAATCCTTACTCATAGCTTGGGCTTATAATAAATCCCTCTTGGACTATCAATTATCATACATTTGGGCTTATATTTAAATTACCCACTTCACATATAGGCAATCCCATATTGGGCTACCATAATTAATCCTCTTATTCAAATTTCCTACATTAATCACACTAGTTAATTACCTAATGATGATCACCCTTCTCGTTTGCCAATCAAGGCCAACATTCAAGCTATGTTAATTCATAAAATAGTTTTATCTTATTTCTCATTAATTAACCTAATTAATTACTCATCTAGGCTTGGATCATTACCATCCTACCCTTCATCCTACATTTTCTATTTATGGAAGGTCCCTAACCTCTTCTTATTGGTGGACATCTATACACCACAACTTTCCTTTTATAGAGAATTCTCAAACTTTCCATTTATGGAAAGTTTCTCCTCTCGTATTTTTGAATAGTAAATACGCTCTTATACTCCATATAAACGCTATTCGGGAATGTGAAAATTTGAAAAGAACGAAGAAGCGTTTCTCGCGTGAATAGTGTTTCCCGCGTTATTTTCTAAGAAAATATTTTTCCTCTACGATTCATTAATGCTTATATCGTATCACATAACACATTGATTAGATCGCAGAAATCCATCTTCATTGATCACTTAAAATCATAATACACAAATATGTCATTGCTTCTTTAAACTTTCTACTTATGGAAAGTTTCTAGGGTAGCTTCTCTAACCCCATCTAGCTTATACATGTTTGTATACCCATATATCTCTGTATACCACCTTATCAATTCTAGGGTTTCAATCTCTTACATATCATTTCACACATTTAGTTTCTAACACAGAGATTAGGTTAAAGTGTTTAATCATCTCTACACAATCATCTTCTTCAAAACTAGGTTTTAAACTCAACACTTATAAGGATTCCATCATCAGAACCACTACTACCGAAACGCTCAAGTTCGGTTAACTTCTAAACTCTTACGACATTTATTTCATCGCATAATCTTATTGAATACGTCCTCAATTCATATAAGTTCTTTCAAAACCAAAGAAAATATTGAGTCATTTCTCTACACATTTCTCTGTTAATAATCTAGGTTTTGACTTTAACCTTTATTCAATATTTGAGACCTTATTTACAAGTCTCATAACTATCCAGGATATTACAAGTTCTATATCTCAAAACTTTAAATTGTGCAAGTTTCTTTTCATTCGAGCAGGCTACTATTGCATTGTAGCTTGAAATTTTATTACAAGAATGCTTAAGTGGTTTAATTAATTTACAGTTATTCCACATCAATATTATTGACACTCGCATTCGGTGCATTTGAATTCATACATTTATTAGGGTTCCAAAATTCATGAACTATTCATGATTAAAGTCTGAACCCTTGTTCGGTCAGGCAAATATGTGAGAATTTATAAAAGCTATTCGAACCAATCGATGGTAAGGATTCTTAGACTGAATGAACACTCCTTTTATTATAGGGGAATACCCCAGGTACCGTATATAAGGTACAAATAGCAGAGTTAAATGTTATGCATATACATAGCGTACGCGAGGCCGATCCCCTCAAGTACTTATTCTGTAGCCAGTAACCAGAGGGTCAATTAGCTATCGACTCCTTTGGAAGTTATTGTTCAAGTCTACTTGACTATCAACTATTCTAAAAATAATTATTGTTCTTGCTTCTGATAATTATATTGTTGAATTCTCTTTCTATTTTCCCTTCATCATGATATATCCCTTATTGTTGTGCTTTAAACTTGCTGAGCAAACTCGTTGCTCACCCTTGCTATATCATAACTTTCATTGCAACTAAACCCGAGACATCAGGAAAAAGCAAGGGTAAAGAGAAGATGAAGTGATAGGCTTCACATAGCTGATTTTATCTTATATGTAGTTAATTTTTATCAATGTAATTTAAACCCTGACAGTTACTTGGGGTATGGATCCGTGTTAAGTATTTAAGGTTATTGTATCTTGGGACTAGTAACACCTTTTTAATGAACAACATATGTTTATTATATTCCGCATTTTAGTCAATGTATGTTGTTAGAGGTGAATGTTGTATTGGATCGTGATGACCGGATTCGAGTAGTTGGAGACCCGAATTTGGGGGCGTCACAGTATCTAATACCCAACTTCTCTAAGTGACGATCAAACTCTTGTTGAGTTAAAGCTTTAGTAAATGGATCTGCAATGTTGTCTTGAGAGTCCACACGCTCCAGGGTGACATCTCCTCTTTCAATGATCTCTCTAATCAAATAAAACCGCCACAACACGTGTTTGGATTTCTGATGAGACCTGGGTTCCTTAGCCTGCGCAACAGCTCCGTTGTTGTCACAGAATAAAGGTACTGTTCCTCTAATGCTAGGAACCACTCCAAGTTCAGTTATGGACTTCTTCATCCAAATAGCTTCCTTTGCAGCTTCACTTGCAGCTATGTACTCTGCCTCTGTCACTGAATCAGCAACTGTTTACTGCTTGGAACTCTTCCAACTCACCGCGCCACCGTTTAAGGTAAACACATACCTTGAAACGGATTTACTGTCATCTTGGTCCGTTTGAAAACTTGAGTCTGTATAGCCCTCTAGTTTCAATTCAGACCCATCGTAGACAAGAAATACATCATTAGTTCTTCTCAAGTACTTTAGGATATTTTTCACTGCCTTCCAGTGCTCTTCTCCTGGATTCGACTGATATCTGCTTGTTACACTAAGTGCATGAGCGACATCTGGTCTAGTACATATCATACCGTACATGATAGATCCTATTGCGGAAGTATAAGGAATCTTACTCATCCGGTCTCTCTCCTCAGGTGTCTTTGGGGCCTGTTTCTTGGAGAGATGTATTCTATGGCTCATCGGTATGAGACCTCTCTTGGAATCTTCCATGCTAAACTTCTTTAGCATCGAGTCAATGTACTTTCCTTGGGTCAAGCCCAGCATCCTTTTAGATCTATCTCTATAGATCTTTATCCCCAAAATATAGGATGCCTCACCCAAGTCCTTCATGGAGAAGTGTTTAGATAACCAAATTTTGATCGACTGTAGCATAGGAACATCATTCCCTATCAGTAATATATCATCAACATATAATACAAGGAATGAAACAGTGCTCCCACTAACCTTCTTGTACACACATGGTTCATCCTCATTTTTGATAAAATCAAACCTTTTGATTATCTCATCAAAACGGATGTTCCATCTTCGAGAAGCTTGCTTCAATCCATAAATGGATCGTTGTAGCTTACAGACTTGGTTTGTTCCAACCGTTGAAACAAAACCCTCTGGCTGTATTATATATACATTTTCCTCAAGCTCTCCATTGAGGAAGGCCGTTTTCACGTCCATTTGCCAGGTCTCGTAGTCATAATAAGTTGCAATTGCAAGCAAAATCCGAATGGACTTGAGCATAGCTACTGGTGAGAAGGTTTCATCATAGTCAACTCCTTGTCTTTGTTTGAAACCTTTTGCAACCAGTCAGGCCTTATAGGTCTCTACCTTGCCATCTGCTCCAGTCTTTCTCTTAAAGACCCATTTACACCCAATAGGCTTAATGCCCTCAGGTGGTGAAACCAAAGTCCATACTTGGTTTTCATACATGGAGTCCATCTCGGATTTCATGGCTTCTAGCCATTTCTTTGAGTCTTCACTACACATAGCCTCTTCGTAAGTCAATGGATCATCATCATCTATGATGCGTACCTCATCATCATCCTCTATGATGAATCCATACCTATCAGATATCTTCGGTACTCTTCCAGATTTACGAATAGGTAGTGGTACAGTAGGTTCTTCTACTTGGTCAAGTACCTGACTTTGATCTGTAGTATTTTGTGGTTCTTGAACTTCTTCAAGATATATATTACTCCCACTGACCCCTTCAAGGATAAACTCCTTTTCCAAGAAGGCAGCGTGTTTTACAACAAACACCTTTTGATCAGTAGGATGATAGAAATAATACCTTGATGTTTCTTTAAGGTATCCCACGAATCTACATTTGTCGGATCTAGTCTTCAGCTTATCATGCTCAAACCTTTTGACATAAGCTGGACAACCCCAAGTCTTAACATGCTTAAGATTTGGTTTCCTCCCTGTCCATATCTCATATGGGGTCTTTGGGACGGATTTGGTAGGTACCTTGTTAAGTAGGTATGCAGCCAATTCTAGGGCATAACCCCAGAAGGATACTGGATGGTCGGTAAAAATCATCATGGATCGAACCATGTCCAACAATGTTTGATTTCTCCTTTCAGATACACCATTTAACTGTGGCGTCCCTGGTGGAGTCCATTGTGAGATTATACCATTTTCTTTGAGACAACTTAGAAACTCATTGGTCAAGTATTCACCTCCTCGATCCGATCGAAGAATCTTAATACTCTTACTAGTTTGTTTCTCTACTTCACTTTGGAATTCTTTGAACTTTTCATACGATTCAGATTTGTATTTCATTAAATACACATATCCAAATCTAGAATGATCATCAATGAAAGTAATAAAATAATAATACCCTCCTCATGCATTCGTTGTCATAGGTCCACATACGTCTGTGTGTACCAATGCTAACAACTTTGTAACTCTTTCTCCTTTTCCACTAAAAGGAGATTTAGTCATCTTACCCATGAGACAAGATTCACAAGTTGGATATGATTCGTAATCAGATAGCTCTAAAAACCCATCTTTATGCAACTTGGATAATCTTGTTTCATTGATATGACCGAGTCTACAGTGCCACATAAAAGTATAATTAACATCATCTCTTTTTCTTTTCTTAGTTTGTTCAATTTGAAGTATATTTTCATGCAAGTCAAGTATGTAAAGTCCATTCAGTAGGTTCCCAACACCATACAAAACATTTTTATTATAAATAGAACAATTGTTGTTCTTTATTATAATATCAAAACCATCCATATCTAATACAGAAATTGAAATAATGTTTCTAATGAGTGTCAGAACATAATAACAATTATTTAAACTAATGAACTTGCCCGAAGGCAGTGCTAAACAATAAGTCCCTACAGCTAATGCAATAACCTTTGCTCTATTTCCCACTCGTAGGACGACTTCATCCTTGTTCAGCTTTCTACTTCTGCTTAGTCCCTGCATATTATTACATATGTGAGAACTACAGCCGGTATCCAATACCCAAGTAGAATTTTGACTTTCAGAAAAATTAATTTCAATCATGAACAAACCTAGATCGGAAGTCGAAGCTTCTCCAAGCTTCTTCTGGTCCGCAAGATACTCCTTGCAGTTCCTCTTCCAGTGTCCCGGCTTATTGCAATGGTAGCAAATTCCTTTGCTATCTGGATCAGGTTTCTTTTTATCCTTTCTCTTCGCCTTCCCATTAGCCTTCTTATTTTTCTTCTTTTTAGAAGATACCTTGGGCCTCTTCCTTTTCTTGGAAGAATCATCCACTAGTAAGACTTGGTTCTTGTTGGATGAGAAGTGACCTTCAGCAGTTTTCAGCATGTTAAGTAACTCAGACAAGCTGACGTCCAACTTATTCATGTGAAAATTCATAACAAATTATGAGAAGGTGTCCGGGAGTGACTGCAAGATCAAATCTTGGCTTAACTCCCCATCCATCACGAACCCAAGTTGTCCAAGTTGTTCAAGCAGATTGATCGCTTAAGGACATGAGTCTCAACAGCATTGCCCTCAGTCATACGAGATCGGAAGAGCTCCTTAGATATCTGATATCTAGCAGTCCTACTTTGCTCACCATACAACTCTTTGAGGTGCAGCAATATAGTAGGAGCATCCATAGTTTCATGCTAACGCTGAAGCTCGTTACTCATGGATGCGAGCATGATGCATTGAGCCAGGATTGCATCATCTTGTCACTTTCTGAAAGTAGCAATCTCTTCCTCAGAGGCTGTTTCTGCAACATTTGCAGGGACTGGCGAATTTAGGACATAAGAAATCTTTTCAGCAGTGAGAACAATTCTCAGATTCCTTAACCAGTCCGTATAATTCGGTCCGGTCAGTTTGTTAGCATCAAGTATGCTATCCAGTGATAGTGAGTTTGACATTTTTAAATTTTGCATGTGAAATAGACAACATTTTAGCATACATTCATTTAATTAATTACCAAAATAAATTAGGTCTTTATTTAAATTGGTATCTCCCACTATTTTTATCAAACTATATTACCCTCATTATATAGTTCGGCAATTCTAATTAAAGATTTTCTAGTTAGACTTAGGATCCCATTTCAAATGTATATAGCCTTGTGGTGACACAACAAACGATATATAAATAAATAGGTAGACAACTATTGTCAATTACATCTCTATGTAACTCCTTGTATTTTGCCTCTTAGATTATTTTGATCAAGTGGTGACATATCCGAATCAAAATTATCCAAGTTAAGTCCATCCTAGCACTTCCATATATGTGAAGAGAAAAATACCGTCCTTGTGGTGACACAACAAAACAGTAATGTTCAATTCCTTAATAAGCATCAAATGTGATAAAGCAACATCTTAAATATTTAATACTTGCCTTATGGTGACACAACAAACTCATATTAAACATTTAATACTCTATTGCTTTACCATGCTAGAAGGCGACGTTCGATATTCCAAATATCTTTGAACGCTTAGGACTTAATATGATTTCTTTGAGGGGTTTATTATTATTAGTCTCATCTTGTTTAGCACGCATGCACATATATATATATATATATATATAATATGCATCATATTATTTTACATGCGAAGCATGTTGGATAATATATAATATATATATAGTAAGCATGCACATATAGAATACTATATTCTACTCGGATTGATTATGGACTTTTATTCTAGTTTGGTTCGCTAGAGCCACCAAGTGAACCAAAAGGTCAAACCTAGGGTGCAAGAATTAAATTTAAATATAACTATTACATTTAAATCTGGGCTCCATTACAAACGGGTCTTCAAGTGCTCCTTGCTCCTTTGTCTCCAATTCTTCAAAATTAATTCTGACTAGTCCTATTACATAAACTATTTACAATAAATAGAAACCTTGATCAGCAGTCAAGGGGAAGTACATAGGAGGGAGATAGAATTTACATTAAGAAAAATTGGAGAAGACGAGGTACGCAGATCCCATTTATAAAAACTCATACATTCAAGCATCCTCTAAAATAAATCCAATCACACATTGGTCAATAGTCCATAATCAATCCCTATTTATTATCATACATATCTCTATATGTATCAATAAATAACATTCATCTCATGAATAATAAAACCATTCTATTTATGCATTGATATCAATTAATGGGCAAACGTTTTGCTAATATTTAGTTTTGAAACAAAATAAACTCTTTTATTTTAATCAAAAACCAAATCCAAATTAAACTCCTTTAATTTTAGCAATCTGAAATCCTATTCCAGATAAAATAAATATCATTATTTTAAACTTTTATCAATTAAATAAACCATTTATGTTAATTGAGAAAAACAAAACAATTTCAAAGTCTGCACACCGGCGCGGCCGCGCTCCAAATTGAACTAGGAGCGGCACGGCCGCGCTGCACCCCCAGAAATTTTTCGGATTCTGCTGTTCGGCGCAGCTGCGCCCAGAATGAACTGGGACATGGCGCAGCTACACTGAACCCCAGAAACGACTTTCTGGGTTTGGGCGCAGCTGCGCTCCAGAATGAACTGGAGCCGGCGCAGCTGCGCCGAACCCTAGAAATGACTTTTTGGGTTTGGGTGCAGCTGCGCTCCAGAACGAACTGGAGCCGACGCAGCTGCGCCTCGTACCAGATTCGGAAAAAAAACGGATTCTGCCCAAAAATTTCGATCCAATCGCATACCATACACACATGGAACCATCAAAATCGATAATTAGCACAAGATTAGGCTCTGATACCACTGTTAGGTTTGTATATGACGCGAACATGCAATCAAATACATAAATAAGGCGGAAGCGCGATAAAATCGAATTTTAAAATTTTATACAAACCATCACCATGATCAATCTATGTGCTCAATTAACGATATAAACGAAAGAGATGGAGATTAAGAAATTATACCCTCGTAGAACCGTGCTTCCTCGGGTACAAGTTCACCTCTAATTCCTTCGCGTTCTCCTTGAATTCCACCGACTAAATTCCTTTGCTTGATCAACGTTAGCCACCCAAGTGTTTGGCCTCTAGAGGTGATCCACCAAGGAAGAATAGTTATTCAAGAAGTTGGGTGTTGGCAAAACCTTAGTTTCTATCTCTATAGAAATTATAAGTACTCTCCACAATCTCATGCAAGAGTATGTAAACCTAATCTATAATAAGACTCCTCTTATTTATAGATGTAGGAATAACCCTTCCCTAAACTATTTAGGATTAGGGTTTCTATTATAATTAAACTCCTTTAATTAATTATGCTCCTAATCCAAATAGGAATTCATGGGAGATTACTTCTATTAATTAATTCCCAATCCCTATTAGGAATTAAATAATAGTAATAGTAATAATAATAATAAGACTCCTCTTATTAATTTATATTTAATATTTCCAAAATATTAAATAATAAATAATAAATATTAAGCTATTTAATTTATTCTATCTCCATAGATTAAATTAAATACACTTAACTTATTATTACAATTATGCCATTTACTTCTTAAATAAATATTTTTCTTTTACGGTGTGACCCTTTAGGTATTCCATATTAAACCGGTTGTGAATAAATCAATTAGAACAATTCTAATCTTATTTAAATAAATAAATTAAACTATTTAATTCATTTAAATAAATAATATTTATTCTACAATAAGGGTAAGCCCCCTTAGCGATCAACGACTTTCCAGATAATATAGATTTCAACATTAATCACAAAAGAACCTTTCAGTGCATAGTTACCGTATAATTCAATCCTTCTACCATACAATGTCCCAATTAAATACAAGACATGGATTTACTGTCAAGTCCTATTTTATTTAATTATATGTATTTCGATTCCCAAATGTACAACTCTAAATAATGCAAATTAGAAACTTCTTTCTAATTTCATCCTGCCTTGGCCAAGGACTACTGAGTTGTCATTTATCGAATCACATAGGACATTCACATCTTTTACTAGACGTGATAGATTCTTTGTTGATCATTCACCTATCTCCATGTACAACTTATTATAGTCAATCATACCCTTTGATATACCCTAAAGGTCTTAAGGGACATGTCAAAGTATAACTCATCATACACAAGATACTATGATGATCTCAAGTCCAAGGATCACTTGTACTACTATCACTATAGGAATTCCTATTGACAGGCGAGTAAAACTCCATTAGGTATTCCTTAGCGAGCCACGTTCAGTGAACTTATTCTCCAATAAGCACTTACATACTTGCTTTAGTGTCTCCACACAAATAATTATGAGATCAATCATCCTCTTCTTAAGATCAAGCAACGTATGTACTAATCTATCCGGATTCACTAATCTCCTATTTAGTAATCCAACGATTAGGAACGATTTTAGTTTGTGAGCTATCTTGAATTTAGATCTCATTATCATGATCACCATCATGATTCTAAAAGCATTGGTCAAAACTATGGGTTTATCACATTTAATATAACAGCACCATGTAGATAATATAAAATGCCTTTTAAGAAAATCAATTCTTTTATTAATAAATGATTAAGATTATAAAGTATATGTTGCATCATATCAAATATGATTGGCTTGTGTGCATACTACTTTCATAGGAAACCTCCTAACACTTATTCAAACGTCTCCTAGTTCCAAGCCTTGGGAAATTCTTTGATTTTAAGCTTGGAAAGCTCATTTAGGCATTTTATCGAACACGCATCGTGCTTCATTCATTTTTTTCCAGATTTTTATACCTATTTGGTTATGGTTTAGCTAGGATTTATCATAAAAATCCACCATCTTTATTTTTCCACTCCACAACTGTGACGCCCCCACATTCGTGATCTATCAAATATAAGATGTGGTGCTCACGGTACAACATAAACCATCATCTATCTAAATAAATACCATAAATTAATAATTACATTAATATCCAGTAAATCCTAAGTTCAGATGACCTTAACAAACTTAAACTTAACATTCATCCTTTATTACATCAATGCGGAAATTAAAATCTATTACAAAAATAAATCTAATCGTTCCTCTTCGTCTTTCCTTTGTCCTCGTCTGAACCTTCTGCTTTCTCACGCTTAGTTGAAATGTTTAATTAAGTAAGAACGAGCACAAATTGCTCGGCAAGTAAATAAAGAAATTGGACAACTAACATCAAGAAAAAGAATCATCTACATCATCATCCTTCAACAATTGAAACAAAAATTGTGAAGTAGCTTTTAATAACAAAGATAAGAGTTTTATAATTATTTTCATCAAGATACTAAGCGGTAATAAATACCTTGAACATTGTTTTTATTTCATGAAAAACCATCAGAACATTTGACAATCACATAGAATATAAAATGTTCTTCACAAGTACTCTAGGGGATCAACCTATCATACCCTACAGTGTGCACAACATAAAAAGTTTGACGCATAAGCGTAAAAAGGGACTATATGCCCGACATCAGTTACCCTGTTATCCGGGTTGTTCATCTTAGTTTTCGTGTGAACCCGCACCAAAGCAATTTGGATTGGTAGACTTTAAATAACTAGAACGAATTTGAATAATTAAATAATGTAACATCTAATATCAATAACGTCTAGCCGAAACAAATGTCCAAGACACATCTTTAAAGTAGTTCATAAATATTTAAGAAATTTAAAGCATAAGCAATTGAAATAATATTTGAGATACCATTGATAGGAAGCTTTCACAGTATATAAACTTGAATAACTTATAGCTTGCAAACATAAGAAAACTTATACACAATAAATAACTTGCACAAGTTAGGAAACTTGCATTCACTGCAATAAAAATAAATGAAGTTAGGAAACTTGCTTGTTAAGTCTTCTACAAATAATGCTATCTACTTGTTCTTCAAGTAACCTATATTTAAGTCATGTTGAACAATTAAGTAATCATAGATTAGCTTAAAATTAATTGCTTCCTTTGTTAAGTGCTTTAGCACTTTTCTTTTATAAAAAAAAATATAAATTAAACCCACATTCCTTAAAGCTCTAATATCGTAACACATAACATGTTGCATCATATAGGTGAAATTAATCTATTTAAGAATCTGGGAAAATTTCAATTTTTTTCTGGGTTTTGATCCGACCCGATTGACCTGACCCGACCCGGTTAAACCAGACCGGCGCTGCAGCGCCCAGTTTTGTACTGGGACCAGCACTGTGGCGCTGGCTTTGGGTCAATCCTATCTCGGACCGTACCGGCACTGCGGTGCTGGCCTTGGGTCAACCCGGTCTCGGACCGTACCGACGCTGCGGCGCTCAGTTTTCTTCTTGGTCCGACGCTGGCCATTTTGGACCAACTACTAAGAGTCAGCGATGCGGCACCCGAATTGCACTACATGAGTGGCATCGCGACGCCATTCAACAATTCTAGAAAAAATTTATTTTCTTATTCACCAACTACTTTTGCAATTTTATAACTTCCTCAATACACATTGGTTTGCAATAATTTTTGGACATGTTGAACCTCATAGTACCTAGTATTTTACAAAAATGTCACATGCAAGAAAATAGACCAACAAGACATCGAATCAGAGGTCCAAAACCTCCTGTGCATATCAGTTCAACACTTCGAAAATTTTTGGATTTCCAGATTTTGCCTATTTTCCTAGCAGTTCCCAAAATTAATCTCTTTCATTTTAACTCCATTTATAATCGAATTTGGACAGCATACTCGTCATACTACATAATATTTTAGAAAATTATAACATAAGCATAACGATTACTTGAAGGCATAAATCCAGAGGCCCGAATTACCCGAAAAATCACAATTTCTTCGCAAAACTCATTTCGGTAAAAAATTTATGATTTCACTTTTAGACTGAAATTAAACGATCCATATAACTCTAGTCGTCTTAAACATCACATACACATATAACATATCTTCTTACTTAATCAAATTATCGCTTTTTACACATCTGGGCTCCATTGTGGCATTTTAACAAACATGATGCATGGCTTTAATTTTCAAAATTCAGTGTGTAATAGGCATGATCAAACCATGAATTTTGTTCGTATACTCCTATATTCATCTGTTATCAATAACACAACAATACACGACCCCAAACAATATAATTTCATCACTTTTCATGCATATTTTCATTATCTACTAATGTATAACACAAAGTTTCATGTCTAACCTCTTAGAAGTGTTCTTTTTCTTGCGTTTAATCTTGATGATGCCTCTCACTTGCTTGCTCAACCCTTTGCAACCTCCAAAAAATTCGTCAAGCTCTCACTCTCTTTCTCTCTCACTCTTAATTTTCTCTCAATTAAGAAGTTTTTTAGCAAAAGGAGTAATTTTTTTTAGAGAGGGCGATGCATCATTGTAAACCACAAAATCACCTTTATCGTCTGGTAACGACAACATCGGTGCTTCACTCAACCTTATCTTCAGTTCTTGAAAACTCTCTTCACACTTATCCATCCAAATGAATTTTACCGATTTTCTTATTAGATTGGTCAGAGACCCCGCTATTTTTGAGAAAACTTAAATTAATCTTCTATAATAACCTGCCAATCCTAAGAAACTTCTCACTTCTGTTGGTGTCTTCGGCTGATCCCAGTTAACTACTGCCTCCACTTTTGCTGGATCCACAAAGATACCATTTTTATCAATCACGTGCCCCAAAAATTGAACTCTCTCCAACCAAAATTCACACTTTGAAAATTTCGCTTACAACTTTTCCTTTCTTAGTGTTTCCATCACCAATCTCAAATGTTCAGCATGATCCTCCTATGTCTTAGAGTAGACTAGGATATCATCTATGAACACAACCATAAATTTATCCAACAATTACTTGAACGCTCGGTTCATCATATAAATGTTGTCGGAGCATTCGTCAAACCAAATGACATCACCAGAAACTCATAATGGTTGTAACGAGTCCTGATTGTTGTCTTAAGTACATCCTTCTTCTTCACCTTCAACTGGTGATATCCCGTTCTTAAATTAATTTTAGAAAATACCTCGCTCCCTTCAATTGATCAAACAGATCATCGATCCTAGGTAGTGGGTACTTGTTTTTGATCGTCACTTTGTTCAACTCACAATAATCGATACAAAGTCTCATTGATCTATCTTTCTTCTTAACAAACAAAACTGGTACTCCCCACAGAGACAGACTCAGTTGGATATACTTCTTGTTCAACAATTCTTGCAATTGAATTATTAACTCCTTCATCTCTATCGGTGCCATTCTGTACGGAGCTTCCAAAATCGGCGTTGTTCCTGGTATTACATCTATGACAAATTCGATCTCCTTATCTGGCGAAAGTCCTGGCAATTCTTCTGGAAACACATCCGCAAACTCACTTACTACAGGTATCTGTCCCACCTCTGCTCCCACTTTCTAGGTATCAACAATGTGGGCTAGATAACCCACACATCCTTTCCTTAACAATTTCTTAGCTTGCATCATCGGCAGACAACCAGAGTGTCTAGGCGATTTACTACCATAAAACACTATCTTAGATTGATTTGGAGTCTGAAGGTTTATACTTTTCTTTTGGCAATCTATCATTGCCCCATGGTTATATTACCAATTCATTCCTAAAATTACATCGAACTCTCCTAGTTGAATTCGAATCAAATCCATGGGCAACTTATACCCCCTAATGTCCACACAACAATTCCTATGAATATGATTAACGAGAATTACTGCCTTATTCGTAACTTTTATATTCAGAGGATACTCTAATTCTTCTTGGGGTAAGTTTAATCGTTGCACGAATTCATACGATACAAAAGAACAAGTAGCACTCGAATTAAATAATACATATGCATCTATATCATTATCGGAATGATACCTGAAACAACATCTTTGGATGTGACCGCATCTTTGTAATAACCAGAAATTTTTAGGTCACAATATAAATGAGAAAATTAAATTATTTATCAATGTATTAAATACTTTGTAACTTATGAAAGATGTGTATGTGATTGAGTGAATATATATATATATATATATATATATATATATATTATATGTGTGTATATTTATTTATCATATTATGTGTAATAACAAGAAAGCTTTATAACCTAATTATACATATTAGGTATGAGAATTAAATAACCTAAGGGTTATATTTATTTGAGATTCATAGTATTTAAAATATATACTAGTGAACTAACTTAAGAGATTTATTTTTTATATCTCAATTTATTAATTATTTAAAACCTAATTAAAGCAAGTCTAATTGGGTTATATAACTAAATCAATATGAGTAATTATTTAAAGTCCAGAGTAAGTGGACTAGTAACCCTAATTAAATAAATAGGGTAAGATAAAATTAATGTTAGAACTATGCCAATTTATATGGCCCAAATAATTTAAATTAAAGCCCAAATAATTACATGAGTTGGCCCAAACTTTAGCCCAAAATTGGTGGAAATAAGCTAATAAAGCATTATAAAAAAATCAAAAATGGAGAAAATAAGGGGGGATGATCCGGGCAAGAGAGGAGAGAACAAAGCACATGGTTTATTTCATTTTTTTTCAACATTAGTTCAACAACTTCCCTTAGCATTTGTCTCCCTAGCCTTAGCCTCATTAAATTTGCTAAGATTTGCAAGGAAAGCTAAGATATTGGGAGATACAGGGGTGTGTGTGTGTGTGTGTGTGTGTGTGTGTGTGTGTATATATATATATATTACTAACTATAAATACCCCCCATTTCATTTGCCATTAAAAGTTTGCTTCATTTTCTTTCTTTATTCTCCAAAAAGCTTAGAATAAAATAGAGAGAGAAAAATAGAGAGAGGGCTGTCGAACTGCTATAGGAGGAAAGGAGGAGGAAATATTCCATACCACTAAGATTTATAACCTATTGTGGAAGAATAAGAAGGTGTGCATCAATAACTAGGTATAAAAGTCCTAAAACTCAAAACCTAATTAGTTTAATGTGATTTATTGTGGTTGTTTTTGATAAAATAATGAACTTATGTTCTTGAACCCTAGAGTAGTAGATCTACATATTTGATGAAGTTTCATGCTTAGATATTACCATTTTATGTGTTGTTAAGCTTCAACAAAGAAGAAGATGAAAAACAGTTTTTAGCTTATAAAACCCTAATTTTCAGTTCACTTTGGATCTTTACCATTTTAAATCTGGAAATTATTTTTGTGATTCATCAAGAAG
Source organism: Aralia elata (assembly GCA_034770075.1). NCBI lineage: Eukaryota > Viridiplantae > Streptophyta > Magnoliopsida > Apiales > Araliaceae > Aralia > Aralia elata. The sequence continues at coordinate 52,677,042 of CM068382.1, forward strand.
GCGAGTTAGATACATGAGTTATCTGATGAACCCAAGTAGAATCACTAAAAAATATTAAATGGATCAACCGTGGTGTCATTTTTCGTAAAACACTCCCTGTCAGCGAAAAATTTGGAAAACCTTATGAGCATACTGTCTAGATTTTGTGCAGGCTATTTCAGTCACTTTTTTTGCTCTAAAAATTTTGGTCTTTTGAGGTATGTTATTATATCAATTTAGCTAAATGTTGTCCAAAGATGGAAATTTTTTGATGTTCTGAGAGGGAGTTATGGCTTTTATAAAACAATACGATTTTAAAAGTAAACTATTTTAACATAGTGTATACAGCCCAGAAAATTATGAAAATTTAACTGGAATCAGTATATAGTAGTATGAGTCTACCGTATAAAGTTCAGAATTGTTGGACAAAAGGATAATTTATGATAAATGTAGTCATTTTAGACAGTTTTAGCCTATTTAAAAATAGGAAACGAATTTAGAAACTTGCAGGAAAATTATTTTGTCACTAAAATATTATATATTAAGTTTTCCCAGAAGATAAAAAATAATAATAATAATAATAAGCTGGTTTGATATTTTTCATACATGTGATTAAGTTAAGAATAAATGAGTAAATTAAGTTATATTAAGTTGTAAAACTTGTTAATGTAATTTGGTCATTTTTAATAAAATCGTATATATATGGCATGATATGTGTGTTAAAGAAATTAAATAGTAAGGGATAAAATAATTAAATTAAATTGTTTATAAATGATTAAAATATTATTAAATGATTAATAATATTAGAAAAAAATAAAATATTATTAAATGATTAATAATATTAGAGGTTATTAATAAAAAAATTAATTTATTAAAGGCATTTTCATTATCTATATGAGGTTACATTAAGTGTGATAAACTCATAATTTTAAGCAATGCTTTTAGAATCATGATGATGATCATGCTAATGAAATTTAAATTCTAGATAGCTTAAAACTAAAACCGTTCCTATTCGTTGGATTACTAATAGGGGATTAGTGAATCTGGATAGATTAGTACATACTTTGCTTGCTCTTAGAAAAAGGATGATTGATCTCGTAATCATTTGTGTGGAGACACTAAAGCAAGTATGTAGGTGCTTATTAGAGAATAAGTTCACTGAACGTGGCTCGCTAAAGAAATACCTAATGGAGTTTTACTTGTCTGTCAATAGAATTCCTTAAGTGATAGTAGTACAAGTGATCCTTAGACTTGAGATCATCATAGTATCTTGTATATGATGAGTTATACTTTAACATGTCCCTTAAGACCTTTAGGGAATATCAAAGGGTATGATTGGGTATAATAAGTTGTACATGGAGATATGTGAATGGTCAACAAATAATCTACCACTTCTAGTAAAAGGAGAGAATGTCCTATGTGATTCGATAAATAACAACTAAGAAATCTTTGGTCAAAGCAGAATGAAATTAGAAAGGTGTTTCTAATTTGTATTATTTAGAGTTGTGCATTTAAAAATCGAAATGCGTATAATTAAATAAGACTTGACAGTAATTTCATGTCTTATATTTAATTGGGATATTGTATGGTAGAATGATTGAATTGTACAGTAACTATTCACTGAAAGGTTCTTTTGTGATTAATGTTGAAATCTATATTATCTAGAAAGTCGTTGATCGCTAAGGGAGCTTACCCTTATTGTAGAATAAATATTATTTATTTAAATGAATTAAATAGTTTAATTTATTTATTTAAATAAGAGTAGAATTGTTCTAATTGATTTATTCATAACCGATTTAATATGAAGAACCTAAAGGGTCACACCGCAACAAAAAAATATTTATTTAAGAAATAAATGGCATTATCGTAATAATATGTTAAGTATATTTAATTTATGCTATAGTGATAGAATAAATTAAATAGCTTAATATTTATTATTTAATATTTTAGAAATATTAAATATAAATTAATAAGAGGAGTCTTATTAATATTATTATTATTAGTATTTAATTTCTAAATGGTTTAGAAATTAATTAATATAAGTACTCTCATTAATTCCTAATTGGATTAGGTGTTTAATTAATTAAAGGAGTTTAATTAAAAATAAAACCCTATTCCTAAATAGTTTAGGAGGGTTACCTAGATCTATATATAAGAGAAGTCTTATGATAGATGGGTGATGTGATTTTTCCAATTGTTGGGAAAGTACTTACAATTTCTATAGAGATAGAAACTAGGGTTTAGCCAAACACCCATCTTCTTGAATATGTATTATTCCTTGGTGGATTACCTCTAGAGGCCAAACACTTGGGTGGCTTGAATTGATCAAAAGAAGGAATCTAATCGGTAGAATTCAAGGAGAACGCGAATGATTTGGAGTTGAACTTGTACCCGAGGAAGCTTTGATCTACGAGGATATAATTCTAATTCTCTATCTTCCTTTTTTAATTGATAATTGAGCACAAAGAAAGATCATGGTGATGGTTTATATAAAATTTGAAAATCCGTTTTTATCGTGCTTCCGTTATATTTGTGTAATTTGATTACATGATCGCGTTACATACAAACCTAACAGTAGTATCACAGCCAAACCTTGTGCTAATTATCGATTTTGATGATTCCATGCATGTATGGGTATGTGATTCAATCAATTTTCTGGGCAAAAATTGTTTTTCAAACTCTGCAATGCAGCACGGCTGCGCCGCTCCCAATTTATTTTGGAACACGGCCGCACCCGAACCCAGAAACCGTTTCTGGGGGTGCAGTGCAATCGCGCCGATTCCCAGTTCATTCTGGGCACAGCCGCACCCGTCACTAGATTTTGAAAATTTTTTATTTTTAATTTTATTTATTTCAATTAAGATAAAAGGTCTATTTTGAATTGGAATATGATTAAAATTAAAAGTTTTATTTTAACTTGGAATAGGATTCCACGTTAATTAGAATAAAAGAGTTTATTCTGTTTTGGAATAGGATTCCATGTTTCCTAGAATAAAAGAGTTTATTCACATATGGAATAGGATTACATGTTTCCTAAAAAATAAATATGTTTATTTTGATAAAGATGTTTTCTGCGTATCTCGTATTCTCTAATTTTTCTTAATGTAAATTCTATCTCCCTCCTATGTACTTTCCTTGACTGCTGATCAAGGTTTTTATTTATAGTAAATAGTTTATGTAATAGGATTAGTTAGAATTATTTTAAAGAATTGAAGACAAAGGAGCAAAGAGCGCTTGAAGACCTGTTTGTAACACCCTAGGTTTGACCTTTCGGTTCACTTGGTGGCTCTAGTGAACCAACTAGAATAAAAGTCCATAATCAATCTGGGTAGAATATAGTATTCTATATATGCATGCTAACTATGTATATATTATATATTATTCAACATACTTCGCATGTTAAATAATATGATGCGTATTTTATATATATGCGTGTGCATGCGCGCTAATCAATATGAGACAAATAATAACAAACCCCTCAAAGAAATTATATTAAGTTGTAACGTTCAAAGATATTTGGAATATCGAACGTCGCCTTCTAGCATGGTAAAGCGATAAAGTATTGAATATTTAATATGAGTTTGTTGTGTCACACAAGGCAAGTATTAAATATTTAAGATATTGTCTTATCACATTTGATGCTTATTAAGGAATTAAACATTACATTTTTTGTGTCACACAAGGACGATATTTTTCTCTTCACATATATGGAGGTGCTAGGTTGGACTTAACTTGGATAATTTTGATTCGGATGTGTCACACATGATCAAAATAATCTAAGAGACAAAATACGAGTTACATGGTGATGTAATTGACAATAGTTGTCTACCTATTTATTTATATATAGTTTGTTGTGTCACACAAGGCTATATACATTTGAAATGATATCCTTATTCTCACTAGCAAATCTTTAATTAGACTTGCCGAACTATATATTGAGGGTAATATAGTTTGATAAAAATAGTGGGAGATACCAATTTAAATAAAGACCTAATTTATTTTGGTAATTAATAAAATGAATGTATGCTAAAATGTTGTTAAATTATAAATTCATTTAACAGAATTTTATAATGTCTGATTCACTATCACTACATAATATATTAGATGCTAATTAATCGGACCGAACTACACGGACTGGTTAAGGAATCTGAGAATAGTTCTCAAGGCTGAAAAACTATCTTATGTCCTTAATACACCTGTCCCTGTAACTATTGTAAAAACAGCCTCTGAGGAAGAGCTTACTACTTTTAGAAAGTGGCAAGATGATGCACAGTTGGCTCAATGCATCATGTTTGCATCCATGAGTAACGAGCTTCAGCGTTAGCTTGAAACTATGGATGCTCCTATTGTACTCCTACACCTCAAGGAGCTATATGGTGAAGAAAGTAGGACTACTAGATATTAGATATCTAAAGAGCTCTTCCGATCTAGAATGACCGGTGGCACTACAATACAGACACATGTCTTCAAAATGATCAATTTGATTGAACAATTGGGACGACATGGTTTTGTAATTGATGGAGAGCTGATCTAAGATTTGATCTTGCAATCACTTCCGGACTCTTTCTCACAATTTGTTGTGAATTTTCACATGAACAAGCTAGATGACAGCCTGCCTGAGTTGCTTAAACATGTTAAAAACTATAGAGAGTCACTTTCCAACCAAGAAAGACTGAGTCTTACTGGTAGATGATTCTTCCAAGAAGCGGAAAAGGGTCAAAGGATCTTCTGAAAAAGGAACAATTTAAAGAAGGTATAAGGAAAGGCAAAAACAAATGACAATAAGGACAAAACTAATGCAGATAGCAAAGGAGTTTGCTTCTAATGCAATAAGCCTGGACACTGGAAAGAAACTGTAAGGAGTATCTTGTAGAGGCTAACCAGAAGAAGCTTAGTGAAGCTTCGGTTAACAGATGTAGTTTTATTCATGATTAAAATAAATCTTTTTGTAAGTCAAGGTTCTACTTGGGTACTGGATACCGACTATAGTTCTCACATATACAATTCAATGTAGAGACTAAGCAGAAGTAGAAAGCTAAACAAAGAGAAAGTAATCTTACGTGTGAGGAATGGAGCAATGGTTGTTGCATTAGCCGTATGAACTTATTATTTAGCGTTGCCTACGGGCAAGTCTATTAAGTTAATAAGTTGTTATTATGTTCCAGTTCTCATTAGAAACATTATTTCTTTCCGTTGCTTGACAAGGAGAGTTCTGGTATTATATTTAAGAACAATTGTTGATCTATTTATAATAATAATATTTTGTTTGAAACTAAAAGATTACTTGATGGACTTCGTATACTTAACTTATATGAAAAAAATAATTTTACAAATTGAACAAACTAGTAAAAGAAAAGGAGGTGATCATTCAAAGAGTTGAATATGTGTATTTGATTAAATATAAGTCTGAATCATTTAAAAGGTTCAAAGAATTCAGAAGTGAAACAAATTGACAAAGTATTAAGATTCTTTGATCAGATCGATGAAGGAATACTTGTGCAATAAGTTTCTAGATCATCTCAAAATGGTATTTTCTCATAATAGACACCTCCTGATATGCAATAATTAATTGGTGTATCTAAAAGGAGAAATCGTACCATGTAGGACATGGTGCGGTCCATAATAATTTTTACCGATATTCCAGTATCCATCTAGGGTTATGCCCTAGAAACGACTGCATATCTACAAAATAAGGTAACCTCAAAATCCGGCCCCAAGACTCGATAAAAGTTATGGATAGGAAGAATTCCTAGTCTTAAGTATGTTAAGATAAGGGGTTGTCCAGCTTATGTGAAAAGGTTTCAAAAGGATAAGCTTAGGACAAAATCTGACAAGTGCATATTTGTAGGATATTCTAAAGAAAGTTTAGGGTATTATTATTATAATCCTACACGCTGCCTTCTTGAATAAAGGTGTTTATCATTGAAGGAGCTAGTGGGAGGGTAATAGATCTTGAAGGAGTTCAAGAACCACAAAACACTTTAAGTCAAACCGAGGAACCTGTAGATAGACCTATTGTACCACAACTGAATCATAAATCTGGAAGAGTACCGAAGATACCTAGGAGGTATGGATTCATCATAGAGGATGATGATGAGGTACGCATCATAGATGATGATGATTTAATTATATACGATGAGGATATGAGTAGTAGACACTCAGAGAAATGGTAGATGGTCATGAAATCTGAAATGGACTCTATGTATGAGAACCAAATATAGACTCTGGTTACTCCATCGAAAGGCATAGTGCCTATAGAGTGTAAATGAGTTTTTAAGAGAAAGATTAGCGCAGATGGCAAGGTAGATACCTATAAGACCAGAATGGTGACAAAAGATTTCAAATAATGGTAAGGAGTTGTCCATCATGAAATCTTCTCACCGGTATCAATGCTTAAGTCCATTCGAATTTTGCTTGTGATTGCAACTTATTATTATGAAAACAGGTAAATAGATGTGTAAATGTCCTTCTTCAATGAAGACTTGAGGAGAATGTATGTATGTATGATACAGCCAGAGAAAGTTGTTTCAAAGGTTGAAGCAAATCGTGTATGTAAGCTACAATGATCCATTTATGGATTGAAACAAGCTTCTCAAAGATGGAACATTCATTTTGATGAGACAATCAAAAGAGTTTAATTTTATCAAAAATAAGAATGAACCTAGTGTGTACAAAAGGGTCACTGGGAGCGTTGTGACATTCCTAGTATTATATGTTGATATACTACTAATAAGGAATGACATACTAGTGCTACAATCAGTAAGGATAAAATTATCTAAACATTCCTCCATGAATAACTTGGGAGGAGCATCCTATAAATTGGGGATATAAATCTATATTGATAGATTTAAAAGGATGCTCAGCTTGACCCAAGGAACGTATATTCATTCAATGCTAAAGGCGTTTAGCATGGCAAACTCTAAGAGATGTCTCATGATAATGAACCATGGAGTGTAGCTCTCTAAAATTGTCCCCAATGAAAGAGATAACATGAGTTACTATCATGTATGCAATGAAATGTACAAGACTTGATGTTGATCGGTCATATTCTGGAGAAGATCACTGTAAGAAGTGAAAAATATCTTTAAGTACTTAACCAGTACTGAGGATGTGATCATAATTCATGGTGGGTCTGAATTAAAACTAGAGGGTTAAACAGACTCAAGTTTTTTAAAATGACCAAGACGACAACAAATCCACTTTAGGGTAAGTCGTTACCTTGAATGGTGGTGCAGTGAATTAGAAAAGTTCCAAACAGCAAAGAGTTGCTTATTTAGTGACAAAGACAAAGTATATAGCTGTAAATGAAGCTACAAGTTGATTGTTTGGATGAAAAGTTTATTACAGAACTTCCTAAGTCTCATCTTGGATTCAAACATGTGTTGCGGCACTTTCATTTGATTAGAGAAATCATTGAAAGAGAAGAAATCACTAAAGAGATAATGGACTCTCAAGAACAACATTGCATATCCATTTACTGAAACTTTATCCAACAACAGGATGATCGTCACTCAGAGAAGAAGGGTATTAGATACCATGGCGATTGGCTTTAGTGCAAGTGGGAGATTGAAATTAGTATGCACACAAGCCAATCATATTTGATATGATGTAGCATATACTTTGTAATCTTATTTGGTTATTAATAATTTATTAAAGGCATTTTTATTATCTACATGATGTTGTTACATTAAGTGTGATAAGCCTATAGTTTTGAGCAATGTTTTTAGAATCATGATGATGATCATGCTAATGAGATCTAAATTCTAGATAGCTTAAAACTAAAATTGTTCCTAATCGTTGGATTACTAAAAAGGATTAGTGAATCCGGATAGATGAGTACATACTTTGCTTGCTCTTAGAAAGAGAATAATTGACCTCATAATCATTTGTGTGAAGACACTAAAGCAAGTATGTAGGTGCTTATTAGAGAATAATTTCACTGAACGTGGCTCGCTAAAGGAATACCTAATGAAGTTTTACTTGCCTATTAATAGGAATTCCTTAAGTGATAGTAGTACAAGTGATCCTTAGACTTGAGATCATCATAGTATCTTGTGTATGATGAGTTATACTTTGACATGTCCCTTAAGACCTTTAGGGTATATCAAAGGGTATGATTGGGTATAATAAGTTGTACATGGAGATAGGTGAATGGTCAATAAAGAGTCTACCACTGCTAGTAAAAGGAGAGAATGTCATATGTGATTCGATAAATGACAACTCATAAGTTTTTTGCCAAAGCAGATGAAATTAGAAAGGTATTACTAATTTGCATTATTTAGAGTTGTGCATTTAAGAATCGAAATGCATATAATTAAATAAGACTTGACAGTAATTTCATGTCTTATGTTTAATTGGGATATTGTATGGTAGAAGAATTGAATTGTACCGTAACTATTCACTGAAAGGTTCTTTTGTGATTAATGTTGAAATCTATATTATCTAAAAAGTCACTGATCGCTAAGGAAGCTTACCCTTATTGTAGAATAAATATTATTTATTTAAATAAATTAAATAATTTAATTTATTTATTTAAATAAGATTATAATTGTTCTAATTGATTTATTCACAACCAGTTTAATATGGAAAAATTAAAGGGTCACAGTGCAAAAGGAAAATATTTATTTAAGAAGTAAATGGCATAATCGTAATAATATGTTAAGTATATTTATTTATGTTATGGTGATAGAATAAATTAAATAGCTTAATATTTATTATTTAATATTTTGAAAATATTAAATATAAATTAATAAGAGGAGTCTTATTAATATTATTGCTATTATTACTATTTAATTTTTAAATGGTTTAGGAATTAATTAATATAAGTACTCTCATTAATTCTTAATTGGATTAGGAGTTTAATTAATTAAAGGAGTTTAATTAAAAATAAAACTCTATTCCTAAATAGTTTAGGAGGATTACCTAGATCTATAGATAAGAGAAGTCTTATGATAGATGGGTGATGTGATGTTTTCAATTGTTAGGAGAGTACTTATAATTTCTATAGAGATAGAAACTAGGGTTTAGTCAAACATCCATCTTCATGAATACGTATTATTCCTTGGTAGATCACCTCTAGAGGCCAAACACTTAGGTGACTTAAATTGATCAAAAGAAGGAATCTAATCGGTGGAATTCAAGGAGAAGACGAAGGATTTGGAGTTGAACTTGTACCCGAGGAAGCTTTGATCTACGAGGGTATTTGATCTACGAGGGTATAATTCTAATTCTTTATCTTCCTTTGTTTAATTGATAATTGAGCACAAGGAAAGATCATGGTGATGGTTTGTAGAAAATTTTAAAATCAGTTTTTATCGCACTTTCGCTATATTTGTGTAATTTGATTGCATGCTCGCGTTATATACAAAACTAACAATTATAAGTCGAGATATGTTATGCTAATTGAAAGATCAATCTATAGCTCTTTCCATAATAGATTATATTAAATTGCGTAGCAGTAGTCATCGAACGAGACAAGTTTCCTAACTCAAACGTGAGTTATTATTTTTCAAGAATGTTAGTGGATAATTATTGTTGATTATTCCACATCTATAATGATTATTGATATTCGCCCTTAGTGCAATTGATTTCTTGTTCCATTATTTGAACTGTAAAATAATTAAAATTCTTTTATTCATGAACTGTTTATGAGCTAGATCTATGCTAGTTATAACAGCTAGATCGAACATATTTAAATTTGTTAAATCAAATATGTTTTAAAATCCGTTGCAAAATAATTGATTTGGTAAGGACTCTTAGACTGAGAAAAAGAACAATTTTTTACTAAGGCTTCATATCGGAAAAGGATTATTTGCCCGTTTACATAAGTGTTATGCATATTCACCGGGTATGAAAGGTTGATCCCCTTGATTACCAAAACCTACTTAAGGGTCCAGTTTAATTACTGATAAATCATCAGTACTTGTTCATGGTCATTGCCGACCACTCAACATTATTATTCAATTATCCAATTATTAAAACTTGATTCATGTTCGTTCAAAATTATTATCTATTGTTGATAATTCAAAATCTTATTCTTTTTCAATCATGATATATTACTCTTGTATTTAAACTTGCTGAGCAAATTAGTTGCTCACTCTTGCTATATTATAATATTATTTTAGTTAAGCCCGAATCATCCAAGAAGGACAAAGGAAAAGGCAAAGTCCAAGAGTAGATTATTATGCACGTTTATTTATAAAGTTATCTGATGTAAATTTATTATGTAAACCTTTTGAGAATTTAATGGTATCTAATTAAGTTAAGGTTAGTAGACCTTGGGAAATGATGTAGGACTTATTGTATGAACAATTTATGTTTATATATTCCGCAATAGTTTATGGAATGTATATGATGATGATGGATCGTGAGCACGAAACCCGAGGTTATGAAACTCGAATTTGGGACTGTCACAGGTTGGTATCAAAGTTGTAAGTTATAAACATTAGGATGCAAAACTTAGGTTATAACCTTAGAAGAAAACTCGTATAGAGTATGTTAGGAGATGGATTGTGGAAATTCATCGAGTATGGGTTGTGCATAATAAAATATCATTTTATTTCATCAATGAATATATTTTATTATGTTATTTTTTTATTTGTTATTGGTGTTGTGATTATAGGATGACTGGCGAAGGGCAAGACAGTCATACTATTGATCAAGAGCAGGTGGACCCTATTGAGGAGCCTATGAAGTGGTTGTGGTTGGTGAGTTAATGGATAGAAATTTGGAATTAGAGGAAAGAAATACAGAGTTGGAAGGCCGAGTTGCTCACTTAGAAGAGCAGAACATGACCCATCAGTTTATGGAGGTACGGTACAAGGAGCTAGCCTATTAGTTACAGGCTGAGATGGCAGAAATGAAGGAACAATTGGAAGGATATGTGACTTCGGCCCAACATATAGGGCCACTACTTCATCAGTTAGTCGCCCGAAATACTGAGTTGAGAGAAATTAGAGAAAGAAGAGTTGAAGTTGAGGGAGCTGAGGATAGAACATCAGGCTATGAAGTTTGATTTTGATTTGGAAATTGCTGACAAGATCAGAATTGAGGATGCATGGGTTAGAGCAGCTAGGAGAGTTGACCAGTATGAGGTGGTAAATGGATATGATGCATCCCCACTTTATGTGTATAGGGGGAATGTAGTTATGGTAAATCCCATCTTTTGTTGCCTTAGTGGGATAGATAGCGTTAATAGGAATATACCAAAATATTGTAAGTGTGCGACACTTTTATTTGGTATATGGATATAAACGCAACGTTATGCTTACATGATTGTCTAAGTTTCAATTACGTATTAAATTTTAAATGCTAACACTAATAAAAGATGTGGCATAAAATGTAAAACACACAAAAATAATTTAATGTTTTGTTTAATTAGACAATGTCGCCAAGAAGAGAACAATGAAACCGAAGGGTAGAAGAATCCGTTAATAATGAAGAAGGTAACACAAACCCTACACAAGATTTTGTGAATATGCTAGCAGAGGCTATGCAGAATCGAGCAATAGCCGCAGGAAATCCGTCAGGGAATCAATTGACAAATTTTAAAGACTTTAAGGCAGTAGGTCCGCCAGAGTTTAAGGGACCAACAGATCCAATCGAAGCTCAAACTTGGATAAAGGAAATGGAAAAGGCCTTTGTTATTGCAAGGGTTGCTGAGGAGGAAAAGATACCTTTTGCTACCTATTTGATGAAAGGTGAGCCGAACTTCTGGTGGGAATCCAATCAGAATAGGGCCGGAGAAGGGGTGGTAACGTGAGAAAGATTTAAGGACCTATTTTTCGAGAATTATTTTTCACGAAGTATGCAAGGAAGGATGGAAGTTAAATTCTTGGAATTGAAGCTAGAGCACATGTCAGTTTCGGAGTACGCAGCCAAGTTCAACGAGCTAGCAAGGTTCACACCATATCAAGTGGATACGGAGGAACGAAAGGCGCGACATTTTGAGAATGGATTAAAACCATGGATATTCAGCAAGGTAGCAGTACTACAGATTGACTCATTTTTTACTCTGTTAGAGAAGACAATCATTGCAAAAGGGGGAAGTGAAGTGGTATCCAAGTATAACTGAGAAAAGAACAAGAAAAAGAACGAAGGTGGGAATCAGAATGTCAGCAGTGGCGGTAGCAACAACAAAAAGCGCAAGTGGAACAACAGTGGTAATAACTCAGAGAATCAATAAGGAAGTTCACAGCAGAAGAAATAGGCATGTAATAAGTGTGGAAAGAATCACTCGAGGGAGTGCATGAAGGGAAGGAATGTATGTTATAACTGCGGACAGGAGGGGCATATCGCTCCAAATTGTCCTAAACCTAAGAAGGGAGGATGTTTTTCATGTGGAGGAACAGGACATCGATTCAAGGACTGTCCATTGAAGAAGAGTACTGATGGAGGAAGTGGTAACAAGGGTAGCAATAGTAAGTTAACAATTGGAGGGCCAGTGCAGCCAAGCAAGCCAACAACTCGGACGCTTAACATGACAGTGCAAGACGCAGTAGCATTGAAGGAAGTGGTGTCAGGTATTATTCCGATCAATAATATAAATGCATATGGATTATTTGATTCAGGAGCTACCTGTTCATTTGTGTCTGATGATTTTGCTAGAAGGTTAGATTTTACTCGTGAAAAGTTAGAAAACCCAATGAATATAGAGGTTGCAAATAAAGAAGTAATCCCTGTTGAGTATATCCATAGGAACTGTTGTGTGGAAATAAGGGGACATAAGTTAAGCGTGAATTTAATTCTGATACGCTTAGGAGAATTTGATGTGATCCTAGGAATGGATTGGTTATTTAACCATGAGGCAGTTATTGACTGTTAGAAGAAGAGTATACGCCTTCGGACACCAAATAAGTTTAAGGTTGTATTTTATGATAGCAAGTCGCCAAGACAAACGTGTTGTGTGACGATGATGCAGGCCAAGAAACTGTTAAAGAAAGGATGTGAGGGGTATTTGGCTCATATAGTGAATACCTAGATGGTGAATTCTGAAATAGGACAGATACCTATAGTTAATGAGTTCGTGGACGTCTTTCTAGAGGAATTGGCAGGGCTTCCACCAGACCGAGAGATAGAGTTCATGATTGATTTAGTACCAGGGACATCGCCAATATCGAAAGTACCGTATAGGATGGCTCCGGTAGAAATGAGAGAGTTAATGGTACAACTGCAGGAATTGTTGGACAAGAAGTACATTCAACCGAGTGTCTCTCCATAGGGAGCACCGGTATTATTTGTAAAGAAGAAAGACGGATCGATGAGACTATGCATGGACTATAGGGAATTGAACAAAGTGACGATTAAGAACAAGTACCCGTTACCAAGAATAGACGATCTTTTTTATCAACTCAAAGGAGCAAAGTATTTTTTGAAGATTGATTTGAGGACTGGTTATCATCAATTGAATGTGAGGAAGGAGGATGTACCAAAGACAGCATTTAGAACTCGTTAAGACCATTATGAATTTTTAGTGATGTCGTTTGGACTGACGAATGCGTCGGCTACATTTATGAACTTAATGAATAGAGTGTTCAAACAATACCTGGATAAGTTTGTGGTTGTGTTCATTGGCGATATTTTGGTGTATTCGAAAACTAAAGAAGAGCATGTCGAACATTTAAGGTTAGTACTGGAGACATTAAGGAAGGAGAAGTTGTACATGAAATTTTCAAAGTGTGAATTCTGGTTAAAGAGAGTTCAATTTTTAGGACACGTTATTGATGAGGAGGCAATTTCTGTAGATCCAACAAAGGTAGAAGCGGTGAAAAATTGGGGACAGCCGAAGACACCGACGGAGGTCAATAGTTTCTTAGGATTAGCGGGCTATTATCGGAGATTTATTCAAGATTTCTCGAAGATAGCAATGTCGTTGACCAATTTGACAAGGAAGACAGTTAAGTATGTATGAACGGAGAAATGTGAGCACAGTTTTCAGGAGTTGAAGAAGCGACTAAGTGAAGCACCTGTGTTATCCTTACCAGATAGTACGGGAGGTTTTACAGTGTACAGTGATGCGTCTCACAAGGGACTAGGTTGTGTATTGATGCAAAACGGTAAGGTCATTGCGTACGCGTCATGCCAGTTAAAGGACTATGAAAAGGGATACCCTACCCATGACCTGAAATTGGTTGCAGTAGTGTTTGCCCTTAAGATTTAGAGACATTATCTCTATGGGAAAAAGTGTGAGATATTTACAGATCATAAGAGTCTAAAGTATATCTTTACACATAAGGAGTTGAACATGAGGCAGAGGAAGTGGTTAGAATTGATCAAAGATTATGATTGTGAGATTCTATGTCATCCAAGAAAGGCCAACGTATTGGCAGATGCTTTAAGCAGAAAAAGTAGAGAGAAGTTGTTTGCATTGACAGAGCAGGAAAAATTAGTAAAAAAATGGCTAAAATGGAGTTGAAGGTGAAAAATCCAAATAATTCAGAGGGGAAAGTGATGGAGATGGAAGCAAGTCCAACCTTAATAGATAAGGTGAAAGAGGCTCAAGAGAAATGATGAAGAATGTGGTAACGTTAAGAAACGGTTAGCTGAAGGTGAAGAGTTGAAGTATAAAATTGATAGCACCGGATTGTTGAGGTTCGAAGAGCGAGTTTGGGTACCTTTAGTACCGGAATTAAGAGAGGAGATTTTGCAAGAAGCGCATAGTACGAGATACTCGATTCATCCGGGTAGTACAAAGATGTATCAAGATTTGCATCAACATTTTTGGTGGCCGAACATGAAGAAAGAGGTTGCCGAATGTGTTAGTCAATGTTTAACTTGTCAACGAGTCAAGGTAGAATATCAACGACCGAGTGGATTATTGCAGCCGTTAGAGATTCCTGAATGGAAATGAGAGCAAGTCACGATGGATTTTGTGGTGGGACTTCCAGCAACGCAGAAAGGTTATGACGCCAGATGGGTGATAGTGGATCGTCTTACAAAGTCATCACACTTTTTGCCGATCAAGATTAGGCACAATCTGGATTAACTCGCCAAATTGTATATCAAGGAAATAGTTTCAAGACATGGAGTGTCGATATCAATTGTATCTGATAGGGATCCGCACTTCACGTCAAATTTTTGGAGGAGTCTTCAAGAAAGAATGGGGACACAATTAAGGTTAAGCACCGCATATCATCCACACACCAATGGTCAAAGCAAGAGAACGATTCAGACATTAAAATACATGCTCAGAGCCTGTGTGATGGACTTCAAGGGAAGCTGCGAGGATCATCTTCCATTAGTAGAGTTTGCGTATAATAATAGTTATCACGCGAGCATTGGTATGCCACCGTACGAAGCACTGTATGGGAGAAAATGTAGAACACCCTTATGTTGGGATGAGGTAGGTGAACGAAGACTGTTGGGGCCATGGTGTGCTGTCGCAGGCAACCAAAAATAAAACCTTACTGCGAACGATAATTATGTAGTAGTTCAAGCAAAAGAGTAGATCCCATAGAGAATGATTAATCTATTTTTATATTTTGTATACCAGAAAAGGGGGTTTTGAATGTAATTATTAAAGTAAACTAAAAATAATGCAAAATAATTTATTCAAGTAAATCAGAGAAAATAAACCTTGGATTAAATCAACTTCCACCTCATAAACTTCCACTGATCATTAACTCAAGCATAATCAATTAATATTATGAATATTCACCGTTAGAATCAATTCACCATTCAGAATTATTCCATTTCTTTCTTTAATATTAGTTAGATAGAAACAAGCGATCTAAATAACCCTAACTACTAAACAACTTCAGATAAGCGCTAAAAGTTAAATCTAGTAGATGCTTTAAGAATTAGAAAAACCGATGAAGCTAAACAACACAAGCACAAGCGGTTGTATTTAATTTAGTTGAGTATTCTTCCTAAGATATAATAATCTCGTGATCTCCAGTCAATTATTAACTTTAGTTGCTTCTCAAATTAGAGTGACCAAACAATTACGGATTTGATATCTAATTTAGTAGTAGATTTCTACGAATAATAAACTAGCGTGCACTCTAGTAATTAAACATATCAATCATAGAATTCAAGCACGGAAGAATAATCAATACTCAAAATAATAATTGAATAATTAAAATCAATTAGATCTCACAGTGCAATACTTCTGAGGTTTCCGTCTTCTTAATCCAAGAATAAGAATTCAGTTACACATGACCTTGAAAACACCAAAGAATTATAAAGAGGAAAGTTTGTAGACAAGTCCCTAAGCTCTCTTGGTAATCCTCTATTTATAGGCATAAGACATTAATTCTTTTCCATGTAGGTTTCAACTTCCTAGTGGCAATCAACTTCCTTCAAGAAGATCTTCTAGATAGATTTTCCTTTTCTTCATTGGATTTGACTTGCTCACCACGATTGTTCCACTTCCTTCCTTATCCTTGTAGGATTCTTCTTGTTTCTTTCCTTCCTTAAATAGAAGCATTAAATATTACTTGATCACCAAGATATTGACTTTAAAATATTAAATCCTACAAAATAAAATAAAATATATTAATTAAATAAACTAATATAATTAAAAAGGAAAAACATTTAATTGCACCTTAAATAAAAATATAAGAATAATAAGTGTATTTAGGCACAAAATAAATACAAAAGATTAAGCATTAAGGGATAAAAATATAACATATTTTATTCTCATCAAATTTCCCCGCACTTATCTTTTGCTCGTCCTCGGGCAAAATAAAAATAAATTATAATACAAAAATTCAACTAACAAACTTGACAAACTTGACACACCTGAGCCACAAATAATATGAATTTCAACATTAGCCTCAAAGATTCAAAACAATAACTCTTGAGAAATTTCAAAACAATATATCATCTAAAATTCGGGCTTATTTATCAATCTTACTTCACTCTCAACCCTTCGTGTGTGTATGAATCCAAATGTACCAAACCAATCAGAACTCAGAAAAATTTATGAGATCAAAACCTTGAAGGAAAAAGAGAAATTCAAGCACTTATTTTCACACCATTCTCAGTTAATCCAAGTAGTCAACACTAGAGGATCAAGAGGCTTTTTTTTCTTTCCTTTTTTTTTCTTTTTTATTCGGTAAGTGCATTTTATGCTCCATCTTACCAGCGAGTGCGTTTTACGCTCCATCTCGCATGTCACATGTTTATGAGTGAGTGTGTTTTACGCTCCATCTCAACCCACCACATCAATCATATTTTTTATTTGTTATTTTTTTCTCTATTTTTTTCTTCTTTTTTTTCAAATTTTCAAACTTTGCCTAAATCATTTCCCCTTCTTTAAAAAACACCTCATATTAACATTAAATTATGATCAAACAAGTAATAAAGTTCCAAAATTTTTCCTTCAATTCATTCAATCAAATAAATTTCTTCCAAGTTAAAACTAGGATAACCAAATGGACGTGTGCTCAAAAATGAAGGGTCTCACATAAAGTAATAATCAACAAAGAAAACCAAATTCAGACTACCCAATGTCTATCAATCTTCCGAAGAGTTATCAAAAAATAAATCAAAATTTTATCATTAGTCAAAAATTAAAATTCAAATCAATTTATTGCTCAAGTGACACATCCTAAAAATTAAAGACTATCCCATTTTCGTAGGAAACACGATTGTATTTAGCATGTGC
Source organism: Aralia elata (assembly GCA_034770075.1). Lineage (NCBI taxonomy): Eukaryota > Viridiplantae > Streptophyta > Magnoliopsida > Apiales > Araliaceae > Aralia > Aralia elata. The sequence goes on from CM068382.1 coordinate 52,694,629, forward strand.
AACAAGCCTTTAAACCCCAAGGTTAACCCAAGTGGATGAGTTTTGTCTCGTGAGCGTTTGCAGTGAATATACCCATAAAATTTAAAATAACAAAAATAATCAACCTAAATAAAATATAAAAAATAACAAAATAACAAATAATCAAACAAAATATAATAAAAATAAAAAATAAAATAATAAGTAACCTTTACATCCTCCCCTCCCCCCTCCGCCCCCACACTTAAAACTTACATTGTTCCTAATGTAAAGTAAAATGCAAAGAAAAGTAAAAAGATACTCCCCTATGGGTTGCCTCCCATGCAGCGCCTTTGTTTAAAGTCTTTGGCTCGACCAAATTCCCTTGTCTCAATCTGGTTCAAACACACAAATTGTCTCTTCATGTTGCCACTTAATCTTTTCATTGAATTGCTTGGCATCATTGTACGGGTGAAAATCCTCGAACTCATCTTCATCCATCAGCAGAAAATAACTGTCATCATTCGATTTATCCTTTCCTATATCTTTGATCACATTAACCTGGGAACATTCCTCACAACTATTTGGAAGTTTGATTGCCTGTAATAGAGACTTCTCGTTAAAAACCGGTAATTCAACATAAAAGGTATCACCTGCCTTCGGAGCATCATTCAACGCTGCAACAGATCCTTGTAATTTTGCACTTTCCTCATCAATGTTTACAATTTCCAAAGCATCCTTTTTATCTAGTTCAAAGACTTCCTGTGCTAAAGAGTCAACCACATTAATAGAATAAATGCAATTATCTTCACTGGGATATCGCATGGCATCATAAATATTGAATTTACAAATTTTGCCATCAAATTCCATTGAAAATGTTACGCTGTGAACATCAATTTTAGTTTTGGATGTCTTTAAAAATGGTTTTCCTAACAAGAGAGGTGCATTTTGGTCACCGTTTTCCATATCAAGCACATAAAAATTCGTAGGAAAAATCAATTCATTGACTTGCACAAGAACATCCTCAATTACACCTCTGGGATAAGCATTAGATCTATCAGCCAATTAAATTATTGTACCAGTTTTACTCAAAGGTTCAAGTGACAAAGAAGCATATATAGAATATAGCATGACATTAATAGATGCTCCTAAATCTAACATGATTTTTTTAAATCTAGTGCTACCTATTGTGCAAGGGATAGTGAACATACCCAGATCTTGGCATTTAGTAGGGAGTTCTTTTTGAATAACAGTTGAGACATTCTTTCCTACTTTTACCTTTTCATATCCTTTTAATTCTTGTTTCCTTTTGTGCGTGCACAGTTCTTTCAAAAATTTAGCATATCGAGGTACTTGTTTAATGGCATCAAACAATGGAATATTTACCTTGCATTTACGGAAAGTTTCAAACAAATCTGAGTATTTATTAATTTTTCTTTTTTCAGTTAAGCAAGAGGGAAATGGGGTACAGGTTTATATTCTGAGAGAGGAGAAAATTTACGCTTCGATGCACCTTCATCACTCTCATCTCCACTGTCTGCTTTATCACTATTTGCTTCATCTTTACCCTTATCTGCATTGTTTTGCTCCTTTGGTGTAGGTACTAACTTTTCTGGAATTTGTAACTCACTACCACTTCTCAAAGTGATGGCGCTTGCATTCTCTTTTGGATTCACCATTGTTTGAGAGGGTAATTTTCCCGAACCTTGCACCTCCAAGCGACTGATTGTAGTTTCCATTTGTCCCACTTATGTACCCAAATTCTGAATACTTGCCCTCGTTTCTTGTTGAAATTACAAAGTGTTAGTGGCAAGAGATTTAACAATATCTTCTAAAGACATACTAGAGTTAGAAGAATTGCCCTGTTGTTGTTGTTTGGGATAGGGCTGCTTGTATTACTAAAAATTTGGGGCATTTTGATTTGCAGACTGATTTGCTTGAACATTCCCGTAGCTAAAATTAGGATGATCCCTCCATCCAGGATTATACGTGTTTGAATAAGGATCATATTTTCTTTGGGTTGTCCAGAAAATCCTCCTACTGTATTTATTTATTCAAATGACTCATCTTGAAGGGTTGGGCACATATCTGTTGGATGTCCTACTACCGCACAAATTTTGCAAGCTTTCACCTATTGTGGATTACCTACAGCCATTTGACGAATAAGAGATGTTAGACTCGCAATTTGATGTTCAATTGAAGAAATTTATACCTCACTAGCATTCATGGGTGCAAAATCAAGTCTAGTGTCAAATTACTGAGAGTTAGTCGCCATATTCGCAATGTGATTCCTTGCAGCCTCGGGAATTTTATCCACCAAGGCTCCTCCACTCGCAGCATCAATCATGCTTCTATCGGTTGAAGTAAGTCCTTCATAAAAGTATTGAATGAGAAGTTGTTCACTTATTTGATGATGGGGGCAACTTCCACACAATTTCTTGAAGCGTTCCCAATATTCATATAAAGATTCTCCATTATTTTGTGTCACGCCACAAATTGACTTCCGAATATTGGCTGCTCGTGAAGTGAGAAAATATTTCTCCAAGAACAATCTTTTCATCCCTTCCCATGTTGTGATACTCCCGGAAGGTAGATAGTAAAGCCATTCCTTTGCCAAATCCTTTAGAGAAAATGGAAAGGCTCTCAATTTGATTTGCTCCTCGGTCACTCCGGTCGGTTTCATACTCGTGCATACCACATGAAATTCCTTCAAGTGTTTATGTGGATCTTCACCTGCCAAACCATGAAAAGTAGGGAGAAGATGTATTAGTCCAGATTTCAATTCAAATTGAGTATTATTATCAAGATTGGGAAAAGTTATGCATAATGGTTGTTAATCCAAGTTCGGAGCTGTAAGCTCCTTCAAAGTTCGATTCGCTGCCATGACCTCCTTCTCTTCGAAATTTTTCCGAGCTTCTTTCCTTAATCTAAAATAGTTCTCTCTATCTCTGGATCACACTTTAAATCACCTTGATTAGTAGATCGAGTTTCGAGCATAAACAATCAAGGAAATTCAAATTACTTATGAAAAATAATTAAAATAAAATAAGGATAACAAAAATACAAAAACAAATTAAAATCACTCCCCGGCAACGGCACCAAATTTTGGTGTGTTGTCGCGGGCAACCAAAAATAAAACCTTACTGCGAATGATAATTATGTAGTAGTGCAAGCAAAAGAGTCGATCTCATAGAGAATGATTAATCTATTTTTATATTTTGTATACCAGAAAAAGGGGTTTTGAATGTAATTATTAAAGTAAACTAAAAATAATGCAAAATAATTTATTAAAGGAAATCAGAGAAAACAAACCTTGGATTAAATCAACTTCCACTTCAGAAACTTACACTAATCATTGACTCAAGCATAATCAATTAATATTTTGAATATTTACCGTTAGAATCAATTCACCATTAAGAATTATTTCATGTCTTTTCTTAATTTTAGTTAGATAGAAACAAGCGGTCTAAATAACCCTAACTACTAAACAACTTCAGACAAGCGCTAAAAGTTTAATCCAATGGATGCTTTAAGAATTAAAAAAACCGATGAAGCTAAACAACACAAGCACAAGCGGTTGTATTTAATTTAGTTGAATATTCTTCCTAAGATATAATAATCTCGTGATCTGCAGTCAATTATTAACTTTAGTTACTTCACAAATTAGAGTGACCAAACAATTACGGATTTGATATCTAATTTAGTAGTAGATTTTTATGAATAATAAACTAGCGTGCACTCTAGTAATTAAACATATCAATCATAGAATTCAAGCACAGAAGAATAATTAATATTTAAAATAATAATTGAACAATTAAAATCAATTAGATCTCACAGTGTAATACTTCTGAGGTTTCTGTCTCCTTAATCCAAGAATAAGAATTTAGTTACACATGACCTTGAAAACACCAAAGAATTATAGAGAGAAAAGTTTGTAGACAAGTCCCTAAGCTCTTTTGTTATAAGCATAAGACATTAATTCTTTTTTATGTAGGTTTCAACTTCCTAGTGGTAATCAACTTCCTTCAAGAAGATCTTCTAGATAGATTTTTCTTTCCTTCATTAGATTTGACTTGCTCACCAAGATTGTTCCACGTCCTTCTTTATCCTTTTAGGATTCTTCTTATTTCTTTCCTTCCATGAATAGAAGTATTAAATATTACTTGATCACCAAGATATTGACTTTAAAATATTAAATCCTACAAAATAAAATAAAACATATTAATTAAATAAACTAATATAATTAAAAAGGAAAAACATTTAATTGCACCTTAAATAAAAATATAAGAATAAGAGTGTATTTAGGCACAAAATAAATACAAAAGATTAAGCATTAAGGGATAAAAATATGACATATTTTATTCTCATCCAGAATTGGTGCAGCAGACCGTGGAGATCATCAAAGTGATAAGAGTTCGTCTAGTTGCAGCTCAAGACAAACATAAGAAATATGCGGATTTACATCGCAAGAAAAGAGATTTCGAAGTGGGAAGCTTCGCGTTTTTGAAAGTATCTCCCTATAAATGGAAAATAAGATTTGGCAAGAAAGGAAAATTGAGTCCAAGATTCATAGGACCGTTTGAGATATTAAAGAAAATAGGTGAAGTGGCGTACGAGTTAGCTCTACCTCTTGAACTGGAACATATTCATAATGTGTTTCATGTGTCAGTTTTGCGTCCATATAAGTCTAATTACAAGCACGTTATATCTTATGAGCCGATTCAAGTCGAGAAGGACTTGTCATATGAAGAAATTCCTATAGAAATTTTAGATAGGAAAGAGCAGAAGTTAAGAAATAAGGTTATAAATTCTGTCAAAGTTCTTTGGAGAAACCACAACGCTGAAGAAGCCACGTGGGAATTCGAGGAAAAGATGAGGAAGAATTATCCGAATCTTTTTGAGTAACCTTATATTGTAATTCCAGGGACGGAATTCTTATTATGAGGGGAGAATGTAATAACCAGAAATATTTAGGTCACAATGTAAATGAGAAAATTAAATTATTTATCAATGTATTAAATACTTTGTGACTTATGAAGGATGTGTATGTGATTAAATGAATATATATATATATATATATATATATATATATGTGTGTGTGTGTGTGTGTGTGTATTTATTTATCATATTATGTGTAATAACAAGAAAGCTTTATAACCTAATTATACATATTAGGTATGAGAATTAAATAACCTAAGGGTTATATTTATTTGAGATTCCTAGTATTTAAAATATATACTAGTGAACTAACTTAAGAGATTTATTTTTTATATCTCAATTTATTAATTATTTTAAACATAAGTATAATTGAGTTATATAATTAAATCAATATGAGTAATTATTTAAAGTCCAAAGTAAGTGGACTAGTAACCCTAATTAAATAAATAGGGTAAGATAAAATTAATGTGTTGGAACTATGCCAATTTATATGGCCCAAACAATTTAAATTAAAGCCCAAATAATTACATGGGTTGGCCCAAACTTTGCCCCAAAATTGGTGGACTTTCTAGAAACTTAAATGAGCTAATAAAACATTATAAAAAAATCAAAAATGGAGAAAATAAGGGGGGATGATCCGGGCAAGAGAGAAGAGAATAAGGCACATGGTTTATTTTATTTTTTTCAACATTAGTTCAACAACTTCCCTTAGCCTTTGTCTCCCTAGCCCTAACCTCAGTAAATTTGCTAACATTTGCAAGGAAAGCTAAGATATTGGGAGATATGTATATACATATATATATATATATATATATATATATATATTACGAACTATAAATACCCCCCATTTCATTTGCCATTAAAAGTTTGCTTCATTTTCTTTCTTTATTCTCCAAAACACTTAGAACAAAATAGAGAAAGAGAGAAAAATAGAGAGGGCTGATAAACTGCTAGAGGAGGAAATATTTCATGCCACCAAGATTTATAACCTATTGTGGAAGAAGAAAAAGGTGTGCATCAAGAACTATGTATAAAAAGTCCTAAAACTAAAAACCTAATTAGTTTAATATGATTTATTGTGGTTGTTTTTGATAAAATGATGAACGTATGTTCTTGAACCCTAAAGTAATAGATCTATATATTTTATAAAGTTTCATACTTAGATCTTACCATTTTATGTGTTGTTAAGCTTGAATAAAGAAGAAGATGAAAAACAGTTTTTAACCTATAAAACTCTAATTTTCAGTCCACTTTGAACATTTACCATTTTAAATCTGCAAAGTATTTTTGTGATCCGTTAAAGATGTGAGTTAGATACATGAGTTATCTGATGAATCTAAGTGGAATCACTCAAAAAATATTAAACAGATCAACCGTGGTGTCATTTTTCGTAAAACACTCCCTACCAGCGAAAAATTTAAAAAACCTTATGAGCATACTGTCTAATTTTTGTGCAGGTTGTTTCAGTCACTTTTTGTACTCTAAAAATTCTGAACTTTTGTGGTATATTAGTATATCAAGTTATCTAGATGATGTCCAAAGATGAAAATTTTTCGATGTCCTGAGAAGGAGTTATGGCTTTTACAAGAAAATATAATTTTAAAAGTAAACTATTATAACTCAGTGTATACAGCCCAAACAATTGTGAAAATTTAACTGAAATTATTATATGATAGTATGAGTCTACCGTATAAATTTCAGAATTTTTAGACAAAAGAATAATTTATGATAAATGTAGTCATTTTGGACTGTTTTAGCCTATTTAAAAATAGGAAACGAATTTAGAAAACTACAGAAAAATTATTTTGTCACTAAAATATTATATATTAAGTTTTCTCAGAAGATAAAATAATAATAATAATAAGTTGATTTGATATTTTTCATGCCTATGATTAAATTAAGAATAAATGAGTAAATTAAGTTTTATTAAGTTGTAAAACTTGCTAATATGATTTTATTGACTAATGACCATTAATATGATGTATTGAAATTTTATGAGGGTAATTTGGTCATTTTTAATAAAATCTTATGTGTATGACATGATGTGTGTGTTAAATAAATTAAATAGAAAGAGATAAAACAATTAAATTAAATTATTTATAAATGATTAAAATAGTATTAAATGATTAATAATATTAGAAAAGAAATAAAATATTATTAAATGATTAATAATATTAGAAAAAAGATAAAATATTATTAAGTGCTTAATAATATTAGTAAGTAATTAAAATATTATTAAATGATTAAAATATTATTAAATAATTAATAATATTAGTAAGTGATTAAAATATTATTAAATGATTAATATATTATTGAATTCTTAAAATGTTATTAAATAATTAAAATATTATTAAAGGGTTAATAATATTAGTAAGTGATTAAAATATTATTAAAGGGATAATAATATTAGTAAAGGATTAAGATATTATTAAATGATTAATAATATGAGTAAATAAATAAAATATTATTAAGTGATTACTAATATTAAGAAGTAAATAAAATATTATTAAATGATTAATAATATTAGACGAGAGTTAAGATGAGGATTATGTGATAGTAATATTATCATGGATGATAATATTATTAAGGATTTAATGTGATATCTAATGTTTAATTATGTGACTAAAATGTTAGATAATTTATTATAAGAATAGTAATATTATAAGTCGAGATATGTTATGCTAGTTGGAAGATCAATCTATAGGTCTTTCTGTAAAAGATTATATTAAATTGCGTAGCAGTAGTCATCGAACGAGACAAGTTTTCTAACTCAAACTTGTGTTATTATTTTTCAAGCATGTTAGTGGATAATTATTGTTGATTATTCTACATCTATAATGATTATTGGTATTCGCACTTAATGCAAAGGAACAGAGCTGTCACGAAAAGGAAGGACAAGAAGCTGAAAAAGAACAAAGATCAGGTGCCTACAACTGAGGGAGAGCCAGAAGCAGATGAAGGAAGAATAGCAAGAATTGAGGGGGAGCAGAAGCCAGAGGAAGATGAAGAAGAATCGGAAGAAAGCAGCAGCTGAAAGCAATCACAAGGTATCCTAGCATGAATCAACAAGGAGGAGGTACATTTCTAACAAGCAAAAAAGAATTAACTGTAATATGCTAATCTACATCTAGGATCTCCTTGTTGAACTGATATAACTTGTGGACTGCATATTTTTAAGCTTTATGGCATGTTTAGCATAAATATTATATGAATGATTACTTTTAATGCACGTCATTTCATTCATGTCTCTTGGTCTAGTAATACAGTGACTTACTGTATCTTAAGTCACATTAACACACATACATTTGCATGTATTGCTTGAAGTGAATGTTATGCTATAAGTATTTTTGTCATCATCAAATAAGGGGAGATTGTTGAGAATCTGCATGAGTCTCTTAAGTCCACTCTCATAGGGGGAGATTGTTAAAAGATTTGCATGAGATTCTATAATTCTTTATATGAGATTTGATTGATGACAAAATGATTAAAAGAACATTCAAAACCTTGTAAAGTCATTCAATGTAATATATGTACAAGGACTTAGATTGGAAAGATCAAATATGTTAGGATGATCTGAGCTAAACTGTCATTTACCTTATCAAAGCATATGTGTAATGTTAAGTATTGTGAAGTCCTTAAATGAATCTGATGTACAAGGACTTAGAATAGAAAAAGATCAAACTTGTTAGGTTGATCTTGTGAGCTGAAATGTTATAAGACTGTTAGAGCTATTACAGAGCAACTCTATCAGAGACCAAATCCGGCTTGACAAAGAGTGATCGTAGAGCAGTCAGTCAACTTGGAACAAAGCATCGCAGAGCCTGCCAGGCAAACATGAAGTAAGACTCGGCCATTCACAGAGTTTCGTCTCGGCATCGTAGAGCAACTCTGGCGTGATCAAAGAACAGACGTAGAGTCAAGTATATCATCGCATAGTCTGCCAGGCAAAAGTAGAGTAAGGCTCGGTAGATCAAAGAGGATATGTCAAAGTATAACTCATCATACACAAGATACTATGATGATCTCAAGTCCAAGGATCACTTGTACTACTATCACTAGAGAAATTCCTATTGACAGGCGAGTAAAACTCCATTAGGTATTCTTTAACGAGCCACGTTCAGTGAACTTATTCTTTAATAAGCACCTACATACTTGCTTTAATATCTCCACACAAATGATTATGAGATCAATCATCCTCTTCCTAAGAGCAAGCAACGTATGTACTAATCTATCCGGATTCACTAATCCCCTATTTAGTAATCTAACGATTAAGAACGATTTTAGTTTTTAAGCTTTCTAAGAATTTAGATCTCATTAGCATGATCATCATCATGATTCTAAAAGCATTGCTTAAAACTATGGGTTTATCACATATTAAATAACAGCACCATGTAGATAAAGTAAAATACCTTTTATTAATAAATGAATAAGATTACAAAGTATATGTTACATCATATCAAATATAATTGACTTGTGTGCATACTACTTTCAGTGAAAGCCTTCTACTAGTTCATTTTCAAGAGAAAAAGGGCTCATACAAGGTACAATATTTTCTCACCCAAATATTTAAGTTTATAAGTATAGTTAGTCATGTAGGTAAACTTGTCATGCTTGGTTGTGGGAGGATTTTGTGTATGGGAATCATGGTGGATTCCGAAGACATAAGGTGGTTTATGTGGAGGTTTTGTGATTAGACCATGCTCTGATGTGTGAAATGTTCATATGTTGAAATTGTGTTAATAACCTAATGTAGAACACATGAAATCATGAGAATGGTGTTAAGGAAATAAAAACAGGTGAGTTATTTATATGATCTAAAAACCTTATGTTGAAGATCTATAAAATACGAAAACAACTCAAGTGGAATCATCGAAAATGGAGTTAGAATGAACTCATGACGAATCATTTAGTAAAACATGTCGGAATGAAAACTCTAGCTTGAAGAATCAATGTCTTGATCCAATAAATATTTGAGAAAATAGTTTAAAAGGATAAATGTTAAAAATATACAAGTTTGTGAAAAAATAAAACTGATTTGAGCTCATTTGGATGAAAAATGAGCAAGTTATGAAAGATTAAAGCAAAAAGGGCCAAAAATCAAAAATGCCAAAAGAAAAATTCAATCTTGGGGAATTCTGCAGGGACAGCACAGCAGCGCCGCTCCAAAGCTAAAACCCGGCGTGACAACGCCAGGTCAGTTTTTCAGTTAACCCGGATTCGGGTCAAATCAGGTCAGGCCGGGTAGGATCGGGTCAAACCGATCAGAAGAAGAATTTTTTTAAAAATAAAAAATATATATATATAAATTAATAATGATTAAAAATTATTTTATTTGTAAAATAGAAAAGAATAAACAAATAAAATTATAAATTCAAATTATTTTATTTGTAAAGGGTAATAAGAAGGATACATGGAAAAAGAGTAAGCGAATAAAATAATAATTATTAATTATTTATTCGTAAAGAAAGTAAGTTAATAATTAAAGATTATTCATGAAACTTGAAGGGACAAATAGAATAATGATTAAATTATTTTATTTGTGAGGTAAATAATGAAAATGATTTAAAAGAATATTAATAAAGAATATTGCGGAGTAAGAATGACTAAACGAATGAAATAATAACAAAATCTATTTCACTTGTGCAAGGTAACTACAAAAAGAAATAGATAAGCATTAAAGACAATGATGAAGACTATTGGAGAAATAGTTGAACAAATAAAATCAAGTTATTTTATATGTGAAGATGTTTAATAAATAATTAATAATGTGAAGAAAGGCTTAAACAATTATTGTAATAACAATTACCTTACTTGTGGAAGACTAATAAGAGGGCTATCTAGTAAAGGTGACGAAGAGATGTGAAGTAAGTAAGATGATAATGAAGGATTAGTATTGGGTTATGGAGAAGGGATATGAGGTAATGTTAGGACGATGTAAATGTCATTATACAATAGAAACTAATCGGTAGACCGGATTACGACTTATGTAGGTCGACCGGGGCGCACTAAGCTTAAGGAAAAACAGATATATCAGGCAAGTTCCTAACTTACACAACTTTGTATATTGTGCAAGTTCCTGATTATTGTTATGAAATCATATATATTGCAAGTTTCTTAACTTGTACACTCCTTGTTTTGTACAAGTAAACTAGATGTTATATCAATTGTAAGTACTTCTTACTTGTACACTCTTATTGTTTTGTACAAGTTTGTAGTTAAAGGAAATTGTTGAACTTGAATTGTTATTGATTGAATAAGATCATTCTTATACCTACGCTTAAGAAGATTTCTCAAACAAAAATATTAAACATTGAGAACCCGGATTTATATCCATTATTGAGAGAATAAGTCTATGGCATTTAATTCGACTAGACTAATGACGATATAAACTGTCGATTAAGATATTTTGAAAGAGCTATCCAAACCAATTGATTTGGTGCGGAATTTTTACATGCTGAGATGAACATTATTTATAAGTCGTGGATTCGACTTACGCGCACAGATGATTAAATGTTATGCATAACGTAAGGTACGACGAGGCTGATCACCTCATGTACCTGTTTATCCAAAGACTTTTCAGCAACTATACTGTTAACCTTCTCAGAGTTCAACGGTCCTTAGTGACCCTCAGCCACAAAATATACTTGTGTTTTGAATTGTCAAGATTACTCTTATTCAGATATTTACTGTTTGATTATTCTAGAAGTATCCAAGCTTTATAAATTATTCAAACCATAATTCTTAAAAATTTATCAATGTTTAATTCATTGATAGAGTATCTTACATTATTCGAAATTGTTAAACTCATTGAAGTCATAAACCCTATCAGCGATTGTTAATTATTATTGTCATATACTTACTGAGCAAACTCGTTGCTCATTTTTGCTTTATAACCTATCTTACAATTAAAACGAAGAAAGCCAGTGGTTCTGGCAAGGACAAATGCAAGGCTAATGCAGTCGAATAACCTCAGATTATAATAGTCTTTGTACAAACTTTTGAGTAAGGACAATATTAATATTTTTGTATTAAGACTTGATATATAAGATTAAAGGTTGATAAAACCTGAAATTGTATTGTAAGTTAAACATTATCATGTGATATAATTATTTATGCTTTTATGCACCGTATAGGTAATTAGATATATGTCAAATGTATGGATCATAAGCACCAAGTTCGAAGTAAGAGTACCTGAATTTGCGGTATCACAGTAGACTTGGGGGTGCAACTTGGGTACTAGACATTTAAGCTCATGGCTAATTAATACAGGTACGACACAAGCCAAGAGTTGGCATAATATACATTATCTAAGCTCCTATCTAACAAATTAAGCTTTTTAAGAGTAGACATCAGCTTAAAGGCCGTTAGAGTTCAAATCTTCACAACCAGCCAAGCCATCCGTTGTATATTGATTGGATAGTTCAAATGTTCATTAGTCCCTTCTCCACGTGCATGTGAGCGTGAGTATTTGCATAATATGAAGGGCTTAAGCTAAATCAAGCAAAGATAGAACGCTTTCAAATCATTCTGAATAGCCCAAAAAAGAGTCTAGAAGAGCATGAACTTCCATATGAAGAGAGAATGCCAAATAAGTTGGGTTCATTATGTCCCAAACTTTTCAGGCACGGGCGGAAAAAACGGGGGTTTAGTTGACTGATTCCTTCACACATCATATATACAGTCTAAATGAGTTGCATATGGTTCACCAAACTTAACTTTACAATAACAAGTTGCCAAGATATTGGACGTGGTCAGTCAAAGTAATTCACTAGCCAAATTTGCAAATCAGCAATATATGCAAAAGGCTACAAAAAAGGCAACAGCCAAGGACTAGATGAGCAAAGGGTCAAGTGTCAAGTGCCAACTACGGATACATAATAACAGAAACCAGGTTAAAGGATAAGGCCCATTACTAGAGAAGGGTCACAACAAAAGCGTGATGGGAATAATATATACAAACTAGTGTCAAAAGCATATCATTCTAAATGAACCAGAAGGAAATGGCCACAAGCCTTCAACAAAAGAACATTGAATTGCACACTTTATCCTGCAACCGTGGCAACTGTGGGACGGGAACAGCCCCAGCAGATGTCAACCCACCATGACTTGAGGATGTTTCTGACATATCCTCAAACTTCATAAATTGGCCCATCTGAGTGGCTGCCAAGTGAGCATAGCAGATCGGAGCAACTGTACATTGAAAGTGAAAGAGATCAGATACCAAAATAAATAGAACAAAATATCAAAAACATTGCAAGTAATAATTTCACAATCTAGCGAGATGTTGCAACCCAAAAAAGAAAAAAAAGAAACAGTTATCAAAGGAACTGTTTACGTTAGATTTTTTATGATCATTCTAAGCAATGTGAAGCATCACTCTTGTCGGAAAATGAATATTACCTACAGAAATTGCAGTTGTGCTTCTCTGGTACCTGCAGAAACAGTTATCTGGATGGTTAATAACTGTTTAATCATGGCAAACAAATTAATCATGATGGTTTAAAATAACTTAGAGAATACTTACACGTAAGAAAGAGAATGGACAAGGTCCTGGAGATCATCTGCTGAGAACCCAACCTCGTCCAACAGAACATGGTAATGTGTGGGCCTTGTGGTGCCCTATTGAGTAAAGATGAATCAGTCAACAGCTCAACATATTGGCAAGCTCAAGGAAAATATCTATTGTATACATGCAGAATACAAATTATCAACAATGTTCCCTAGGAAGCTTACGAAAAAGTACAACGCATCAAATAGCTAATATACATAAACATAGCATATGAAAAACGTGCCAAATTAGTTCAGTATTAAAAATATCAGTCCACAAAAATATTCATGAGAAAATAAGAGAAACTCCATGTTAATATAATTCAGTGGAAGGTAACTTGTCCAAGTTGTTCAAAAATTATACCAAATTCAGGCAGGAACAAATACATGTAAGAAGGAAAGGTCAAAATAAATCAGATTCAGAGCTTCTTCCAATAATTCAAATCAATCAAATCAAATGAGGTCTTCCTAGCCTCAGCTTCATATTTCACCTCTCCCATCGTGTACTAAAATAAATAAAATCTAGTTGGGATATCCTTTCATCACCAGTACTTCATTCAACTAGAAACTGCTTACAATGAATCAAAACCAAGTTCAGATGGGTTACAATAGTAGAGCATCTTCTACTTGTACTTTTCTAGTAAATTTTCTATCCAAGTAATGTAGAATAACAATTATGTCAAACCAACACTAGCATGGTGAGATTGGCAGGGTGGGGTGGTTCAAGTCGTGCTATAATTGAGCCGGAGTGTCCTACTAACTAACAAATCTGAGCCCACATATAACAAATTTTATATCTGATCAACCAACTTGATAGGATCTCCAGCTTGAAATCTTATACATGTACAAATATACACAGACACAGCAGAACATTGAAAATATTACAAGATTCAGCACAGATAATAAAAGCTATTAATTATTTTATACAAAAAACTTTACAGAAGGCATCTGATTCTTGTAAACAGAAGAAAAATTAACAGTATTTGATATTACTCACAATCATTCCAGCCTGAGCACACAAGTAAAAATCATTGCTCCGCGGGTGACAAATATTATTGTCTATCACCGTTCCTGAGCAAAATAAATTATAAATATTAAAATTTGATGCTGGAATTGGCTTAACCACAATTCTATTTTGCTGTATGATTGTCTGGAACGTTTACCTGGGGGAACATTATCGGGAGATCCTGGCTGGAAAAATTTTGTATGGTGATTTTTCTGTGCAATAATTACAACAAACTTTGGGCACCATTTCTCATCAAGGAACTTGCAGGCCTGCATAATTTAAATAGAAGGGTGTACAATTGCATATTTCCTTCTAATAATACAAAAGAAAAAACAGGGAAAGATTCCTTAAATTGATTAGACAAACCTCAATTATTTGATCTAGTTCAATGTTCAGAACCTGATTAAACTGAGATTCGCTTACACCATCCCTAACAAAAAACAAACAAAAAAAATTAAAAAATTAAAATTAAAAAAAAAATGAACCCAATAAAAAAATTATTGTTAAGCAAGAGTAAACCACCAGTAGTGTACACATATCTGAACATGATTTAGTCATATACAATAAACACAGTGCAATTACGGGTACTTTAGTTGATAGTATTGGCACAGGACTTTGAGATGAAATTTCAATTTGAACCCTTATGTAAAGGAACTGTTTGGATTAAAGCTAAGAGTTTAAATTTGGATAATCTGAATCTTGAAATCTAGTAATTCATTTAAATTTGGTTAATACATTTGTGTTGTGATTTTATTTTTTTAAGAGATATTGGAAAGATATGCAAATTTATGCATACCCTATGTATGTTTTGGAAAGACTCAATATACTAAAGATCCAAGATATCAAAAGAACTTTACTCCCTCCGTCCCACATAATAATTGCAACACTTTCCTTTTTTGGCAGTTCCACATTGTTTGCAACATTCCTTCTTAAAAAAGTTTTACTAGATTAATTGTCCAAATTACCATTAATGGTCCCACATACTTGATTCTTTCCACCATTATGATGTCAAAATTCAAACTAGAAGTTGTCTTTTAAGCTTGGATAATTGAAATTTTCAAATTTTGGCTCTATTTTTTTTCATCTTTTACTAGGACATTCTGGAGATTTAACCAAGAGTCAACACAACTCCTTAATATCCATGCAATCTCAAAGGTCGCAATTATTATGGGACGGAGGGAGTATATTTTTTCCGGCAGCAAGCATGTACACAATTTAACTTGCATCATTATCTATATAACTAGTGAGATATTGCTGGATCTCCAAAAAGTGACCAATAAAGTATTTAAACAATTTAGGATGAGCCAAAGCTCAAGGAATTGGAATACATATGGCAGTTCTGCCTCATTTGTGACTTTGGGGGTGTTTGATAAAAACTGAATGAATCTGAATGAGCTGAATCTGAATGAAAAAAGTTGTTTGATAATTGACATATCTGAAACATCTGAATGACAGAATTTTATAATTTTACCGCTCTAAAAAAATTTAAAATTGTTATAAATTTATTTAATATTACTTAATATAATAGTTAATATTTTTTTTTATAATTTTTTTTAATTTTTTTTTTACTTCATTCAGCAGCTCATTCAGCCATTCAGCTAAAAAAATCTGACTTAGCCATTCAGCTCAATCATCTGACCGATTCAGCCATTCAGCTCTAAACAAACACCCCCTTTGTTTGCTACAAAATATGCAATTGCTTCTAAAAATCACTTTCCTTTTTCAGCAGCCCCCCTAATCTGTCAGGATTGCAAACGGAAGGGTAAACTGGGTATAACTAAAATAGTTAGTATATTCTAGAGTTAGATATTTTGTATGCACATGTGTGCACATGGAGGTTGTTGGCATGTGTGTGTAGGATAAGAGAGTGGTGTAAGTTAAGAATATTTACACTTTTCCACATTTTAGTAGCTATATATGTGTGTAATGGGTGGAGTAATCCCCAAGTTTGATATTATAAATTTTATGAATGAATTGAAGAGTGAAGTTTTCAGCTACTCCATTTCTATCTATCTCTCTGTATCTCACGAACACGGTGAGTATTCACTGTGTTCTTCTCCTTCTTCCTCCCTTTTCTCTATGTTTTCTCTAATTCTATCCATCTATATCTCTGTTTCTCTCTAATTTTCTGGTTAAGCTCCAACAAGGACTTGACAAATTGGTATCAGAGCTCAAGTTTTATCCAAACTCATCATCTTCTTCCTCTTAATCCTCTATTTTCTTCTATCTTCAACCTTTGAAATCTTCTCTATTCCAGTTCCAAATTGAAATCTATCTCTTCTATCCTCTTCTACTCTGCAAACACCACTTATAATCAGCCCCAATACATCAGCAGCAACTCAGAATCACAACTCCAAAGGAGCAGCAAAAGCCATCACGGAGGCTCTGTTTTTTTGAAAAATCTGTAACTCAGCAAATCTAAATGATTAGTCACTTGTTTCAGGTATTAACCACTTCCTTCTTACTCGTTTCAGTCTTATAGTAGTAGCTCATAACATATTTCTCATAAACATCAACACCCAAACCTGTTTCAATCCATATGTTGCTTGTTCTTCTCGGTCGAAAAAAAAATTCAGATTCTGTGATTTTACTTGGTTTGATCTGTTTTTGCTTGTGATTCAGTGACTTAATTCACTTTGTTTAGCATATCTAGCATTAGTTTAATCATTCAAAAACCCAAAAACATAGTTATTATATTTTCAGTTGTTTTCCAACTCTAAAACTAAACAGTTTCAGCTATATTTTTAGTATTAATGCTTGTTACTGCCTAGGTAACTAGTGTTAGTATTTAGCTTTGATTCTTTGGTACTTGTGCGTATTTGTGTGCTCATTTACTCATTAAAATTCAACTAAGCAGTAGCTACTTGAGTTTAAACCTTGTTCTATTTCGAATACTCAGTTTGTTTCACTGAGGAAGTCCATTTCTCACATAAAAAGCTACTCAAGCTCTCTTACTCATAATCAGGTAGTATTGCTGCTCCTTGATCATTTCTCACACTTAGAATCACAATTGTTTTATGAATCAATTTCACTCTATTTTCTGTATTATGGTTGGACCATCACAAATGTTACAACAGGACTTTCTGAGTTACAGAAAGTATACAAATGAGAAGTTGCAGCTCATTGATAAAAAATGGATTATTTCATAGTTGGAATGAATACTGAAACAAAAAGGCTCAGATAATGAGAAGGGTTTGGTTAAACTCTTTGGAGATAAAAGAAAGGACAAGAAGTCAGTTCACATGGGCTATATAGAGGAAACAAGGGATTGTTTAGAGATCCCAGTCATGCTGAGAAGTTGAGGGCCAAAACACATTTAGAAGATGATGTCCAATGGAGGTGGAGGAACAATTTTGATAAAGAAAATGAAGAGGGAAAGGAACTCAAGCATTTCAAGCTTGTGTTCCCATCATTCACTAAAGGTGATAATGCTAGAAACTAGATCAAGGAATGTGAAGGAGTTCCTATATATGATGAGTATGATGAATATAAGGGGACTCCAAAATTTGATGATGCTAGAAGTTGAGAGCAAGACTGTGAGGAGATTCCATGTTATGATGGTCCACCCACCTATGATGAAGCACCACAATATGAAGAAAATCATTGCTTTGATGAAAAGGCTGAGTTCATTGACAACATTCAGCAATGAGCTACACAACTAGAATCTGAAGAAGAGTTTTGGTATAATGAGGTCCCTTTGTTTGACCATAATCCTTAAGTGGAGCAAGGATTCATGAAGGTAAAGGGAGTGTTGACACTTCCTAAACAACAACAAAGAGATTCCTTGGTAAAGGAGCTGTCAAGGCATCCTCACATGTTGCAGCTCATGCTAGAATATGATGATAGAGACACTAGCATTCCAGCTCCACAAGGTCCCAAGCTTTATGCAAAAGTTTTAGTTAAAATGGGATGCAGTCAGGCGGTTATTGCTATTCCAAATCAGACCCAGAATGAATGATTTTCATCTCTTGAACCTTGGAGAGAAAGTGGAAATGTCCATTCAAGGCACATACTCAAAAAAAAACTAGAACATCAAATTTCTTTCCCTATTCCTATGCCTATCCTGAGTATGTTGAAAAAGCAATTAGCTTATTGCTCCAACCCTATTATTATACTAAGGCCATTGATTATGGTCTTGGCAAGAAATTTTTAGCAACGAGTGTTGCACAGAAACTTCAAGGAAGAAAAGAAAAAATTTATGCAGAATTGCAACCATTGAATGTACTGATTCCTAAGTAAGATACAGGGCAAGAGGCAACCAAGTTCAAGGTAATCAAAGTCTTAAGTAGACCAAATTCATTTTCAAAAGAAGCAAACATCAACTCTTGAGAACCATTGATGTTGAAGACAAGTTATCTATTATCAAAAGGGAATGGTTTGTGATGCCTAATCCTTGTCGGACAAAACAAAAGTGTTCCTACAACATTTTCACCTAGAAGATAACCTTGATAACCAGCACTCCTCTGTGAAGGATCAACTTGAAATCAAGACCATCTATTTTGATCTTCAGGAGGCTCCATTTCATTGGAATGCTTAGCAAAAGGAATGACCATAGTCAGGTAGTTATCTATGGTTTAAATGTTCAGGGAATGACCATAGTAAGGTAGTTATCTATGCTTTAAATGTTCAGGATGCTACATATTCGGGTGCTTTTACTCTTGAATGCAATCTATCTATCTTATGGGTTAGAAACTGTTACCCTGCTAGTTCATTTTTGTTGAGAGATGGCCTTCAATGGAAATTTTCAGCTATTGAAACCTTTGAGAAATTCAAACGAACATTGACCAATCTCCCTAAGGAGGACCTTCAACCTGAAACCAAGTCTTTTTCCATAAAAAACTGGTCATAGTTTGGAGAAAAATTCTAGCTGTTGTTGCTGAAATTGTGCAAGGAATTGAAATGACCAACAAAGAAAAAATGAGAAACAATGAAAAACTTAAATTGATCTTAAGAGCTCCAAGTTGGCAAGGCTTGGAGTCAAAGTAGCTTGGAGAATCTCAAGTAAAAGCAGTTTTTCTTTGATAACGGGGAACTACTACCAGCTGAACCTTCTTCAAACAAGTTCAAATGGAGCAAATGTCATCTCAATAAGATAAGTTCATGGAGTATTTTCATACTAGCTATTGCACTAGGGATAAGTGTTTATATTTGTGCATCAAAGAGGTGGAGTAGTTGGTGTGCAAAAGCAAGAATATCCACTAGTTTTGAGGGCAAAGGCTTCCAAATTCAAATTGGGACAGAATCTTTCACACATTATATGTCCTTCCAAGCAAATTATGTGCAAAAAGTAGATGTTTAAGTCAAAAGGTTAATTCGTGGAACTATGAATGGTGAAGATTCATCCTTTGGCAACTATAAGTGGTCACTCTTCAAATGGAAAATGAAGCAAGAAGGATGTGCAAATGACCTCAAAATCTTTCGTTTAAATTGTGGGGTATCCCTTGAAATTCGAGGGGGGCAACTAAAAATTCAAGAAGGGATTTGTAAAGCAAAACTTTTGATTGAACATGTAGACAGGCCTTGCAATGGCAAAGTTTTAATACGCAAACTCGAAAGCTTCATTTTTGATCCTAGAGGAAATCAGGGAGAGACATCAGCCTGGATTATAACTGTTCTATTTTTGATACAAATTCATGAGAACATGAATTTTCTTGAGGGAATGTCAAGATTGCAAAGGGAAGGGCAAACTGGGCATAACTAAAATAGTTAGTATATTCTAGAGTTAGATATTTTGTATGCACATATGTGCACATGGAAATTGTTGGCATGTGTGTAGGATAAGAGAGTGGTGTAGGTTAAGAATATTTACACTTTTCAGCATTTTAGTAGTAGCTATATATGTGTGTAATGGGTGGAGTAGTCCCCAAGTTTGATATATTATGAATTTTATGAATGAATTGAGTGAAGCTTTTAGCTACTCCATTTCTATCTCTCTCTCTATCTCACAAACACAATGAGTATTCACTGTGTTCTTCTCTTTTTGCCTCCCTTTTCTCTCCCTTTTCTCTCTGTTTTCTTTAATTCTATCCATCTATCTCTGTTTCTCTCATATCTTCTGGTTAAGCTCCAACAATGGCTTGACACAATAGTATCAAAATCTACGTTATTTACGTCCAGTTTTTAATTGCTAGACTGCTCGTACATCAAAATTACACAATATGACTTTTGCTCAAGTCCTACCTCTATATATACCATGAGTAGGTAAGAAACAATCATGGGAAGGCAAAAATAATTCTACTAATCAAGTAAGTCAAGTGCTAGAATAGTATTTAATTGTTTCTAAATTGTCTTTATCTTAGCAAAAAGATCAAATGCCATCTCAATTTAGATTAGGAAAAATACATACTACTAACTGAATATTCATACATATATACATGTATATACCTGAATATGATTATCTGATCAGGCTTCCTCTTCCCTGAACTCACATAGAAGTCTACCAAAAGCTCCCTGAAATTCAAGAGAAATCTCACCTTTAAAATTGACCATAAGAGGGAAAAAAAATACAAAAATTAATGGGTGTAAATTTCAGAGAGCAGTTACGGTCATTAAATCCCTAAAAGTGTTAGTGAGTTTCAAAAGAGTGAAAAATCAAGGATGCGAAAGGGTTTTAAAAGTTTCCTTCCAAATGTCATGAGTGCAAGTTTTTATAAGGACAGTGAGGAAAATGGGTGGAAAGTAACCCCAACTTTCTACCCAAAGCTTTCCACCATAAATTAGGAAGATTTTGGTGGAAAACTATTTTACTTCTATACAAAAATTCATTATTCCCATTCTACCTTGGAATAACAAACACTAAAATTTTAATTCCTTCCATGTCCACTTTCTCTCCTTAAGGACCTTAACTCACAAACACAAGGAAGGAAAGTTATTATCACTCCCCCTCTATTTCTATTCTTTAGGGATTTGAACTTTCTCTTCTTTTCTTTTATCTAATAGTGTAAATTATCTAATATTAATAATATCTAATATTAATAATTCAAACAACTCAATGTAAATGTTCTTTATTATAAATCAATAGGTGTTCTTTTATTATAAATCAATAGGTTTATATAAAGTAATTCTGAACAGCACAAATGCATGTAACCACACAAACACCTGGTACCACCTACTTAAAAGTCAAGGAAATCCCACCTCATTATTCCATCATCTTCAGTGTCAGAAACTTTTTTGAACAAGGAATCTATCATTTCAACCTTTGGGGACTGAGTACGAACTGATGCCCTATAACGTGAAATCAGTGGCCACTGCCGGGAACTAACTACCTGTGAATTTTAATCAAAGGTAAAAGACCAGAACAGTACAATAAGATTTATCTTTCATGTCTCTGTTATAGAATGACAGTATGTTCACGAATCAAAAATTCTTATTTACTAAAACTTGCAAATAGTTCAATGTTTTTCAGGAGGTTGAAGCCATTCAAAGAGGCAGACAAGTAAAAAGGGCAGAGCATATTACCGCAGCAATTGATGGAATGTCAGATTGCCCAGGTGAGCCATGGGATACATCCATCCCAAGAATAATTGTTGGAGCCTTCGATACCAAAGGGATGGAAGGAGAATGCTCAACTGCTAATAAAGAATTCAATCCACCTAGCTGCAAAGAAGATGAGAAAAAGATTGCACTAAAAATTTAAAAGATGTACTAAAACACTAACCCTCCCGTGTCTGTTGCTACATTGAAGTTAAATTCCATGTATAGTCTTTCTGTATTTGCCTTTATAGAGATTATCGCCTTTAGTTAGTGTGTTGTTTGTTTTTTAATCACTGGTGGTAGGGGAAAACCTAAGAACAGATTGTCAGCTTAGAAAGCCATAATACAGTTATCATACCTTTGCATTGATCTTAAGGAGCACGTTAGTCAGATACTGATCATTGACTCTGGTTGGAGCAATACATTGTGTAACAATTCCATATTCAGATAGATTCTTCCTTTTCCAAGGACCTAGTAGGTTAACCAAATCATTTATTTAACCCTTGACAAAAAAAATTGAGAGAGAATAAATCAACTCAAACAAACCATAGAGATTGGAGTTCTTCCTCTCAGGAAGTAGACACAGAAGAAATTGGGGAGCTCCAGGGAGTTTTGACTGTATGGCCTCAAACATCTTTTCAACTCTTACAAGGGGTGGGGCCCTTCTGTGCTGCGGATTCTCTTCGAACACATCAAAAGGATCATCTATTGACTATAATCAAGAAGAAAACAGACTCATTAATACTCACAATTTTTAATTAAAAAGGACGTATATATAAAATGTGAAAGAGCATACAATTCCTTTCATATCTCCACATTTGATAAGATCTCTAATAAGGCCTTGAATGTTACAGCGAGCTGAGAAGTTGACAACAGCCCATCGTTCTATCTTAGTCGGCTCCACCAGTTTCTAGTCAAGCACGTAAAAATCTTGTTAGAGCAACGGAAACAAAAGAATACAAATTTAATATATAAATAAAGCACACCTTATTGTTAAAGTTCCAGCGACCATTACGAGGAAAGAAATCTTCACCATTTCCCACTTTCAACTGCAATAAAATACAAATAAGCCAAAGTGTAGACAAAAGTGAAGAAAAATTAAAATAAGAATTTAGTCCTAGTGATAGTATAAATGATTAAATACAAATTCAGATAATGATAACAAATTGTTGTACATTAAACTGAGAATATCATATCCAATAATAAGTGATATAGCAATCCTAAAATGATGATTTTACTTTCTAGCAAGTTGTATAACAAATTGTTGTACATCAAACTGAGAATATCATATCCAATAATAAGAGAGATAGCAATCCTAAAACGATGATTTTACTTTCTAGCAAGTTGTAACTACTAAGAGCACCCTAACAAGATAAAAAGCATATCTATCGCCTAAGATAACAAAGTTATGAAAAAGAAATCAGAGTACAAATGCAACAAACAGAAAGGCCATTTTTCGCAGTATAGTTTATACCCTTGGTGCTGACAGAACACGGCCTTCAACCTGAGTGAAGCTATTACTAATTGAAACACCACATGCATGCAACATAGGCTCAGCAGCATAATTGTTGATTTTCAGAGCCTGCCAAAAGCATGAAAGAAGTAAACATCCAACACTAATGATTGAGCCACTAGGGTTTGGATAAGAGACCTACATTCGTCAAAGTTTTCATCCTTTCTTGTGGCTTTTGCCTTGATTTCTCCACCAAGGACGAACGCTGAAGGGTGGATAGCGCTTTTGTGTAACGTTGCAAGGAAACCAGTGAACAAAGCTAAAACCGATTGCATAAAACAATACAATTAGAAAATTCTCATAATCCCTTCATAAGAAGCATTTTATATTAACTGAACAAACCAGTATTCAGTATGAGCTGAACAAAACCATTGTTTCACCTCAAGAGGAAAGTAAGTTGGTCGCTTCGGCTTCCCAACATTAATGCATGGTAGTTCGGCAGAGTAGCGTAATTCAATATGGCGGTGATTAACAAAATAATCAAAAACAGTTATTTCGATTGATTGAACTTCACCATTGTCATCCTTTCCACCTTTTTGCTTCAATGTAAACCTACAACATGCAAAATGAAAATAATTTCACGTATCGTGAGAAAGTCTGCTTTCACTAAGATAATAAACTGCATCAGCCATCATTAGTGTAGTTAGACAAAGGGTTTCAAATATGTAGCAGAAGTATACGTCTGCTCTTTGCAAGGTCTGTCACTCAATCCAGTAATCTTGTACTCAGTGTTGGTTGGACTAGTTTTCACCCTCAAATTCTTTAGTACTCGTTTGGCCTGATCAAATGAAGAGAGAAAATCTTACCAACTATTACTCGATATAAATCGATTGATTATGAAGTGAACCATTAGTTACCTTTGCCCAGTCAACTGAAAAGGGATCCTTCACATTTTGGTTGGCAATTAGGAAATCAACTACTGGACCAGGCTGGATAATCATTGTTGTAGATACATCTGATAGTCATCAAAATAGAGTTGGTTATAGAATCATCAGTGATCAGAAAAGGGGTGAGATAAAGAAACCAAAAAAGAAATTTTAAAAACGATTACCAATATTCAAAGACAAGCCACCCTGAGTGGTACGAAAAGACGAATGGAATCCTCGACAGCCAAGAACACCACCTCCCACATCAGTAAAATTATTCACATCATTGTGGAAGAAAGATTGACGAACAAGTAGGCAACCCCTGTAGTTCTCCATATATGTTAGACAATTGACAAAAAGAGCCAAAACAAGTGTTGAGGAAAAATAACATACTGCTTTGCTGCATGCTGCCTCAAGATTATATCAAGAACTCGTAAGGCTTCTTGAGAGTTTTCCGACTCCTGACCACGTAATGCTTGTGCAATGGCCTGCATAGGAATTTTAGCAGCAAAGCTTATTTCCACTTTGAATGTTTTCGATTGATATGGACGTCGTAACCTCTTTCGATCATTCTCATTTGGACTTCCATGACCATTAGGGCTGCAATTACCGTTATTTCTGAATACAAACAACCTGTTAGAACAAAGCCAACATCACATAATAATGACGTGAGCATTAATGAGTAATAGCTTACCGATTGGAAGTAATATCCTCGAGCACAATAGTAAACTCCAGTTTATTACGTGGAAGAGCACCAACAGTAAACAAACTCTTCTCCCCATCATAAGCGAAGTCTTTTCCATCTAACTCTGAATCGTAAGTCTCATGAACTCGATCAAGCACTCTTCTTCCAATACCCTTTCCATCAACTGGGCGGCCATCTTCATAAAAAAGGGCAACCTGTTCAAAGAAATGCATAAAAATAAAGGTCAGTTACTCCTCAGTCCCATTTTGGTTGTCATCTTGAAAAGAGAGCTGTGGGGCACAGATTTTAAGAAGCATTACTAGACACATCTAAATTTGAACTTTCACAACACACAAAAACATAAAAACATAATTCTAATTGTTCAATTGCATATAGTACAATCTATGACAACACATAGTTTTGATACACAAACTCAAACAGAATGAGCAAAATAAGTTGTACAACTTAACAAGATAAGTTAAAGCCCTGAAGGTGTTGATAGTCAGGTGAAAACTTACACTGTAATGGAAGAAGTGCCCATTAACATTAGTCACATTCACTTTGAAATGATTAGTCTGAAGTGAAATTTTTTGCCCCTTGGATGCCAGGCCACGTCTAGCTATTGGTACTCGCACGACCTTCTTCTTAACTGGTTCAGAAATGGTATCTGCTTCTGCACGCATTGGAACAACATCTGCAGGAACAGGTGGAGGCGGAGGCAGAGCCTCCTCTGCTGCCCCGTTACCTGCTGCCCCGTTACCTTCTTGTTCAAATGAAGCCATTACCAGATCCTATATATCAAATATTTCAACCGATGTTATAAACACTGAAAATCCATGAAAATGGAAAGTATAGTCTCTATCAGGTGCAAAAGCAAACTGGGCTGTGTGACTGCTTCGGCTTAAGTTTTTAAGCAATCAACTAGTTAGAAAGGTGAGACAAGTACTCGACTCAATCTTGTGAGCAACAAACAGAAGGGCATGCTTATACTTTTTCTATTTAGAAAAAGAAAAGGCAAAGCCAAATAAACCTAGAATAATCAGTTATAAAAAAAAATCTATACATTCAAAACAAGTTCTACATTCTCTTTAATCAACTACAACTGTTGGATATTCTGAAATATATATCCTTAAAAGTGAAGTAGTTAAAATATTAGGGTTTTAAGCAGCATGTTAGCATAACATACTTACAGTTCATAAATTATAAACTTCCAAAAGGAGGAGAAAAATTCATGTCACCAAGGAATTAGAACCCGTATCCTGTGTCAGAACTCACATGATAAGGCTCTGTGACAGAGCACCCACCATATGAAAGGCTTGAATATATCTAACAAATGGTGTACGGCCACAAAGCAGAATCCAAAAGGCATAACATCTCCAAAAGTTAAAAATGTACATGTTTTTACAAGTATCCAAACATTAAAATTTAAAACTGTTGAAACCACGTCACCAAAGACATACAGAGAATATGCCAGAAACAATTATACATAGATAATGATATGCAATGACAAGCTTTTCCAAAAGGAGAGGATGTTTGGCTACATGCAGATTTTAGAAATAAGGAAAGCAGAAGTTTTCTCATTTTTGAGATTGTATGTGAAGCCCAGACCAAAAAACAGATAAGGAACTAGATCCGAAATATTAAGCAAACATTAGAACAAGACCCTAAAACATATTTATGTTCTTTATACAAATGCAGAACAGAGGATTTAAAAATATATATATATCCTTGAAAAAAATATTTAACTTTACCCCATCAGGAGGATTTAAAGTTTTAAGATTATTCACCAAACAAAAGAACTAAGGTTCTGAGACATAACAACAAAAGAGCTCTTAAAAGCCCCAAAATGGCAAAAGACACCAAGTTACATGACTGCGGTTAGAACTTAGAAGGGAACAAATACATAAAAAGACCCTCTCCTTGTACTAGCAGAGGCCTTGATCTGAAAAATGCAGTGCAAACTATTAGTAAACCCTTAAGACAAACACCAAAACAGAGAAATATTCTACTTTGGAGACTGGCATAAACCATAACAAACAAAGAAAACGCACAAGTATGTCCATAAAGGTTCAACTGAACACTAAACAAGCCATGCATGCTATAAAATGAATATTACTGCTAGATTTACCTAGATATTAGCAGTAGCTTGAGAAGTTGGATAAAAACGTACTGAAACACTGAAAAAGAAGCAAAAAAAATATTTATCAGGCCCACACTCGTCAGAAATCAATACAAAGATTCAAACTAATTTACCCAAAAACACAACAATATTCTTCAATTTCCCCTACAGAAACCTCAAAAAATACTTTACAAAGAATTAAAAAGTGCTAATGAGGTAAATAAACCAAATGTGAAACAGAGATCTAAACAAGGTACTACCCCCAAGTAGATCAAAAGACAGAAACTGAGAGCCACAACACTACAATGTACCAACACCATTTATACCAAAAAGGAGATACTGCAACTTAAATAACCCGAGAAATCTTAAACCAAACAAAGATTCAACCCTAGAAGTACCCAAAACTTACCAACATTCTATACACCAACATTATAGAAATGTTGAGTTAAAATACCCAAAAATACTTCGATAAAAAATAGAATAATACCAGATATCTAATTAATTAGCGCATAAACAAGCTTTAAACTAGTGTTTTCCTTTCGATTTGCTTCAAGAGGGGGGAAAAATCAGTACCTCAGTGTCGAAGAGAACAATGAAAACAACAAGAGTGACAAGAAAAACCCTAAAACTAACTGTCCTCTGTCAACACCATAACCGAGAGAGAGAAAGAGACGTTTTATAAAAATATATGTACTAGTATTTGGTACTTAATACTCCTTCCTTTCCATTATTAATTATTCCGGGATAAAAGTTATGATCGACTTTTTGTACGTATTAATAAAAAAATATATAAAATGATTAAATTATTTATATTTAAATTTTTGTTTAATTACATAATTTTTTATACATAACTAGTGATACTTAATAAATATACATAGAGAATATAAATATGACAATTAATATTAAGAGTATAGGCAAATTATTATAAAAAATAAAATATTTAAGATAAATAGATATTTAACTTAGGATTACCTAAAATAATAATAAGGACTTTTATCTTGGAACGGAAAAAGTATATAAACTAAAATAAAAGGAGAAACACTTATCAAGGCGCCACTTGGACTCTCGTTACATTCAAGAATAAAAATTTATAATTTCTTTTTTTTTTTTGCTAAATAAATCTATAATTTTCTAGTATCTTATATCGTTAAAAGAATGTAGACATCCAAAATTTGTATATCTTTTTTCTAACAGTGACAGGAGAGTAAAAATGACATTTCACCTCGAGGCAAAGATGTCTAAGTAAAGCTTACAAGGCTCATAATGATTATTTGAAGTCCCCACAATGACCTCCAAAAAACAAGCTACGGAAAAAGACGACGAACGACTAGTCGTCGTTTACAAAAGGATAGTTTTTCCCCTTTTTCTCCATCTTCCCGAATTCAAAATTAATTAAACTTGATATCATTGTGTAGCTCTCGAAAAGAGCTTCCCGGATTGGTATAGCACATTTTTTAACTCTTCTCAATTTGAAAGTTATGAACATTTTAGTGTACAACACGAAAAATCAACTACGCGACACGAAAATCGATGCAGGTGAGCCTTTTTGCCTAATTTTATATTAGCAAATACACGCAAGTATACGCGATCAACTAATAATATAGTGGTAAGAAAAATATTATTCTCACGAGGAATATTTAACAATCTATTAATCTAACTACTAATTCTTAATCAACTCGATTTTATTTAAATAACTGAATTTCAGATCATAAAATAATTGATAAAATTTGGTTAACTATTAACAAAAATATCACCAGATTAAAAGACTAAGATTACAATTTCCCCTAATGGTGCACTTGAATCTTTTCACTCTCTCTTTAATTAATCAATTATATCGATTTGCTAACTGAGAATTCATAAATATTTTATAAAATTATTTCCCAAGAATTATATAAAAATGTTCACTCCAATTAATTTACTATATTCCTATGTAAATTAATTAAGAATAAATTAATCAACACCAATTCTCAATCAAGTTGCATGTGGTATATAGATATATTCATATCCTATATCCAATCATTCAATATCACAAGAATAATTAAGAACACATGTCATCATATTCAGATCTAACTCTAGAGTCTATCTTCTAATTTTATCTAGAATTTATCAGATAATTATTGATCAGACAATTATAAAATTAAATACAAAATATGATAAACAGGTCATCCATAACCAACATAATCAGAAGATAGTGAATTAATCCAAGCTACCCATTGAGTTCAATTGCAATCTTAACGAAAGAATTAGCTCATATTAATAAATAAAATAACCATCATAGTTAATCCGCAAAACATCTTAAAAGTACAAGAAATAAAGATAAGAGTAAATAAATTCTATCACAGCAAAGCTTCACCTTTCTCTCGATCCTTGCAACCTTCAAGTGCTTTCCTTCAATAATCTGAAAAAACCCTAACTACTCTCACTGTATTATTCTCTATATTAAACGTGTTATCTCGCCCCTTCTTCTCTTCTCTTTTTTTAATTAGCCCTAAACTGAGATATATATAATGATGTTCAGCTATGCAGACTTTATTTTTAACGCCCCCAAATCCGTGTTCCTTGAACCTCGAACCTAGTGCATTATGGTACAACCTTTATATCAATATTTACAACATTTATTCATAAATTAATGAATACAACCTTGCTTTGATACCAATTAATACATCGATTCCTTCATTTTCAGAACCCGTAACCTTTACAATCTATTATTACAATTGTAGATCCTCTTGATCTAATCTATACATCTCAAATTATAAACAATATGTTTCACTCTGTTACATTGATTGAGAGTATTCATGAGCTCAAAATTCAGATTTAACTATTCCTTTGTACAATGTTTTTGACTACACAATTACAATATATAATATTAACGTTCATATAGCATAGCTAGAGACTACGCAAATAAGTTTTATGGCATTTAACATTACCGAGTATAACTACTTTAAAGAGATTACACCAATATGGTAGTTTATCTTTAACATAGGGATTCATCATCCAAAAGCTCAAACTGCATATACTTCGATTTAATAGACGTTCCTCTAACCACTGTCTTTATCGAGACCTTCAAAGTTCGCAAACTAACTTCAATTGTTAAATTAAAGTAAGAATGAACAACTATGTTGCCCAGCAAGTTTAATAGATAACCAAGTTGTGACGCCCCAAAATAGGTCCACACAACCCATTTTGAGTCGCCAATAACATTCTACAAAAATACAAATACAAATACGAATTTTTCCATATACAACTAATATTTGTCGTGCAAAATACGACCACACATATACTGTGACTTTCCAAACAAATATCGTACCGTATGGTACCACAGTATCCAAACCCAAATTATTACAATGTCATACGGCAACACACGTTTTAAGTCTCCAGTATAATTATTATTAAACTATGCTATAACTTGATGAGGACAACCAATAACTCGGACCATCACTCCACTCCTCGGCTAGTCCCAGCTACATTTTCCTTTCCTGAGAAGAACAATGGGACAAAACTGAAAAGGGTGAGCTCAAATAGTCCAGTAAGAAATATCATGACTAAGATAATGAAGAATAAAAATTATCTTTAGTCTTCAACAATAATAAATCAGAGATTTAAAGATATTATATTTGTTCAACAACAACAACTGCAGCAGAACGAACAATCCATTAGAAGAGACAAGTAGATTATAATATCTACCATCTTCTATAAGTTAAAGGATCACCACCAATATTTTATCCCTGTAACACCAATCAATAATTCCTGTTTTATGAACATCCAAATCAACAATTTATATTCAACAGCCTCTCTTTATACTACGTGCCAAAGATATTTATTTATAACATCACCGGTCATGATCATGTCAAACGCCAGTTCATCTTTGCACTACGGGCCAAAGAGAACTTTCACCATACGCCTTTGTTTGTAACACCAAAAGTCATGATTATACCAATACACAGTTTGGTCAAAAATCATGTCACGCCAGTTCATCTTTGCACTACGGGCCAAAGAGAACTAATACCACAACTTAAGTATGAGGATGAGGATGATGACAATGATACAGTGAGATTAAGGATAAGAAAAGCTCTATAATTTAATCAGTATCAAAGATTGACCAAATTACCAACACGATGACCAAATTGTGGAGTCAAATTCAAGAATGATATTCAAGAAATTATTTCATGCTTCAACTATAACGTATAAAATGAAATAGAAAGATTCAAGTGAAAAGATATTAGATGAAGCACAAACTATTAAGGATATTCGACTAATTTTCAGGGATTTTCTCCATTTAAAAATAAGGTTTTGAAAACAAACAAAGATTTCTTATCATAAATGGAGAAATGTGAAAGAAAAAGATATCTCTTAAAGAGTACAAAAGAAATGATACGTTATACGAGTATAACAGAATATATGAAACCGCAAATGGATTTTCACCCGTCATGCGATAATTCACGTAGACAGGTTATTTCCACAAAAGATTAATAAGTAATGAATACGAAGGGTTATTTACCAGGTATGCGTCAATCCGCACGAACAGGTTATACCCACAAATTTATAAGGAACAAATATAAAAGGATATTCACCAGGTACGACACTCCGTACATACAGGTTATTCCCACAGAGTAATAAGGAATGAATACAAAAGGATATTCACCAGGCATGTGTCATACCGCACGGACAGGTTATCCCCACAAATTAATACAGAATAAATAACAACCTTTATGAGTATAATATCACTTACGAACATGAAAGCAAATGATATTATATATGAGTATGAAATAAATGATATTCCCTACCTTCGTTAACAAAAAAACTGGATGTTGCTTTCTGTGAAGTTTACTAATTTTGGACAATACTAGTATTCTCACAAATACTCGCAATAGCCTAGCACACTAAGAGAACTTAAGAAATTTAGAGAGAGAGGAAGTATAGGCAATGAAGGTGTGAAAATTTCTTAAGCGAACCCTCCCTATTTATAGGAAAATCAAGGTGAGGGCATTTTGGTCATTTCTCCAACTTTTCTTGGTTTATTACGCTTATACCCTTGGCATATTCTTTAATCTATATCATCCATCCATTTTTTCTTTAATCTATATCATCAATCCATTTTTTTTAATCTATATCATCCATCCATTTTTTCTTTAATCTATATCATCCATCCATTTTTTTCAAAAAGACTAATCCATTATCAAAAGATAAAACCATTATCAAAAATTATTATTATTAATATATTCATTTTTTGTATTATTGTATTAATGTATTAATATCACAGATATTATAGACTAGCAATTCTAACAACCAGATCGTTCCTAAGAAAGAGGGGGTCTTCCGTATAAACGATGCGCAATTAAATAACCCATTTTCTTGACATAATTTCTAGATATTGACAACAATGCTAACTAATCTAATAATTTCAAATACTACGAGTTACTGTGTCGTGACAATTATTAATGAAATACTGTGCAGATGCTAAATTTTTTTTTTTGAAGGCCTCAATGATGTCTTCATCGGCACAACTCAACTTACCCCCGAATAAATCTAGAGCGTGAGACCACTTGAGCATAGAGGAGCTTACCAGGACTCGAACCCAAGTTTATGAGGACTTATGTCCGGCTTCCCACCACTAAGCCATCACCCCAAGCGATTATAAAATACAACATAAATGTATAAACATTACTAGTATATCCCTATAGTCAGAATGTATGCAATTGTCGTTGTACTTTACCGAATATAATATTCCTCGACAGAACGAATATTATCCGACAGAAGGAATATTCCCTGACATACTAGTTTGACTTTTTGTATAAATGAATAGTATATTCGTATGAATAGTATTTTCGTATTTATATCGTATAATTTTCGTATCCAGCTTATATAAACGTTATGACGTAATTCGAAGATCGAAGAAAATGTAAAAGCGTTTTAGCGTGAATAGTACCCCGTGAATAGTGATCGCGTGAATAGTGATTTAGCATTATTACTAGACATCTCAATTGTCACATTTCACTAGTAACTTTATCATTATCGATTTAACACCTTTCTGTTTAAAATAATAATAAGAAGAAAATTAAATTCTATTTATTAAAATTTTCGGGGTCTTACACAAGTAACATATAATTCACATTTTAAACATACTTTACCTTTTTCATTTTTTGCATTTCTACATCTTCATGTTTCTCATGCTTGACATATATTCATGCATCATACTTATCATGCTTTGTATTTAAATATACTTCATAACGTTAATCCATAAAATTCATATAGAACATTTTACCTAAACCATCAAATAAATATCAACAACAATTAACACATCGTTGCACGAAGTGCACATTAAAACAAGTTCACATGAATTCCATATATCATATAAAATTTACACATAACATATAACACAATAATTTCATCATCGACCTTATTTACATCCATAATTTTTTCATTCAACTGATAACCTACATCATCCATAAGGATTTATAGAATTAACTTATCAGTTATCAAATAGTATATAGTTACAATCGGTAACCATTTGTATTCTCGTTTCGATCTCCCATTAATCGTACTACATCCTTAAGTACCAACTTAAATTTCTTTATTTTATAATCTCACGGTTAAAATAACCATTTTACCCTTACTTCATCTTACGTGTCCTATTTAGGGGTGTTCAACCGGTAAAAACCGAGCCGAACCGGTACCGAAAAAGGCATAACGGCGTACCGATACCGGTTGGACCGGTTCGGTACCGGTTGGACCGGTTCGGTACCGGTTATACCGAATATTATTATTTTTTTATTATTATTATTATTTTATTATTATTTTATTATTATTATTATTTTTATTATTATTATTATTTTTATTATTAATAATAATTTTAAAAAATAAAATAATAAGAAACCGGTACAACCGGTATATACCGAACTCTAAATTGCCGAACCGGTACCGAAATTGGTTGTACCGCTATACTGAACCGGTCATTTTTGTACCGAACCGACCAGTTCGGACCGGTCCGGAATACCGAAAAAACCGGTTATACCAAAAAATTTGAACAACCCTAGTCCTATTTCACCACGTTTTATACCGGTAAACTAGTTAATACGTTTCCCGGTAACCTTAAAATTTATTTTTCGTAATTTTCTAAATCATATCTTCCTCATAAAACCCTTCTTAACTACTTTATTATTTTTTTTTCTTTTCTAGCCCCACATACATAAATATATTACACACATAAAAATAATTTTATTATAATTTTTCATCTTAATTAAGCAATTTTCAAAGGGCCATTTTTAGTTTGTAACTTAGCAAATTTTGCTATATCGTACTTAATTCCAAAACTCACCAAATTTGGTCGGTATCTCATACATATTAATATCAACTTCTACTTTAAATTTCGTGACCATCGGAGTTACAAAATTTAAGTTATCGTAGTTTTCGTCAGAAAAACCCTAATATTGAATTGGCCATATCTCACTCGTTCAAAGTCGGAATACGTTTATTTTTGGACAGGAGCTTCGTTATACCATATAGTTTCATGTCCCAAAAGGCCTGAATTTATTTCAAAGTTTAAGTAGACCAAATATCCCACGAAAAAATATAATCAGATTGTTTTCATAGTTTTCCAGATTTGTCCTGTTTTGGTAGAAATTCCACCTAAATAATCTAAAAGGTATTTTTTGAAAATTTCAATTAAATTGTTCAAAGAACTCCCATATCTAACTCCAGAACTTGACCTCACTCAAAAATTCGAAATAGGCTGAGAGTTATGCTCGTTCAAATTTCAGTTTCCGTTTTAGGGTTTTGACATTTTTTTCGACTATTAGGTTTCTAAGAAAGCTCTCTTGTTTTTATGATTTTTCATACATATAACACATAACAAGCATATATACTCCAACATATTCACCCTTATATCATAGGATCCACCATGATCCTCCATACAAACAACTCTCCCACAACAACCAAGCAAAAACATAAACTAAGCTAAGAAAAGTAAAGCTAGGGTTTTGAAAAGTTTTGTACCTTCTTACTTAGCTTTCGTCCTTTTTTTGCTAGATGATGTTTGCTAGCTTTTCCTCTTCCTTTCCCTTGCCCAAAACCGTGGCTCTCTCTATTCCTTTCTCTTGTTCTCTCAAATTTTTTAACACTTGGTGGAAATAAGCAAATGAACAACTTTTTGCAATACTTCTCCTCTTTTCTATTTATAGGCCTCATGTAACATTATTTAGCCCTCCACTAATCATTCAACATCTTAGTTAATCAAGCTTAAAGGCTTAATCATGAGCTTACTATGCAACGGATTTGGCAATATGAATGATGGACTAATGGACCTTTGAGTGAAGGAATGTTGTTTGCCTAATTCTATACTAGCACAAATACGCAAGTATACGCAGTCCACAAGTAATATAATGATAAGAGAGTATCGATCCCACGGAGAAAAATTGTAATTTATTATAACTACCAATTTTGTATTAACCTAATTTTATTAAACAACCAATTATAGTTTTGTGAATTTTTGAAATTAAATAATTAATTTTAATAAAGCTAACTTCCTCAAATTTGAAAACAGATTTTAAAGACTTAAGACTATAACTTCACTTATTGCTTCACTTTGATCAATACACTTCCTATCAAATTATGTTAATTATTCCGGATTGTTAATTAAGAACTCATCAATATTTATGACCATCTCTTGATGTACCATAAATAAATTAACTCAAATCTACAGATGATAGAATTAAGATGAACACCCTAGTTAACTAATCCACTATATCTCTATGTGAATTACAATTAAAAAGGATTTAAAGCTCATGTTCCCTATTAGATTACATGCAGTGAATAGGTATATCTCTATCCTAAATACAAATCATGAATTCCATCACCATGCAGAAAATACAATCACATGCTATTATAGTCAGATATAAACCTATAATCCATCTCTCGAGTTCATATAGATTATTATGGTAATTACTGGTCAAATAATTAAGCAAGAAGGTGCAAACCATAATAGGCAATCCGATAATAGTTAACAATAATTATCAAAGAAGCATGTCAATCAAAGCTACACAATAAGATCTGTTGTAATCTTAAAAAGAGAATTAGTTCATAATTAAACTAAAATCCATCATCCACAATTCAAATAACATTCAAGATACAAAAGTAGAAGATAGAGAAGAGAATAAAAACTGTTAGTGCAATCCTTATATCTCTCCTTAGCTCCTACGTTGAATCTCTCTTGCTATCAAGTTGCTTCATGTCTCCAAAAATTGGCTTTCAAAACTAGGGTTTTCTTCTAATAAGTTCAACAACCCTCAATAGTGACTTAAAACATCTATTTATAGCATCTGACATAAATCCTAATTTAATTAGAAGTCTGGAAATAAATTACACATCAGCTGCTCAACTTAAGCATAAAGTCAACTCTGGTCAACTCCCGAACCAGCGCGACCATGCTTGAGATAAGCCTTGCATGGGCGCGGCCGCGCTGCCCTAACAGAAAATAACTTTTCAAGTCTGGAGACAGGCGCGACCCTCTAGTTCAAATTGGGCACGACCGCGTTGCTTCAAGTTCTGCACTGCTTCATCCTTTTGCTGCTACATTCCATCCAATTGTCGCCCAAGCATCTCCCAACGCATGTTTCCTACACAAACATATAAAATGCATGAAAAGTAACTACAATCCATGGAAATAAACAACAATTCACATAAATAAACACCCGATTCGTAGGTATGAAACCTACTCATCAAATACCCCCAAACTTGAACTATTGCTTGTCCTCAAGCAACACAATGAAACATAATAAAACACAATATCGTGAATGCAAACTACTAACTATCATGCCTATGAATCCAACCAATAATTAGTATGAAGATTAATCCCAAGCCTCAGAGATATCAACAAAGTACTTAAAACAGTAAATCCAATCAACACAAAGTTAGTAATCCCAATCAATAAGACAACTCACACCTGTCATCACCCGTGTTTGTGTGTGTATGTTCATCAATCATTTTAACCAACTATAGTTCAAGTTTAGTTATATAACTAACTCCCTAAACAAGAATAATCTGGTTCTACTTTAATTTCTGCAAATACGACAACTCCGGCTAAAACTAAACAATCACCAAGTCTAGGGGTCCCTACGAGGTTTATTTCTACCTTTATTCTTTTACGAGTGCGTTTTACGTTTCATCTCGCATTTTTATATTCGACTGTGCAATGTCAGACTCTCTTAGGCTTTTCAATGTCACCTATATAACGAGCTTTCAACCAGTGACTCCCAAACTAGTTGGCTTTAGGGCACTAGGTGTTAAGACACCCCTAAGAATCTAATTATCCGAGTAACAAAGACCATAGAGCCCAACTAGCCAAAGCATTTATTCTCTCTCTCTTTTTAATTTCTTTTATAACAATAATAATAAAATTATTACCTCTTAGATACCCCCAAACTTAAGCTTTCACCTCATTTTAGCCTTTATTGTCAATTCACTGGCTTACTTAATTTTAACCCAAAACATTCACATTTAGAAGTCAATTATGCAACCCTTGAACTAAATTAATCAAAACAATCAAATTTCACGTGCTATCTGGTTAACTCAAGCTTCAGACAGGCATAACCTATCCTCATGATTGAAATTATAACTTGCACATCAATTATCAACACTGTTCAAATTATCATGTAATACCAATCTCATCATCAGTCGAGCCAAAACCACACTAATCTAATGCTTAGATTCATGCAAACACACTATATATATTAACCACAAACAAATGCAAATACTAACTACCAACTACTAAATGCAAACATGCTGACAAATACTACGAACAATCAATGCTAAACTTAACTAACTACGAACTAACATGCAACACCAAATAAACTAACATATACGATAATGCCACCAAATTTATCATAGACAATGCCCTCATTGGATAATAAAAGTAAAAAACAGAATAACTCCCCTAATTCGAGGCGGCATCGTCTGCATTCTCCCGTTCATCATCGAAAGGTGTGTCTGGGGGAGGATAAGTTGGAGCAGTGCCAAACGTTGGGAATTGAACTTGAATGCCTAGCTGAGTGAATGCTTGAGATAAACTATCAGAGAACTGCGACGTGAAGGACCAGAGTTCATCCACACTGGTGTAAATTATATCCATCCGTCATTGCATACGTCGTTCTAACTTGTCTAATGTAGCTTGAGAAGCTTACATCGGCTGCTCTAGTTCTGCCATCGGTTGATCAGATGCCTCCTCGCTTTCGCTTTGATCAGCTAGAATGAAACCTGCCCCTCAGGAGTGAGACTGGCCTCCTTCCCACACCTTATACTTCTGAATGGTGGCGTGGTCAATAGTATTCATCGGTAGTTGCAATGGCTCACCATCCTCCTAATACACCCTAGAAACAACACACAATCTAGCAATAACCGATGCGTGTGGGATACTACCAAAAGTACCTCTTTGCAAATATCGACGAATAGACTGGTTGATGACGTACCCTACATCGATCTTCTTGCCCCATACAATGCCGTAAAGCAGAATAGCTCGATTCTTTGTCACATCATTCTGATGCCGTGTTGGCATCAGATTAGCACGGATAAAGCTATACCATACCTTGCCATATCTGCTTAAGGTCGCGTGTGGAAAGTGTAACTTCTGATTAGTGCCTTGTTTCGTAGTCCACATCGTGCTCGGCTTGCATAGAACCCTCATGATGTCATCCAATTTTGTGTCCCATCTCGTTGAGTATAACCAGTCCGGATCATTCGGTTGAACATTTGGCAAATGGAACAGCTCGTTAATGCTTTCTTTGGAATATGAAACCAAACAACCCCTTACAAATGCTGTCCCATCCTTTGTTGCCCTGACATTTGCATAAAATTCTTGAATGATCGAGATCGGGGCTGGTAAAGGAGTCCTCGTGAATAGTAACCAGCCCATCTGCTTGATCATAGCCATCATCTGGCCATCCAACCTGGGATCTAGTTTATGGCCCCTTTTAAACACGAATGTTTTTCCCAATAGGAAACGCTGAAAATACTCCTCAACATCAGCACTAACAAAGCGGGTAGCATCAAATACTTCAGATTCAGTACGAGCATGAGAACTAGAAGACTCTCCACGTTGTCTTTTGGAAGCATCGGTACTGTAAAATCATTACTTTCCCCCAACTGATGCACACTTGACAATATATTCACTCAACACTTTTGACAAACAGTTGGAGTATACTTTGTTTTGACCCAAAAATAATACTCTGTTTTGTATAATGTACCAATACAATGCAATCATACACAACCAATGCAATGCCTGAACCTAACTTCAATTCGATTCAACCCAAGCAATAATAATCTAGCAACCCTAATAACCTCCCCAACTTGGAAACAGTGACAAACCCAATTCCCCCCAAACTTGAATTATTACCTGAGATAGAGCTTAATCCTTTACAATGCCTTTACTTGAATGTTTCCCCCACAATCCGGCTGTCAATGTTTTGGTTACTTTGCAATAGTAATTGAGGATTTGAATGGAGGTGTCCACTGTAGAGATAACCGACTGGTGAACTTAGAATGAATGGAAGTGGGATAGTGTAAGGAGTGATGGGGAGATCGTGAGGTAGGGGGAAGTATGATTTTAGGAGACGAATGTGATAAGGAGTGGATTTCAAAATTGGGATTTTGATTTGGAATACTAGGGTGAGACAGTTAAGGGTTGCATTTGAGAGGGATAGAATAATAAAACAATTCAAAGCCAATAAGGAAAAAGAAATAAGGAAGAGGTATGGGTCAGGTAACTTAAGAATATTTTTAAAAAAATAGGGTTTCGATCGCGGTGCACCCGCACTAGGAAATAACAGTGATTGGGTACGGTCGCACTACACTGGCAACGAGGCAGTTTTGAGTTCTGACAATAGGCGCGACCGCGCTGCTTTCCCATACATTTTGGGCGCGGCCACGCTGCCCTGTATCCTGGAAATTTTATTTTCTTTTTCCTTTCTGAATGGACCATGTGAATGCAACAACTGACTATAACCTATAAAAACATAAAATGACCAATTAATACTTCTAAAACTTACTTAAATAACTATCTGATTCTAAAAATTACTAAAAACTGGAATGAACAAAAAATAAAAGTATGGGTTGCCTCCCATCAAATGCTTGATTTAGAGTCTTTTAGCCTGACTACTTCCTGTTTCAGTCGGGTGCAGCTAGAGTATATTGGACATTCTCGCCATTAGCTATGCACCCCCAATAATGTTTCACTAAATGCCCTTTTTTCAGAACTGTCTGATGAGTCTTCCTTTGAACTTCATTTCCAACCAAAGTTTTTAGACTAATACTTCCATGAGAATCTTTACAAAACGTGTTAGAGCTTTTTTTGACCAGAGAACAATCCTCAACGTCGGTTGGGAATCTGATCGCCTTGAATACCTGGAATTTCACCTCTTGATCGTTCACTCTTACAGTTAATTCACCATTTTGCACGTCAATCAGTGTTCTTCTAGTCGCCAAAAATGGTCTTCCTAAAATAATTGGAATATCTTTATCCTCCTCATAGTCCAAAACCAAGAAATCTGCTGGAAGAATCAATTTGTTGACCTTCACCAGAACATCCTCCACTATACCCATCGGATACGTGATCGATCTATCAGCAAGTTGTAAGGTGATATTTGTTGGCTTTGCTTCCTTTAAACCCAACTTCTTGTATATGGATAGGGGCATAAGGTTGATACTTGCTCCCAAATCACACAAAGCTTTCCCAACAAATTGATTTCCGATTGAACAAGGGATGTTAAAACTCCCTGGATCCTTTAGCCTTGGTGGAAGCTTTTTCTGGAGAATTGCACTGCACTATTCCGTTAATGCCACAGCTTCAAACTCTCATAGCCTTCGTTTCCTGGATAGTATATCTTTCATAAATTTTATGTAGCTTGGCATTTTCTCTAATGCTTCGGCAAACGGAATATTAAAATGTAACTTTTTAAAAACCTCCATGAATTTGGCGAACTGATTCTTGAGCTTTTGACTTTGTAATCGTGAAGAAAAGGCATAGGAGGTACAACTGAAATTTGACTCTCCTCTTTCGGACTCACCTTTTGATTTTCATCTGTTTTCTTATTTCTACCATCTTCCTCCTTACCCGATTCACTTGGTACCTCTTCTTGATTTTTGGCAGTCGGCCCATCTAGTTCTTTTCCACTCCGAAGTGTGCTAGCATGACACTGCTCTTTACCATCATTTATCAGATTAACTTCTGTGTTACTCGGTAATGTTCCTTGAGGACAATTGTTCAAAGCAGCTGCCAACTGACCTATCTGATTCTCTAGGTTTCTCATGGCCACATCATGACTATTTTTCCATGTCTCATTATCCTTGAGGTATTTTGTCACAAATTCCTCAAAACTAATTTCTTTTCCTATTGTGGGGGTTGTTGTTGGTGGTGAGGCTGAAATCCAGGTAGCTGAGCAGGTGGTGACGCTTGTGATTGGGCTTGATTATCTCCCCACAAGAAATTCGGATGATTCTTCCACCCCGGATTATAACTGTTCTGATTCTGCTGACGGTTGTAACTCCTTATAAATTGAACTGCCTCAGAATTAATTGGACATTGTTCCATCAAGTAGGATCCTGCACACAACTCACACACTATAGCCACTTGATGCCTATTTACTCCACCCATTTCTTCCATCTTCTTCACAAGTGCGGCAATTTGAGCTGAGAGAGATGTAAATGCATTAATTTCCAACACTCTGGCTACCTTATGTTGTGTTGTCCTTGCGGTAGACCACTGGTAATTGTTGGCAGCCATAGTTTCTAACAGTTCAAATGCCTCATCAAAATTCTTGGTCATAAGTTCTCCTCCCGCAGCTACATCTATGCTTGTCTGAGTGTTACTACTTAAACCATTATAAAACGTCTGAACCTATAGCCACTTGGGTAATCCACGATGTGGACATCTTCTCAACAGTTTCTTAAACCTCTCCTAAGCTTCATACAACGATTCTCCATGCTGTTGCTCAAAAGTAGTAATGTCGTTTCTCATCTTTACAGTCTTCACTGCGGAAAGAACTTTGATAAAAATTTCTGGGCCAAGTCATCCCAGGTAGTGATGGATCCCGGAGGCAACGAATGCAACCAACTTTTTGCTTTATCCCTCAATGTGAATGGAAACAGTCGTAGTCTCACAACATCATCCGTAATATTATGGTATTTGAATGTGTCGCAAATTTCAAGGAAGCTCACCAAGTGTTCATTCGGATCATCATTGGCCAATCCCCCAAACTGTACCGAGTTCTGGATCATCTGAATCGTCCCCGGTTTAATTTCAAAAGTATTTACAGTGATAGCTGGCCTCGTGATGCTTGACTTGATCTCATCAATCTTAGGTATGACATAGTCCCTTAATAATTTCTGCTCTTTGTTGGCCATTTTCTCTTTTTTGAGTGTCTCTTGGCAGAACTTTCTCAATTGTCGTAACTTTTTCTCAAGGTTGTCCTTGCCCCGTACAAGTTTCGATTGTTTTGATCGCGTTTGCATATACGAACCAAAATCATCTGAAACAGGAAATAAAAAGAAAAACAAAAATGTTTAACTAAAACTGAATTAATTAAATTGATATTGAAAGTTATAAACACAAATAGTTCCCCGAAAACGACGCGAAAAACTTGTTTGCCTAATTCTATACTAGCATAAATACGCAAGTATATACAGTCCATAAGTAATAAGAGAGTGTCGATCCCACGGAGAAAAATTATAATTTATAATAACAGGTACCAATTTTGTATTAACCCATTTTTATTAAACAACCGATTATAGTTTTGTGAATTTCTGAAATTAAATAATTAATTTTAATAAAACTAACTTCCTCAAGTTTGAAAACAGATTTTAAAGACTTAAGACTACAACTTCACTTATTGCTTCACTTTGATTAATACATTTCCTGTCAAATTATGCTAATTTTTTCGGATTGTTAATTAAGAACTCATTAATATTTATGACCATTTCTTGATGTACCATAAATAAATCAACTCAAATCTACAGATGATAGAATTAAAATGAACACCCTAGTTAACTAATCCACTATATCTCTATGTGAATTACAATTAAAAAGGATTTAAAGCTCAAGTTCCCTATTAGATTACATGCGGTGAATAGGTAGATCTCTATCCTAAATACAAATCATGAATTCCATCACCATGCAGAAAACACAATCACATGCTATTATGGTCAGATCTAAACCTATAATCCATCTCTCGAGATCATATAGATTATTACGGTAATTACTGGTCAAATAATTAAGCAGGAAGGTGCAAACCATAATAGGTAATCCAATAATAGTTAACAATAATTATCAAAGAAGCATGTCAATCAAAGCTACACAATAAGATCTGTTGTAATCTTAAAAAGAGAATTAGTTCATAATTAAACTAAAATCCATCATCCACAATTCAAATAACATTCAAGATACAAAAGTAGAAGATAAAGAAGAGAATAAAAACTGTTGGTGCAATCTTTGTATCTCTGTGACGAACGAGATTTTTGTAATTTATTTTAAATATTTATTGAATTAAATAAATATTTTTCGATGATTTGATTATTGAATTAATTGATTAATTGATGAATTTGTGGTAGATTAATTTAATTACATGTGTTACATTAATTAAATTAATGTGGAGAATGTTTATATTTAAAGTTTGTGTTTAGTTAAGTTTATTTGATTAAATGCATTATTTAAATAAGCATGATGTTATTTCTAATTAATTTAGTATTAATTAGAGATTTAATAATTTGTCATTATTAATAAAGAAAAATTTTATTATGTGACTATGTGATTTAATATAGAATTATTCTATTTTATTTAATTGATTAAATATGTGACATAAACTATATAATAAGTAAGTTATTAAAATAAACTAGAAGGGAGGATAAATGTGCTAAACAAACGGAGCCTTAAGGGGGGTTGGAGTCAGTTAACCCATTATGAGATTAACTGACAACCATGATTATATCAGTTTCTTTTACATTATACGTATTCTTAATATCAGTACATTCATTTCATTCCTAAAAGCTAATACAGAGAGAAAAAGAGAGAGATTTGAGAGAATTAGAGAAGGGGAGAAGAGATTGATTCATCTGTTTGCATAGTTTAAAGCATCTAATCAAGGTAATCCTTAAATTAAAGTCTTTAATTATGTTTTCTT
This sequence comes from Aralia elata, assembly GCA_034770075.1. NCBI lineage: Eukaryota > Viridiplantae > Streptophyta > Magnoliopsida > Apiales > Araliaceae > Aralia > Aralia elata. Next base: position 52,738,890 of record CM068382.1, read on the forward strand.
TAATTTCTCTATGAACATATATTTTTGAGTTCTCTGTAAACTAAATTCTATAGCTAAATTTTTATAAATTGATGTTAGACGTTTGAAAGCATGTATAAATGTTTTTGATATGATTTGTATGTGATTTAGAGTAATTAAATCCATGAAATCATGTTTATATTAGTGTTCTGGAATTTACAGAGTAGTTGTATACGAACATGGTTTGAATGTAGGAAATTGATGTTTGTTTTGCATATTAATCGGTTAAATTGTTGACTAATTATGTTTATGTATGTAAAAACGAAGAAAACAAGAGTTAAACGGATTGAATTGGTCAAGAAACGAATTTACAGTGATTGATATTATTAACTGTATCAAAACTTGATAATAAAGTACGAACAGTTAAATTTTAGCCTTTAATTGGGTCGTTTAGGTTGTTTGTGATGTTAAAATCACTGTGTATGGAATGGGTTTTGATTTCATACCATATATGATAATTGGGTAGTGATTTAATCGGTGAATTGTAGAAAACTTTGGCCAAATTTGGCATTTTTCTGTGTTCTTCGCGAACTGCAGAATCTGAGATTCGTGTTTCTCGCCCCAGCGAGCTCAATGAACTGAGTTTTGTAATGTCCAGGAATTTCTAAACATTGTATTGAATTATTTTAATATATGAAATTCGTTTTATTTAATTTTACGAATTTAATTTGGATCCATGTAAGAATTATTATTTAATTAAATAATTATATGGTCTAATAATTTTCTTGCATTAGAAAGGGCTCATTAATAGTTTGATTTAAATTAGTGGGCTAACCCTAAGAATTTAATTGCAAGAAAATTGGGAAGAAATTAATAAATAAATAATTTTATCACTATCGGATTAAAATAATTCAAATACAGAATTATGGTTAAAATAAATATTTTAAATAAATAATTAATTGGTTTAGTTATTTGATTTAGAATATTAGAATTTCAATGTGGTTAATTTAATTGGGTCATTTTTTTTATTGAACCCAAATTTTAATTTGAGCCCAATATTCTTTTTATTTTCTGTGGGCCAAACCAAGTGGGCTGGTCAAGTTAAATCATTTGGGCTGAGCCCATCTCTTATTTCTTTTACCAGCCGGGTTATATCATTAGCAAACGGGTCGATCCAAGTAGATTTGGGGAAACCGGTTGGTTTAGGATAATCGGTAAAGCCAATTTTGAGGGATAACCAAACCAAAGAAATCAAATCCCCCAAAACCCTCAATCGAACGGAACCAAGCAAAAGAAAAAGGAAGAAACCCAAACCCCATCAATCGAATCAGACGAGCCAATGACGGGAGGGAGAATCGAGGCTGTCATCCCCGGCTCGAGTCGACCGGCGGCGTAAAGGAAGACCGGCAGGCTAAGCGGGGAATCGGCGTGAGCAACCGAGCTGCCATCAACGGACCAAGGGTCCCTGAAATCCGGTGACGCGACCGGGTTGGCCACACGGCTCGAGGTGTCAGCCGAACCCAGCTGGAGAAATGACGGGAACCGCCAGTCGTTGTACATCCCTGCTACTGTTGGTTATTAATTCGCTAAGTGAGATAATAACCAGTTTATGGGATAAACAATTCTCTATAAATTGGACACCCAAACCCTAAATCCGAGCTGCTACGATTTTTTTGACTGTTCAAATAGAGAGAGAAATCGCAATAGAGAGGAAACAGGGGAGATCAATCGTGGGTGAACGACGGTTTGATCAGGCAAGGTATAACAATGGGTTATTAAATCATTGTGATAGTTTTATGTTAGGTTTAGTGTAAATTTCTTTCTTCTGTACTAGGATTGGTATTGCTTGGGTTTGAAAAAAAATCCGTTATTGTATTGTGTTAATCTTGGTTGGGTCGTGTTGTTTTTGGGCAAGAGCTGTGTATGAGAGTCCATAGAAATATAGGACTGGTTAATGATTTTGATTTGGGAATTCTGGAAATTGCAGAACCTTATGGTTCGGGTAGCATAAACTCTGTATTGGGGTATTTTGTTTCTCTGTATTGGATTAAATTGTGTATACATTGAATTTGGTTTGTGAAAATTCCTTGTTGAATTATTGCTTGTATTGTGTTATATTTGAACTGAAAACTGTTGTTGGTAAAAGCAGTCGATGGTGTTGGTACTATACATTGTTCTGGGTTTTTATTGTGTTAATTTCTATTTGGTTTTGATTTGGGAAATCTGGTATCATGTTGCTCCTGTTTGGGCTGTATTGAATCAGCTTCAGTGTAGTTAGGATGGCTAGCAGATGTTTGACATAATACCTAAAACAAACTCTAATTTTTCTTTCGATATCATATTGTTTGGGGTAATTACTGAATGGGGAACCAGTGTTGTTAATTCCTTACTATGTTAAACTATTGCTTAAATTGGGTTGAAAATAATTCCAGGAGCTTAATACAACTGTTGAACAAATTTTGAAATGGGTTGTGCAAATCATTGGGATTAAATGATTGTTAAACCACTATTGCCTAACAAAGGGTAAATGATTAGTGTTGACTAATTGTTGGTATTTAATTAAGTTAATAATTTATCAATGCATAATAAATGAAGTTAATAAATATTTAATTATTAATTTTAAATAATAATGAATAAAATTAATAAAGTAATTATTTATTATTTATCAATAAATAATAAATAAAGATAATAAATATTTAATTATTATTTTATATTAAATAATAATTAAGTATAAATAAAGTTAATAATTTAATTATTTATTATTTATCCTTAAATAATAAATAAAGCTAATAAATATTTGATTATTGTTTAAATACTATTAAATAATAACCAAGTATGGATAAAATTAATAGATTAATTATTTATTATTTATCCTTAAATAATAAATAAAGTTAATAAATAGTTGATTATTGCTTAATTACTATTAAATAATAATCAAGTATGAATTAAGTTAATAATTTAATTATTTGTCAGTAAGTGATAAATAAAGATAATAAATAGTTAATTATTATTTAATTAATATTAAATAATAATTAAGTATGAATAAGTTAATAGATAAGGAGATTTTAAATAGCACCTTAACTGAACAATTTTGATAAATTGTCTAAGGGGTAATAAATGAATATTACTTAAGAAAAAGTAATGTTAATTAATTAAACAATTATAATTAATTGTTTAAGGGTTTAATAAGTGTTTATTACTTAAGGGACTCATGGTTAATTAATTAGACCATCAACGTAGAAATCAATTAAGTGTCCTATAGGATATGCAATAGTTTATTAATCTATGTGTGTTATGTGAACTGCTTAATTGTTAAATAAATAGCATAAGTAAGCGTATCGGCGTACAACTACGCAGTACTAATTGATAGACCGACATTATCTATGTTAGGTTCTTTAAGGCCAAATAGTTAAAGCTAGAATTATTTGTAGCTGAGCAAACAGGCAAGTTCCTAACCCTAAACTTCTTACATTATTGCAAGTTCCCTAACTCAAACTCGAGTTATTATTATTATTATTTTTTTTTCGAAGCATGTTAGTGAATAATTATTGTCGATTATTCACATCTATACTGATTATTAAGATTCGCACCTCGTGCAATTGAATTCCTATCCTATTATGATTGAACTGTAAATTTAATTAAAGTTCTTTCAAGCATGAACTATTTATGAGATAGATCTATGCTATTTGTATCAGCTAGATCCAACATGTCTAAATTGGTTAAGACAATGGTATTTTAAAAGCTGTTCTTATTAAATTGCTATGGTAAGAACTCTTGGCTGAGAAAAGGATAAACTTGTTTAAGGCATGATATCAATGCTGGTTATTAAGTGTTTATGCATAAATCACGGGGTATGAGAGGCTGATCCCCTCGATTACCAAAACTTTTTAAGAGGTCCAGCTTACATGCTGAGAACCTTGGAAAACGTCCTTGGTTATTTCAAACCACTCAGTAATTGGCATTCAATTATTCGAATATTCAACTGTTGACTGATAATTCATAATTCTTCACAATTCTATACTGTTGTTGAACATTGAAAGCGAAATTTCCTTCTAATCATGATATATCTCCCTTGTGTATAAACTTGCTAAGCAAACTAGTTGCTTACCCTTGCTATATCATTATCTTCATTTCAGCTAAGGCAGAAACGTCTAGAGGAGACAAAGAAAAAGGGAAGGTGCAAGAATAGATGCCCGATAGTGCCTATGTACTAGTTATTCCTGAATGTTGTTTGATTAAGTGAACCTTTTATTGTATTAAGGGTACGTTTTATGTTAAGGTTAAAGAACCTTGGGACCAGAATTGTAAGACTTTATTTCTATTCGATAAACAATGTATGTTTATTATTCCGCATTTAGTTAGAAAGTATGTTTGTTGTTGAGAATCGTGAACACCGAATTCGAGGTTAGAAAACCCGAATTTGGGGGTGTCACAGGTTGGTGTCAGAGCTATAGGTTATAAACGTTAGGAATGAGAAACCTAGGTTATAACCTCAGTAGAAAACTCATATAGAGTATGTAGGTGATGAGTTGAGGAGATTCATCGAGTTCTAGTTGTACCGAATAAAATATCATTTCATTTTATCAATGAATATATTTTATTGTGGTACCGATGTTGTTTATGGTGTGGTGTATTGTAGGATATCGGACGAGCGTCAAGATAGCCTTTCAGTTAACCAGGAGCCCATAGAGCCTGAGGTGATAGGAAACTTGCTAGAAAGGAACGCCGAGCTAGAGGTAAAGGCTGAACAATTAGAGGCGCAGAACCACATCCACCAGATTTCTGAACAGCAGTACAAGGACGCTGCTTACCAGGCCCAAGCTGAGTTAGCCGAGTTGCGAGGGAGGCTGCTGCTGAGAGAGCTACAGTTAGGACAGTTGAGAGATGAGGTGAAGGCTAAGGATGCGAAGATAGTTGATTTGGAGCGAGCCTTAGACATCGCCTGGATGCAGTTCGACGCCAGATGGATGGATCTGCCCTCCAGTAGGGAGAGCAAGCGTTAAATTGTATTCACCTTGTGTCTCTTAGGGGATAGTTAGAAGTGGGTGGTTATGCCTTGAGCAGTGTTATTGGTACTACCATTTGATTTACTAGAGTTTGTATTAACCTCAGAAGGTGCGAGGTAGTTCGTATGCAGGATATACTTTCCAATTATGTAGGTAGGAAAGAATGGTTTAAGTGAATCCCACCTTTTGTTATATTAAATGGGATGGTAGCAATTATGACAATATGCCTGTGATAAACGTGTAAGACGCTAAAGTCGGTATATGAATATAGATGCATTACTATGGTATGTGCTTGAGAATTTTACTGGATATACCATTTATGCAATGATTATGTTAATTCAGTAAAATTGAATCGGTATCTTAGTAACTTAAATCACTAATCGGGAAAGCAGAATTTCCAAGGTTGGGTAATCTAAAACTCCCACACAAGAGTTATGTGATTATTGTATTACAAGCTGAATACTTATGTTTTAAGGAAGCCCGAGTAACATGTTAGGGTTTGCTTAAACAGATAATGCCGCCCAGACGAATCCTACGAAACCAAGGGATTGAAGAGTCAGTTAACAATGTAGAGGGAACTCCACCAAACCCAATGCAAGACTTTGTGAACATGATGGCCGAAGCTCTGCGAAATCAAGCGACTACCGCAGGAAATCAGGCGGGCAATCATTTAGCCAATTTTAAAGACTTCAAGGCAGTAGGGCCTCCGGAGTTTAGAGGGACATCGAACCCGATAGAGGCCCAGTCATGGATAAAGGAGATTGAAAAGGCCTTTGTCATCGCTAGAGTCGCTGAGGAGCAGAAGACAGTTTTTGCTACTTACTTAATGAAAGGTGAGGCTAACTTCTGGTGGGAAGCCAATCAGAACAAAGCTGGAACTGGAGTCGTGGCCTGGGAAGCATTCAAGACGTTGTTTTTCGAGAATTACTTCCCTGAGAGTACGCAGGCGAAAATGGAGATCAAGTTTTTAGAACTGAAGCAGGAAAACTTGTCAGTGTCAGAGTACGCTGCAAAATTCAATGAATTGGCTAGATTCGCCCCACATTAGGTGGACACTGAGGTGAGGAAGGCAAGGAGATTCGAGAATGGATTAAAGCCGTGGATCTACAGCAAGGTAGCGGTTTTACAAATCACGTCGTTATCAACCTTGTTGGAGAAAGCTCTCATTGCTGAAGGTGGGAGTGAAGCGGTTTCAAAGTATAATCGGGAGAAGAACAAGAAGAAGGTAGAGGGAGGAAATACGAATGCTAGCAGTGGTGGCAGCAACAACAGGAAGCATCAATGGAGCAGTGGGGGTAGTAATTCTGAAATGCAGCAAGGGAGCATGCAGCAGAAAAGGCAGGTATGTGGGAATTGCGGAAAGGGTTACTCGGGAGAGTGCATGAAGGGAAAGATGGTTTGTTATACCTGTGGACAAGAAGGGCATATCTCGCCCAATTGTCCTAAGGTGAAGAAAGGAGGTTGCTTCAATTGTGGAGAGATAGGACATCGGAGCAAGGAATGTCCCCGAAAGAGAATCATGGATAGCGGAAATGGCAATAGGGGCAACAACTCGAGAGCAACCAGTGGAGGACCAGCCCAGCCAAATAAGCCAACAGCAAGGACCTTCAACATGATAATACAAGATGCTGTGGCATCCAGAGAGGTGGTGTCAGGTATTATTCCAATCAACAACATAGATGCCTATGTGCTATTTGATTCGGGAGCTTCATGTTCTTTTGTTTCTAATGAATTTGCTCAAAGACTTAATTTGCCTAGTGAACTGTTAGAACACCCGATGAATGTAGAAGTAGCGAACAAAGAGATTATCCCCGTAAACTACATTTATAAGAATTGTTGTGCTGATGTGAGAGGGTTTAAGCTTAACGTGGACTTGTTGCCGATTCGTCTTGGAGAATTCGATGTAATCCTTGGGATGGACTGGTTAGCAAACCACGGGGCGGTCATTGACTGTAAGAAAAAGTGCGTACACCTGCAGACTCCGGGGAAGTCGAAAGTGGTGTACTATGGTAGTAAATCGCCGAGACAATCTTGTTGTCTGACGATGATGCAAGCGAAGAGATTGCTTAAGAAGGGTTGTATAGGTTATTTGGCTCACGTGGTAGATACTCGACGGGTCGAGGGTGAACTGAGTCAGATACCCGTTGTAAGGGAATTCGCTGATGTCTTCCCAGATGAACTTCCGGGACTGCCGCCGGATAGAGAGATAGAATTTGTAATCGACTTGGTACCCGGGACGACACCGATATCTAAGGCGCCTTACCGAATGGCACCAGTAGAGATGAAAGAGCTGATGGTTCAATTGCAGGAACTGTTAGATAAGGGTTATATCAGACCGAGCGTGTCACCATGGGGAGCGCCAGTTCTGTTCGTAAAGAAGAAGGATGGCTCGATGAGGCTTTGTATCGACTACCGTGAGTTGAACAAAGTTACAATTAAGAATAGGTATCCGCTGCCCAGGATAGACGATCTGTTTGATCAACTCAAGGGAGCAAAATACTTCTCGAAGATTGATTTAAGGACGGGCTATCATCAACTAAGGGTGAGGCAGGAGGATATCCCGAAGACGGCATTCAGAACTCGTTATGGACATTTCGAGTTTCTGGTTATGTCATTTGGACTGACAAATGCACCAGCGGCATTCATGGATATGATGAACAGAGTGTTCAAGCAGTATTTGGACAAGTTCGTGGTAGTATTCATCGATGACATCTTGGTGTATTCTGTAACGGAGGAAGAACATGTTGAACATCTAAAGATTGCCTTGGAGGCATTAAGAAGGGAGAAACTGTACGCGAAGTTTTCGAAGTGTGAATTTTGGTTGCAGAGGGTGCAGTTTCTAGGACACGTCATTGACAGTAATGGTGTTTCGGTAGACCCAGCAAAGGTGGAAGCCATTATCAACTGGGAGCAGCCAAAGACGCCAACGGAGATCAGAAGTTTCCTAGGGTTAGCGGGTTACTATCGGAGATTCATCCAGGATTTCTCAAAGATAGCATCACCATTGACCAATCTGACCAGAAAGACGGTAAAGTTTGTTTGGACAGAGAAGTGCGAGGAGAGTTTCTTGGAGCTGAAGAAGATACTTAGCCAAGCACCAGTGTTGGCATTACCGGACGACACTGGGGGTTTTGTAGTATACAGTGATGCGTCACACAAGGGCCTTGGTTGTGTACTAATGCAGCACGGCAGGGTCATTGCGTACGCTTCACGCCAGCTGAAGGACTATGAGAAGGGATACCCGACTAATGATCTGGAGTTAGCAGCAGTAGTGTTCGCCTTGAAGATTTGGAGGCACTACTTATATGGAGAGATGTGCGAGATATATACAGATCACAAAAGTCTGAAATATATCTTCACTCAGAAGGAGCTGAATATGAGGCAGCGCCGATGGTTAGAATTGATCAAGGATTACGATTGTGAAATTCTGTACCATCCGGGCAAAGCAAATGTAGTGGCAGATGCCCTGAGTAGGAAAGGCAGAGAGAAATTGATGAGGCTTACAACTCAGGCAGAGCTGATAAAGGACTTTGGACGCCTGGAACTGGAAGTTAAGTATCCAATGGAGACGGACGAAAAGTTGTTCACCGTGACAATAGGTCCGACTCTACTGGATAAGATATAGGAGGCCCAAGAATTTGATGAAGAATGCATTAACATTAAGAAGCAACTGTCGGAAGGAAAAACGTTGAAGTTCAAGGTTGACAGCACAGGTCTGCTGAGGTTCGAGGGAAGGATCTGGATACCCTATGTACCAGACTTAAGGGAAGAAATATTGCAGGAGGCCCATAATACGAGATTTTCGGTACATCCGGGTAGCACCAAGATGTATCAAGATCTTTGTCAACATTATTGGTGGCCGCATTTGAAAGGAGAAGTTGCAGAATACGTCAGCCGGTGTTTAACTTGTCAGAGGGTCAAGGCAGAGCACCAACGGCCGAGCGGATTGTTGCAACCCTTAGAGATTCCCGAGTGGAAGTGGGAGCACATCACTATGGACTTTGTGGTAGGACTCCCGACGACACAAAAGGGTCTAGACGCCATCTGGGTGATCGTAGATCGTTTGACCAAGTCTGCCCACTTTCTACCGATCAAGATCAGGTACAAATTGGAACAGTTGGCGAAACTTTATATGAAGGAGATAGTATCGCGACATGGAGTGCCAGTATCTATTGTGTCTGACAGAGATCCGCGCTTCACGTCAAATTTTTTGGAGAAGTCTACAGGAGAGACTGGGAACACAGTTGAGAATGAGTACGGCGTATCATCCTCAGACTGATGGTCAGAGTGAGCGAACAATTCAAACCCTAGAGGATATGCTCCGGGCAGTTGTGATGGACTTAGGAGGCAGCTGGGACGATCACTTGCCATTGGTAGAGTTCGCTTACAACAATAGTTATCACGCTAGCATCGGTATGCCACCGTACGAAGCATTATATGGGAGGAAGTGTCGAACGCCGTTGTGTTGGGATGAAGTTGGTGAACGGAGATTGTTGGGACCAGAATTGGTACAACAAACCGTGGAAATCATTAAAGTAATAAGACAGCGGTTAGTAGCTGTTGGTCGATTTCGCAACCGATAAATACGCGCAAGTATACGCGGTCAACAAGTAATATAATGATAAGAGAGTTGTCGATCCCATGAGGAATTAACTCTAATGTATCCCCAATTACTAACTCAATATCGACTCGATCTAAATCAAACTCTTTGATTCAAGTGATAGATAAAGGTTACATCTAAATTCCATGTCATATAAATAACAAAAATAGATAGATAAAGGTCTAAGATTACAATTTCCCCCAACACTTTATTTAAATCACCTAACTCTCTCTTTTTCAACTAGTTAATACACAAGAATTGTTAACCGAGAAATTCACCTTATTCATAAGCCTTAGTGTATGGTCATATGAAAATCACCCATACACGACACATAGGTATATGTTTATCCCACATGCCAACAATCCATTCAATTCCATGAATAATCAACAAGACACACGCCACATAATCTTAGTCAATCTACCCATCAAACGAATGAACCTCCGTGTAGGGAGTCATTAAGTTTGTAATCTCATAATGGTTACACACGGCATTTAGGTATATCTCTATCCCAAATACTAGCAAGTCATCCATTCTTGAAGACAATGAATAAGACACACGCCACATAATCTCATACATCACCCACAAAAATTTCTAACTTTCGTATGATATCAAAACCAAGTCTCAACATTATAATCCACTTTTCAATTTCATATAGGTGATCAATCAATTATACTTTCAGCATAAATCATGCTAGACATTCAATTCGCAATTTATTACGTTAGAATGTTGGTCGAGAACACGAATGTAAAATATGGCCACCTCTCGATGCACCATATTCGTATCACACTAAATCCACAATTGATAGAATGAATGTGAACACCCTAGATGACTAACGCACTATATCTCTATGTGAATTACAATCAAAAGGGTTGAAGCATAAGTTCTCAATTGGCCACATATGGTGCTTCGGTATATCTCTATCCTAGGCACGAATCTTAAATTCCATCACATGCAGAATTCATGAACACATGCTAGCATAATCAGATCTCAATCTATATTTCCTTTCTCAATTCCATATAGATTATCATACTAATTGATGATCAAGATAATTAATACATGAAGCACAAATTATGATATCCAATTCTAAAATGATAACTAATATCAAAGAGAGATAATTCAATTCAAACTAGGTGTTGGGTTCAATTACAATTTCAACCAAACACTGAAATCAAAATAAATAAACAAAGCATTAAACCTAACTAACATCCTTGGAGTACAAAGCTAGATGAAAAGATTAGAGATGAACTCCCTTTTGATCTTCTCCTTTCCTTGTATTGCAGCCCTTGTTGGTGGAGCAAGCCTTCCATTGTTGTTGGTTACTCAAGCTTCCCCATTGGGGAGCTTGAGCTACCTTTTCTCCTTCTTGCTCTAGGTTAGCTTCCACCCTCCAAGAATGCTGATTTTAAAAGTCTAGGTCTCTCAAAAATGGAGGCTACATAATATATTTATAGTTCCTAAGGCAAAAACCTAGCTTAGCCCACGAATTTTGACCAAAAATGAGCTGAAATCGCGAAATCTGGCGAATCCGGCGCAGCTGCGCGCTTGGATGCGCTGCATACTGAGTTCCCTGGATGCCGGGCGCAGCTGCGCCGCCATTGGCTTGCATCCGGGCACAACTGCTGTAATATTCCGAACCCTAATAAGATTTGTATATGTAAATTATGTGTTTAATAAATGAAATTTCTTGTTCTGACTTGGTATTATGTGATTGCGTATTTTATTAAACAATTAGGTCAAATAAATTTTTTTCGCCAAGTAGCTGTATCGTGCTTAATCGGACAAAATGATTTGTCGTGCTTCCGGCGAATTCACCGAGAAGCGTTTCGGTAAATTATTTTTGTAAGCTGCTGTGTCGTACTTGGAATTGACGAAGTGCTTTGTCGTGCTTCGACATTAATATAATATTATATTAAATGATAAAATTTTAAAATAAGTTAAATAGGGTTTAAAATGTTATGCGGAAATAGAAATCCTAATTTGAAAACCCTAATTGGTAATAATTGTCCGAATTGATCAATTAAAACCTTAATTATTGTACAATAATCTTAATTGATGTAATTAAGATTTAAATGATGAATCATAATATTAATTATGAATTATTAAACTTATATTGAAACCCTAAATTATGAGATGATAAACTTTAATTATGATATATTAACTTAATTAAGATATTACTAACCATGATTAACATCCTAATCATGATTAACAAAAATCTACTTTTAATTAGTAAGTAAAATAAATCAAAAATTAAAATCCTAGCCAATGAAAATGAAGCTAGGAGTGTGCAAGCTTGTGCTTGACACACTCCAGCACAAGTAGGTGAATCATACCAGCTTATAAGCATCACAAGTTAAGTAGGAAGATATTTTTGGTGGCAAGATTTGGAATTAAACCCTAGGAAACCCTAATTCAAGTTGCTATAAATAGAATAAGATGCTGAGCCTTAAACCTATGAAATTTCAAAGCTTATACACTCACATATCCAGCCTAAACAAACCCTAGCAATCACAAGCTCAGAATCAGAAGCCAGAAATCAAAATTTGAAGAAAAAGGTGCACAAAACCCTAATTTATGTTTGATCTTCAAGCCTGGAAAATTTTTGTGTTTTAGATGTTTAGGAATCCTTGTTAAGGTGTTAATAAGTGACCTGGGCGGTCAAAACATGTTTACATAACATCTAGATATGAAAATCAAGCCAAATACTCAAACTGTTCTTGGCTGTCAAGAACAGTCTGACAAGCTACTTTGTCAGATCTTTTGGTCGGTTTAAAATGGTCGTTTGATGTGTTTTAAAGCATGAATCTATAGTATGCCATGTTAGCTTTAATATCCAATTGATAGAACTCCAAAATTATTTCACAGTAAAAAGATATAAGTGGTCAAAGTCCTTTAACCGCTCTGATTTTGCACGTTTCTGGGTAACCCAGAAACTTATGAAGAACTCTGACAAGGTTTGTCAGAAGTTCATGTTGCCCAGAATTGATCTAGATGACATGTTTTGTGTAGTTTATTGGTTTGGACTTGTTCTATGCTAGGTAAAGTACAATCTGGTAACATAAAAACACATTTAGCAAACACAGAATCAAAGTTATTCATGGTCAAACCATGTTGACTGACCATGACTGCTTGAGTTTCTGGGTAACCCAGAAACTCAAGAACAGTTTGAACCCGGTGGTTTGACCATCAACTTTAGAGCATGATATGATATATTTTGAGATGGAAATTGATATGTCGTTGTACCCTACCATGTTGGCTATAACAACAAACAAAAATCAAACACAAACATCAAACCAGTTGGAATTAATTTGAGGTCAAACGTCACTGTTGGACGTTGGCCAGGTGTTCTTCATGAAGAACACCTTTAGCGACGAAATGCATGCATAAACCCAGAAAACTAATGAAATAAGCAGACCGTCGCTAAAGCCCTTTAGCGACAGATTTTTAATAAAAATAAATAAAAATTTATTAAATAAATTATAAAATAATAAATAAATAATAAATAATTATTAATAATTAATAAATAAATCCGAAAATTCATTTTTAATTATAAAAAAATTATTTTTAATATTTTTATATATTCTGAATTATTATTTAATTTAATTAAATATTAAATAATTATGATAAATCATTTAATAATTGTTTTAATTATTTAAAAATGGTATTAAATTATTAAATTATTATATTAATTATTTAAAAATGATATTAAGGTAAATAAAATTATTATATATAATAATTAAATAAAATATTAAATATTTAAATATTATTAATGATAAATAAATCATTTAAATAATATATTAAGTATTTAAAAATTACTTTAAATGATAATTAAATCATTTAAATATTAAATTAAGTTTTGAAAATTATTATAAATAATAAATAAATTATTTTAATGATAAAATAAAATCTAGAGATATTATCAATGATAAAATAAATCATTTAAATAATATTCTATCTTTCTACAAATATTATAAATGATAAATAAATGATTTAAATAATATTTTAAATATCTAAAAATATTCTAAATGATAAATAAATTATTTAAATAACATATTAAATGTTTTAAAATTATTATAAATGATAATTAAATCATTTAAATATATTCCTAAGCTTGTAAAATTATTTAAAAATACTTCCAAGCTTCTGAAAATTATTTAAAAATAATACCAAGTTTCTAAAAATGTTAGAAATAATAATTAAATTATTTAGACTAATAATTAGACTTCCAAATGAAATTTTATCAAACAATCTATGTGTTTAGCCATTAAGGATACGACCGAGATACCGAATCAACGTCAAACCTTAATGAAACTTGTTTAGATTAGCGTGATACATGTTTATATACGTGCTAACGCTTATTATTGGTATACGTAGACTACGTGCGTTGATCGATTGTACTAAAATTATAGTGAGCTATGCTAAGGCAAATGTACTAACCTTTCTCAATTTATATTAAGCAAGTATTATACATCTTGCTATCAATTATTGTGAAGTTATTGCTTCTTGTTCAGCATAACTTAAGAAATGAATTATTATTCATATATTGCTTGTTCGAGCTTAAATTGTTGTGTCAAGCCAAATTGTTTTGTACGACATCTGATACTGAGAAATGGAACACCTTGATGTAAGGTGAACCCGAAATTTTCCCTTAAAATAAGGTGACGAAATTCCCTTAATATAAGGTGACGAACAGTTGATAATATATCAACATAAATTGGTAGGATGATATGCATACTCCTAGGATATTGGTGAGGCTGATCACCTACCAGATATCCAAAACTCAAATGGTTCTAAGTCATTAAAGACTGATAGAACTAAATGAAATATATGGTTCATGTACAGAACCCTCAGTATACATCATTGACATCTTTCAAATCAAACACATGGTGTTTACATATTTAAATGAACTTGCTGAGCATTTGTAGCTCATTCTTGCGCATATCTTCTTTTGCAGCTATAAATGATATCCCTGGCACGTCTGGGACTAACAAGGGGAAAAGCCATGCTTATTAGCTTTAATGTTTATTGTTGAATACTTTAAGTCTTTTTAAAGACTTGCTGTTGTAATAACTTAGTACAACGAATGATGTAACCGAACAAAATGTTATGTAATATATTATGATCCTTTATGTTATAGAATGCGTTATACTCTGATCTTTAAATTCTTTAGAATAGTTGTACTAAGTTAAATACAGTGTCTATATGAACTATACATCTGAATGAGGGTATCTAAATGATGTTGAGAGTCCTATATGGACAATCTTATCATTAATACTGTGAATGTCAGATAGATAGGGAATATTGATATGAAAGAGATATTCATAAGATATGAATCTATGTATCTAAGTGAGGGTATCCAAACACAGACAACGTTCTGGCCGGAACTAGTACCTGTTATGGGATACTGTGAACCTTGGATAACTAGAAGTCATATTTTATTGAATATTTATAGTTGTATAGTTCCACGTGAGCACCAGATCTGCTACAGGGGAGCGTAGAGATTTGGGGGCGTCACAGGTTGGTATCAGAGCTGTAGATTATAGCTCTAAGGTAGTTAGGAAATACCTTAGAATATAGTCTTTGAGTTCGTAAAATACTTAATGATACATAAAATAATCTTAAAAGCTTTATCTTATGTGTAAATTTGTTTCCCCCTAAATACTAAATAAATTAAAATTCTTTTGTAGGATGGCAGGAGTAAACCAACACATAGGATGGTTATTCGACAGTGAGCCCGATGAGGTGCCTGATTACGAGCCAGCTACCCCTGAACTAGATTTAGAGGATGAAGACCCAGAGGAAGAGGAGCCTATTCATGATGAGGAGATCTTAGAGGCAGAGGAGGCAGAGAACCCGGTAGATGGGCAGTTAGTAGACCCTGATTCTGAGGAGGATATTGGAGCAGGCTAGATGATGAGTGTCGAAAGACACGAAGAGATAGTCATCGAGTTGGTACAGCAGTCAACAGTAGAGTTAGAAGCTGCTAACTCTCGTGCAAACATAGCGACAGGATTATTGGAGAGTGAGCGAGATACAACTCGGCGTTTGAGGATACTCCTTCAGGACACACAGAGGGAGAAACAGGAGGCACAGATGCAGGCATACAGAGCCGATAGGAAGAGTAAGGCGGCATTTGATGGCCTAGAGCGACGAGTGTTTAGGTATCCGGTGAAAGAGGAGAAGGAGGAATATATGATTGATATAGCAGTAGTCGGTCACATGATACGAGATGCTGATAAGGGGTTGCGTAATAGTGCAGTTTAGTAGTGTCTAAGTTTATGTGTTGTACTTAGTACGATATCAAAATTTTGAGTTGTAAAGTAGGAAATCCTTGTAATAACTAGTAGTAATATAACTACTAGTCGGTTATGTAATCGTTGTTGCATGTTATATACAAGTTGTGTTTATATAATCAAATTGTTAGTTCTATGTAAGCATATCTTTGTATTTAGACTTGCTTTTCTTTATTTTAGAACCATGACATCAGGACGAAGAGCCCAAGCCCGAACTGAGACCACTGAGCCAAATCCCACACAACAATTAGTAAATATCCTCTTAGAAACCTTACAAAATCGTCCACCACCTCAACCCACCCCAGTTAATCCACATGGTACAATATTCAAGGACTTTAAACTTGTTGGACCACCGAAATTTAAGGGAACTGCGGAACCAATTGAGGCTCAAACATGGGTTACCGAAATAGAAAAGTTTTTCAAGGTAACTAATGTTGGCGAAGATCAAAAGACGATCTTTGCCACCTTTTTCCTCAAGGGTGAGGTAAACCATTGGTGGGAAAATACAAATATTCGTGCAGGTGAGGATATAATTCCTTGGACCAGGTTTAAGGAATTATTCTTCGAAAATTATTTTCCCCAATCAATGAAGGATCGTATGGAGGTACGATTCTTAGAATTGAAACAAGGAGAACTTACCGTATCCCAGTATACGGCCAAGTTCAATGAATTAGCCAGGTTTGCCTCACATCAGGTTGATACAGAGGCAAGAAAGACTAGGAGATACGAAGAGGGATTAAAACCCCAAATTCGTAGCAAATTGTCAGTATTTCAAGTGAGAACTTTTCCAGAAATTCTCGAGAAAGCTATTATAGCTGAAAACGAGAATGAAACTTTAATAAAATTTCATAAGGAAAAGAGAAGTTTGAGTGAGGGAGGAAAGTTGAAAGGAGAAGTTAGTACAGGGGGTACTAATAATAACAAAAGGAAGTGGGATGCCACTGTTCCTACAAACTATGTGAGAAGGGGTAACAATTACAATAACAACAACAATAGAAACCAAAACAATAACAATAAGGTGGGTCGTTGTGCCATATGCGAAAAGAATCACCTAGGGTTATGTCGCCAGAAGGTGGTTACTTGTTACCATTGTGGGCAAGAGGGACATTATTCCTCTTATTGTCCTAAAAAGAGTAATGATAATACTCGTCAGAGTAATCCGAATGTTACTTGCTATCTTTGTGGTGTAACGGGGTATGTGTCTAGGAATTTCCCGAGGAACAGAAACCAATTTGGGGGAGGAAACCAAATCCCAAACAATAACCCCAAACCAACAGTAGCAGGAGCTGGAGGTCCAGGTCGTCCAACCGCAAGAACGTTTAATATGGCGACAAGGGATGCTGTTGCTGCACCAGACGTGGTAACAGGTATCATCCCTATCGACACTTTAAATGCATATGTGTTGTTCGACTCTGGTGCTACTTGTTCATTTGTGTCTAATAGCTTTGCTAAGAAATTGTCAATACCATGCGAAGATTTAGACATACCTTTTAATGTGGAGATCGCAAACAATGAGATAATTCCCGTCAAAACTATTTATAAGAATTGTGCTATCGAGATTAAGGGACACAAGTTTCTTGTGAACCTCATTCCCATACAACTAGGGGAATTTGATATAATCTTAGGCATGGACTGGCTGGGCAATTATAATGCAATAATTGACTGCCAGCAGAAGCGGGTGAATTTAGTGACTGCTTCAGAGTCAAAAGTAGTGTTCAAAGGTGGTTGTTCACCTAAACGATCTAACTATCTGACAGTAATGCAGGCAGAGAGATTGCTTAGGAAGGGTTGCACAGGTTATTTGGCATATATAGTAGATACTCGAAAAGAAGGAGTAAAGCTAGAACAAATACCTGTAGTTAGAGAATTTCCGGATGTGTTTCCAGATGACTTACCCGGTTTACCTCCGGACAGAGAGATCAAATTTGTTATTGATCTTGCACCGGGTACGACACCAGTTTCCAAGGCACCGCACAGAATGGCACCTGTAGAGTTGAAGGAGTTACTTGTGCAGCTACAAGAACTCTTAGACAAAAAGTACATACAACCAAGTGTTTCACCTTGGGGAGCACCGGTGTTGTTTGTAAAGAAGAAGGATGGAACATTAAGGTTGTGTATTGATTATAGAGAATTAAATAAGTTAACAATAAAGAACAAATATCCTTTACCACGAATTGATGATTTATTTGACCAGTTGAAAGGGGCCGAATACTTTTCGAAGATCGACCTACGATCGGGTTATCATCAATTAAAGGTAAGAAAAGAAGATGTGCCGAAGACAGCGTTTAGGACACGCTACGGACATTATGAGTTTCTTGTGATGTCTTTTGGATTAACAAATGCGCCGGCAGCATTTATGGATTTGATGAACCGAGTGTTTAAACCATGCTTAGACAAATTTGTCGTAGTGTTCATCGATGATATTTTAGTATACTCGAGAACAAAAGAGGAGCATGCTGAACACTTAAGAAGCGTATTGGAGATATTACGCAAGGAACAACTTTATGCAAAGTTTTCCAAGTGTGAATTCTGGTTGGAACGAGTCCAGTTCTTGGGTCATGTAATTGACAAGAATGGAATAGCGGTAGACCCAGCCAAGATAGAAGCGGTTGTGAATTGGGAACAACCAACAACTCCAACAGAAGTAAGAAGTTTTCTCGGTTTAGCAGGGTATTATCGGCGTTTTATACAAGATTTTTCAAAGATAGCGACCCCGCTAACCAATTTGACTCGAAAGACGGTAAAGTACGTCTGGACAGACAAATGTGAAGAAAGCTTCCAAGAGTTGAAGAAGCGGTTAAGTATGGCACCAGTGTTATCTTTACCAGATGATACAGGAGGCCTCGTTGTTTATAGTGACGCATCACACAAAGGGTTAGGGTGTGTGTTAATGCAACACGGAAAGGTGATTGCATATGCATCAAGACAACTCAAAGATTATGAGAAGAGGTATCCTACGCATGATCTTGAGTTAGCCGCCGTAGTATTCGCCTTGAAAATTTGGAGGCATTACTTGTACGGGGAGAAGTGTGAGATATACACAGATCACAAGAGTCTGAAATATATTTTCACACAGAAGGAGTTAAATATGAGACAAAGGAGATGGCTAGAGTTGATAAAAGATTTTGATTGTGAAATCTTATATCATCCAGGGAAAGCCAACGTCGTAGCAGACGCATTAAGTAGGAAGAATCAAGAGAAATTGAATGTGATGACTAATAACGAGATACTGATAAAAGAGTTTGACAAACTTGAGATTGAGGTAAGAGTTCCAGTTAACTCTACCCAGAAGTTATTTGTCATCGAGAGTAATTCGACTTTATTGGACAAAGTCAAAGAATTACAGGAGACTGATGCAGAATGTCAGAAGTATAAGGCAGAAATGACTCATAAAAAGAATGTTAAGTTTAGAATGGATAAGGATGGAGTACTAAGATACGAAAATAGAATTTGGGTACCTTCAGTACAAGAGTTAAAAGACGAAATACTGAATGAAGCCCATAATTCTAAATTCGCTGTACATCCAGGGAGTACAAAAATGTATAAAGACCTGAGCCAACATTTTTGGTGGTCTAACATGAAAAGAGAGATAGCGGAGTGGGTAAGTAAATGTTTAACGTGTCAAAGGGTTAAAGCTGAACATCAGAAACCAAGTGGATTATTACAACCCTTAGAAATTCCTGAGTGGAAATGGGAGCATATTACCATGGATTTCGTAGTTGGCCTTCCAACCACACAAAAGGGTCACAATGCCATTTGGGTAATTGTAGATCGTCTTACCAAATCAGCTAATTTCCTACCCATCAAAATCAACTTCAGTCTAGACCAATTAGCCAGACTTTACATCAATGAAATTATTTCTAGACATGGAGTCCCTGTGTCTATAGTATCAGACAGAGATCCACGATTTACTTCAAATTTTTGGATAAGTCTCCAGAAAAATTTAGGAACTCAGTTGAGACTAAGTACAACATACCATCCACAAACTGACGGTCAGAGTGAGAGAACCATCCAGACATTGGAAGACATGTTGCGCTCTTGCATCATGGATTTCAAGGGAAGTTGGGAAGATCAATTACCTTTGGTAGAATTTGCATACAACAATAGCTACCATGCCAGCATAGGAATGCCACCATTTGAAGCCCTATATGGAAGAAAATGTAGGACGCCTTTATGTTGGGACGAGGTTGGGGAACGGCAAATGCTAGGACCCGAAATAGTGCAACAAACCACGGAGGTAGTTCGAATTATACGGGGAAGATTACAAGCGTCACAAGATCGACAGAAGAAATATGCTGATCAACACAGGAAGTTACAAGATTTCGAAGTCGGTAGTCACGTATTCTTAAAAGTATCTCCGTGGAAGGGAAAAATACGTTTCGGCAAGAAGGGCAAATTGAGTCCGAGATTTATTGGGCCATTTCAAATATTGAGGAGAATAGGTGAGGTAGCCTATGAGGTAGCCCTACCTCCTGAACTAGAACATATTCATAACGTGTTTCATGTGTCCGTGTTATGACCGTACAAACCTGATTATAAACACGTTATTGATTATGAGCCCATTCAAATCGAGAAGGATTTATCGTATGAAGAAATTCCTATTGAAATTGTGGATAGGAAAGAACAGCAATTGCGAAATAAAAAGATACCTTCGGTTAAGGTTATATGGAGAAATCAGAATATCGAGAAAGCTACGTGGGAGCTCGAGAGTAAAATGCGAGATAACTACCCACATTTATTTTCATAGACTGCACTGTAAATTTCGAGGACGAAATTCTTATTAGTGGGGGTGAATGTAATATTCCGAACCCTAATAAGATTTGTATATGTAAATTATGTGTTTAATAAATGAAATTTCTTGTTCTGACTTGGTATTATGTGATTGCGTATTTTATTAAACAATTAGGTCAAATAAAATTTTTTCGCCAAGTAGCTGTGTCGTGCTTAATCGGACAAAATGATTTGTCGTGCTTCCGGCGAATTCACCGAGAAGCGTTTCGATAAATTATTTTTGTAAGCTGCTGTGTCTTACTTGGAATTGACGAAGTGCTTTGTCGTGCTTCGACATTAATATAATATTATATTAAATGATAAAATTTTAAAATAAGTTAAATAGGGTTTAAAATGTTATGCGAAAATAGAAACCCTAATTTGAAAACCCTAATTGGTAATAATTGTCCGAATTGATCAATTAAAACCTTAATTATTGTACAATAATCTTAATTGATGTAATTAAGATTTAAATGATGAATCATAATATTAATTATGAATTATTAAACTTATATTGAAACCCTAAATTATGAGATGATAAACTTTAATTATGATATATTAACTTAATTAAGGTATTACTAACCATGATTAACATCCTAATCATGATTAACAAAAATCTACTTTTAATTAGTAAGTAAAATAAATCAAAAATTAAAATCCTAGCCAATGAAAATGAAGCTAGGAGTGTGCAAGCTTGTGCTTGACACACTCCAGCACAAGTAGGTGAATTATACCAGCTTATAAGCAGCACAAGTTAAGTAGGAAGATATTTTTGGTGGCAAGATTTGGAATTAAACCCTAGGAAACCCTAATTCAAGTTGCTATAAATAGAATAAGATGCTGAGCCTTAAACCTACGAAATTTCAAAGCTTATACACTCACATATCCAGCCTAAACAAACCCTAGCAATCACAAGCTCAGAATCAGAAGCCAGAAATCAAAATTTGAAGAAAAAGGTGCACAAAAAACCCTAATTTATGTTTGATCTTCAAGCCTGGAAAATTTTTGTGTTTTAGATGTTTAGGAATCCTTGTTAAGGTGTTAATAAGTGATCTGGGCGGTCAAAACATGTTTACATAACATCTAGATATGAAAATCAAGCCAAATACTCAAACTGTTCTTGGCAGTCAAGAACAGTCTGACAAGCTACTTTGTCAGATCTTTTGGTCGGTTTAAAATGGTCGTTTGATGTGTTTTAAAGCATGAATCTATAGTATGCCATGTTAGCTTTAATATCCAATTGATAGAACTCCAAAATTATTTCACAGTAAAAAGATATAAGTGGTCAAAGTCCTTTGACCGCTCTGATTTTGCACGTTTCTGGGTAACCCAGAAACTTATGAAGAACTCTGACAAGGTTTGTCAGAAGTTCATGTTGCCCAGAATTGATCTAGATGACATGTTTTGTGTAGTTTATTGGTTTGGACTTGTTCTATGCTAGGTAAAGTACAATCTGGTAACATAAAAACACATTTAGCAAACACAGAATCAAAGTTATTCATGGTCAAACCATGTTGACTGACCATGACTGCTTGAGTTTCTGGGTAACCCAGAAACTCAAGAACAGTTTGAACCCGGTGGTTTGACCATCAACTTTAGAGCATGATATGATATATTTTGAGATGGAAATTGATATGTCGTTGTACCCTACCATGTTGGCTATAACAACAAACAAAAATCAAACACAAACATCAAACCAGTTGGAATTAATTTGAGGTCAAACGTCACTGTTGGACGTTGGTGTTAGCGACGAAATGCATGCACAAACCCAGAAAACTAAAGAAATAAGCAGACCGTCGCTAAAGCCCTTTAGCGACAGATTTTTAATAAAAATAAATAAAAATTTATTAAATAAATTATAAAATAATAAATAAATAATAAATAATTATTAATAATTAATAAATAAATCCGAAAATCCATTTTTAATTATAAAAAAATTATTTTTAATATTTTTATATACTCTGAATTATTATTTAATTTAATTAAATATTAAATAATAATTATGATAAATCATTTAATAATTGTTTTAATTATTTAAAAATGGTATTAAATTATTAAATAATTATATTAATTATTTAAAAATGATATTAAGGTAAATAAAATTATTATATATAATAATTAAATAAAATATTAAATATTTAAATATTATTAATGATAAATAAATCATTTAAATAATATATTAAGTATTTAAAAATTACTTTAAATGATAATTAAATCATTTAAATATCAAATTAAGTTTTGAAAATTATTATAAATAATAAATAAATTATTTTAATGATAAAATAAAATTTAGAGATATTATTAATGATAAAATAAATCATTTAAATAATATTCTATCTTTCTAAAAATATTATAAATGATAAATAAATGATTTAAATAATATTTTAAATATCTAAAAATATTCTAAATGATAACTAAATTATTTAAATAACATATTAAATGTTTTAAAATTATTATAAATGATAATTAAATCATTTAAAAATATTCCTAAGCTTGTAAAATTATTTAAAAATACTTCCAAGCTTCTGAAAATTATTTAAAAATAATACCAAGCTTCTAAAATTGTTAGAAATAATAATTAAATTATTTAGACTTATAATTAGACTTCCAAATGAAATTTTATCAAACAATCTATGTGTTTAGCCATTAAGGATACGACCGAGATACCGAATCAACATCAAACCTTAATGAAACTTGTTTAGATTAGCGTGATACATGTTTATATACGTGCTAACGCTTATTATTGGTATACGTAGACTACGTGCGTTGACCGATTGTACTAAAATTATAGTGAGCTACGCTAAGGCAAGTGTCCTAACCTTTCTCAATTTATATTAAGCAAGTATTATACATCTTGCTATCAATTATTGTGAAGTTATTGCTTCTTGTTCAGCATAACTTAAGAAATGAATTATTATTCATATATTGCTTGTTCGAGCTTAAATTGTTGTGTCAAGCCAAATTGTTTTGTACGACATCTGATACTGAGAAATGGAACACCTTGATGTAAGGTGAACCCGAAATTTTCCCTTAAAATAAGGTGACGAAATTCCCTTAATATAAGGTGACGAACAGTTGATAATATATCAACATAAATTGGTAGGATGATATGCATACTCCTAGGATATTGGTGAGGCTGATCACCTACCAGATATCCAAAACTCAAATGGTTCTAAGTTATTAAAGACTGATAGAACTAAATGAAATTGATGTGATAAAAATATGTAACTGCAAGTGCACAGTATCAAATTGAAGAACTGGCAAGTACAGGTCGAATCCACAGAGACTAGATTAACTTCAATGTATCCTTAATATCTATTTTAGGCGAATTAGAAATAATTATGGTGGAGATGATTAATTAACTAAATAATGCAAATTAAAAATTAATAAAATCTAGTAATGAGAAAAGCTACCTAGGAATCCGAATCCACTAAATACTAACATAATAAATAATTTCTTATTGTCCAAATTAATTCTCAAATTATTTTCCCTTCCCTTTAAAAATAATGATTAATATAATTAATATGGGCAAGCATAAGTTATGAAAAATTCACAGATTAACTATAACTTATCAAAACCTCGCAATCAATATAAGAATCATATGCAATTAATGCGAAGGAAAATATGAAGGCGAAAATAATTAGGCACTAATTCCGGAACGGAAAGAAATTAATTAATATGTAATACCTAGTTTCATCATCATCCTAGATATTAGAAATTTAGCTAGTCATGAAAATTAAAACCAAAAAATTCAAAATTAAAACTACTAATAATAATTGCATGAAATAAGAACAATAATTAAAAAGAGAATTTCTATTAAAATAAAAGAAAGTTACAAATACTCCCTGACACTAGTACCACACATGAACGGAATAAGAGGAAAAAACAAAGCTCTCAATTGCTAAATAACTCTCTCCCTTCTACACCAGCGAAAAACTAAGGAAAAGAAAATAACAAGTGATGCCCTCCTCTCTAAAACAAGATACCTATTTATAGGGAAAATAAATTTGTGCCCTAATTTAGATTCATTGAACTTGGTCACTTTTGTTCCCTTTTTTTTCTCTTCCTTCCTTTTTGATTTCAATCTTTACATGGTAATCTCCCAAGAGTCCCTTTTCCATGTAGGTTTCAACTTCCTAGTGACAATCAACTTCACAAAGAGATCTAAACTTTCTTTTTCTTCATTGGATTTGACTTGCACACCAAGATTGTTCCACCTCCTTCCTTTTCCTTGTAGGATTCTTCTTGGATATTTCCTTACATGAATAAGAGTATTAAATATTGCTTGATCACCAAGATTTTGACTTTATTGTAATAAAATATTAAATCCTACAAAATAAAATAAAACATATTAATTAAATAAACTAATATAATAAAAATGACAAAATTAGGGATAATAAAATGTATGAATTATGTGTCTATCAAATACCCCCATACCTAGCTTTTGCTCGTCCTCGAGTAAAATAAAAAGAAAATAAAAACAAAAACTATACTACCCCATTTTCGTAGGAAGCACGATTGCACTTAGCATGTGCAACAAGCCTTTAAACCCCAAGGTTACCCCAAGTGGACGAGTTGTGTCTCGTGAGGGTTTGCATTGAATATACCCACAAAATTCAAAATTCAAAACAAAATATTTTTGAGTTTAACTAATTATGAAACCGAAAGAAAACTTCTAAGTATACATGGGCAATATACATAAACAAGATCAAATTCAAAATCACACTTTTACCTTATCAAAAATACTCTATCTTCATTCTAGACACCATCCTTCATAAAATTAATTCCATATCATGCATGCATTGTGTATGTGATGTAACTCTTAGTAGGGATTTTTACCATGAAAATCAAGCAAATTCATTTTTCTTTTTCTTTTCCTCTTTTTTTCATTTTTTTTCCATTCCTTTTTCTTTTTTTTTTTTCCTTTTTTTTTCTTTTTTAAATTTTTTCCCTTGACTTGTGCAATGTCTCATTTTCTTAGGCTTTTCAGAGTTACCCATGTAGCGAGTGTTGGACCAATGACTCCCAAACCAATTGGCTTTAGGGCACTAGGTGTAGAGACACCCCTAAGGGCTTACTAACTCGAGTAACAAAGGCCACAAAACTAGACTAGTCAAGCTGCTTTTATCCATCATACTTTTCAGCGTGAATATCGATGCTTTCTAAGGCTTGGATACCCAGTTATTTCGTTCAATGGACATTGAAGCAGTTATTTTTTTTTCAACTTTTTCAACTTTCCTTTTCTCAATTTTTTCCTTTAAAATTTTTTTTTCTTGAAATTGCTCAAATCATAGTTTATACCCCACAACTAAGAGTTAGTGCGAACGTGAAGTGCCAAAAATGCATAGGAACTCAATTTTATTCTAGATGGTGCCTCGAACTAAGATTTTGTATCTCATCAAAGGTTCAAGAGTTCTAAATCTTTTAATCTTACTCATGAGTTTTGCTCCACAGAAACTTATTAGAATTAATTCAATCCATAAAAAGTCAAACAAATTTTTTTCAATTTTTCCATTTTTTTGTTTTTTTTACAAAAAGAATTAATTTCCTAAAAAGAAGAAAAAAAATAAAAATAAATAAATATCGAAAAAAAAACAATCTAATAATAAAAATGCAAAACTCCCCCCATACCTAAATCATGCATTGTCCTCAATGTAGGCAAATGAAGAAAGAGAACAAAGAAATGAAAGAATTGTACCTTGTACGGTGGAGCAGAAATCGGACGACAATACTGTCCAAAAATAAAAATATACAAACAACTTACAAATACAAGTACAATGTCAGTCATTTGGACTAATGTGGGTCAACAAGATACACTACCTCCTCTGGTTCGTTTGGCATTTCTAAAAAGGGTTTAAGTCGTTGACCATTCACTTTGAAAATTGCACCACTTTGTGGATTTTCAACATCGACTGCCCCATGAGAGTAAACTACCTTTACTACAAAAGGTCCATCCCATCTAGAACGCAATTTGCCAGGAAATAGATGTAGCCTCGAATTATACAAGAGAACTTTTTGACCAGGTGAAAATGATTTTCTCAAAATTGATTTATCATGAAACACTTTTGTTCTTTCCTTGTAAATTTTAGCATTTTCATAAGCATCATTCCTAATTTCATCTAACTCAGCTAATTGCAATTTTCTATGACTCCCACCAGTGGACATATCAAAATTCAACTGTTTTATTGCCCACAAAGCGCGATGTTCAAGTTCAACAGGTAAGTGACAAGCTTTCCCAAACACAAGCCTATACGGTGACATTCCTAAATTAGTCTTAAAGGCAGTACGGTAAGCCCACAATGCATCGGACAATTTAAGAGACCAGTCTTTTCTATTGGAACTCACCGTTTTTTCCAGGATTTGTTTTATTTGCCTATTTGAGACTTCTACTTGACCACTTGTTTGAGGGTGATATGGTGTTGCAAGCTTGTGGGTAATGGAATATTTTTTCAGCAAGGATTCAAAAGGCTGATTGCGGAAATGTTTTTCCTTGATCACTGATTATGGCCCTAGGGGTACCAAAGCGAGAGAAAATGTTCTCTTTCAGAAATTTGACAACAACCTTGTTGTCATTGGTCTTGGTTGGACTAGCTTCTACCCACTTAGACACGTAATCCACTGCAAGTAAAATGTATAAATTTCCAAAAGAATTTGGAAATGGGCCCATGAAATCTATTCCCCACACATCAAATAATTCAATGACTAGAATGGGTTGCATTGGCATCATATTCCTCCTAGTGATCCTCCCTAAATGTTGACACCTATTGCAACTGGCACAAAATTCGTTGGCATCTTTGAATAGACTAGGCCAATAAAAACCACACTGGAGGACCTTGGCGGCCGTCTTTTTGCCTCCAAAATGTCCTCCACAAGCTTGGTCATGACAAAACGACAAAACACTCTTAAACTCATGGTCGGGTACACACCTCCTAATGATTTGATCAGGGCAATATTTAAACAAATAGGGGTCGTCCCAATAAAAGTGTTTGACTTGAGAAAGAAATTTGGATCGGTCTTGTTTGGACCAATGGGAAGGAATCTCACTAGTAACTAGGTAGTTCACAATATCAGCAAACCAAGGTGTAGCAGATATGGAGAAAAGTTGCTCATCTGGGAAAGATTCATTTAAGGGCAGGTCAGAGGTGGACTCCACAACTAAACGGGACAAATGATCAGCTACTACATTTTCGGACCCTTTTTTGTCCCTTATCTCTAGGTCAAATTCTTGGAGCAATAAAACCCAACGAATTAAACGGGCTTTTGAATCTTTCTTGGAGAGAAGGTGTCTAAGGGCAGCGTGGTCAGTGTAAACAATGATTTTAGACCCAATAAGATAAGATCGAAACTTTTCTAGAGCAAAAACGACAGCTAGGAGTTCTTTTTCAGTAGTTGAATAATTCAATTGTGCATCATTCAAAGTCCTACTAGCATAGTATATGACATGGGGAATCTTGTTAATTCTTTGCCCTAGAACAGCACCAACTGCATAGTCAGATGCATCACACATTAACTCAAATGGTTGACTCCAATCGGGTGATTTGATGATAGGAGCTGAAGTTAACTCCTTTTTGAGTTGTTCAAAGGATTGGAGACATTTTTCATTAAATTCAAATTTTTCATCTTTACCTAGAAGATTGGTCATGGGTCTTGCTTTCTTACTGAAATCTTTAATGAATCGCCTATAAAAGCCTGCATGTCCTAGGAACGAACGAATTTCTTTGATTGTCCTAGGTGGTGGAAGATTGGCAATTAGGTCGATTTTGGCTTTGTCTACTTCAATTCCCTTTTCAGATATGATATGACCAAGAACAATTCCTTGTTTTACCATGAAATGACATTTTTCCCAATTTAGAATTAAGTTTGTTTCCTTACATCTCCTTAGAACTAAGTCAAGGTGGTGAAGGCACTCATGAAATGTAGACCCAAATATGGAAAAATCATCTATAAAAATTTCTAGGAATTTTTCCACCATGTCAGAAAATATGCTCATCATACATCTTTGAAAGGTGGCAGGGCCACTACAAAGCCCAAAGGGTAGGCGACGATATGCAAAGGTTCCATAAGGATAAGTGAATGTGGTTTTTTCTTGGTCTTCTAGGGCTATGGGAATTTGAAAATAACCCGAGTATCCATCAAGGAAACAATAGTAAGCATGACCAGCTAACCGTTCTAGAATTTGGTCTATGAAGGGTAAAGGAAAATGATCCTTTCTTGTGGCAGCATTGAGTTTTCTATAGTCTATGCAAACCCTCCAACCAGATTGGACACGAGTGGGAACTAACTCATTAGCTTCATTTTGAACCACAGTTAAGCCAGACTTTTTAGGCACCACCTGAACAGGACTTACCCAAGGGCTATCAGAAATGGGATAGATGATCCCATTATCTAGACACTTAAGAATTTCCTTCTTAACAACCTCTTTTAGAACTGGGTTCAACCGCCTCTGTGGGTCTCTCACTGGTTTAGCATCGTCTATTAAGTGGATCCTATGTTGGACAATGGTTGGACTAATCCCCTTAATATCTGTTATGCTCCATCCTATGGCTTCCTTATTTTCTCTAAGGATTGTCAATAATTCTTCCTCCTGTGTGTTCGTTAAATCAGAAGCAATGATTACAGGAAGAGTTTTGGAGGGACCTAGATAGGCATATTTAAGATTATCCGGAAGAGGTTTGAGTTCTAACTCTGGTGGACTCTTTTCAAGAGGTTATGAGGAGTGTAAGATTGGCTCAGTCACGGGTTCCCATTCAAAGTGAGACATTGACGTGGACGACTCTAACATTTCATTCACCTCATTTACATATACTGTTTCATCCCAATTTTGACCAAAATTATTTAGACAAAAATTTAGAATTTCATCTTCTTCCATAAGTTCATTTTCAGACATTTCATTAATCATGTTCATTTCAACGGGCTGGTCAGAAAAATCACTAGGTTGCTTTCCCACATTAAACACATTTAAATCAATTGTCATGTTCCCAAATGTCAATTTCATTAGTCCATTTCTACAATTGATTAATGCATTAGAGGTTGCTAGAAATGGTCTACCTAAAATGACAGGAATCTGACCCTTCGGATTGGCAACAGGCTGAGTTTCAAGGACAACAAAGTCAACAGGGAAGACAAAATCGCCAACCTTAATGAGTACATCCTCAACTATTCCCTTTGGCACTTTAACGGAACGGTCAGCTAGCTGGAGTGTGACACTTGTCTTTTTCAAGTCCCCTAAACCCAAGGTTTGGTACACAGAAAATGGTAAAAGGTTCACACTAGCTCCTAAATCAAGCAAAGCTTTTTCAATTAAGGTGTCACCTATGATGCATGAAATAGTAGGACAACCGGGGTCCTTATACTTCACAGGGACTTGGCATGACAAGATAGAACTAACATGGGCTGTTAGAAAAGCTTTCTTAGGAACATGGGTGGTTCTTTTGTGTGTGCACAAATCTTTTAGACATTTAGCATATGAGGGAACTTGTTGAATGGCATCTAGAAGGGGAATATTAATTTTCATTTGTTTGAACACTTCTAGAATTTTGTCTAACTGGGCTGACTGCTTGTTTGAAATAAGTCTTTGAGGGAATGGGGCTTTTGGTTTAAAGACTTTTTCAGCTGACTCAGAAGATGTGGTTTGATCATTTTTGGACACCTGCTTAGTGGATGGGTTTACTGACTCAGAGTTTGTGGGCTTTTCAGGCTGGGCTGACGTTGAAGATGGATTGTTAGATTCAACAGTTAAATTTTTCTCTTCTTCATTATCAATACCAGCATGATTGTTAAAATAATTTTCAGACCTTAAAGAAATTACAGAATTCACATGATTGACTTGGTTGTTTTCAAGTGAATTAGCATGATAAGGTTTTTGATTAGGGACTGAAAATTTCGGATTAGTCTCGGGTTGACTAGGAAGTTTACCCTTCTCTCTTTCACTAACTGTAGTGGCCAATTGACTCCTTTGGATCTCTAAACGAGATAAGGCTTGGTTAGTGCTTTGCATGAAACTACTATGAGATTTCATTAAAGTTTCTATGCTCTTCTCTAAAATGTTAAATCTCTTCTCACTTTCATTAGAAAAACCTGGTGGAGTTGTTGAATTTTGATATGGACCAAGATTCGACTTTTGATAAGGTTGAAAAGATTGATTTAGAGACTGATTGACCTGATTTGAAGGGTTATTTGGGTAGGGTCCTTGGTTCCATGCAAAATTAGGATGATTTCTCCAACCTGGATTATAAGTGGGTGCAAATGGGTCATTCCTAGGTCTTTGAAACATTGCATTGACTTGTTCGTATTCTTCAGGTTGGGCCATGACTCTAGGACATTCTTCTATCACATGACTTGGTGAATTACACCTTAGGCACAAAGGTGTTGGTGTTGAGACTTGGTTCACAGGTGATGGTCCCCTAATTTCTAAAGCTTCGAGTCTTTTAAGTACACCAGCCAACTTAGCTTCGGTGGCAATTGAATTGTCAATTGTATGAACACCCCTAGATGAGCTAGGTTTATCGGTCTCTCGGGTGGTTTCCCATTGCATGGTTTTTTCTGCTAAGTCCTCTAAAAGCCCCCAAGCTTTTTCCTCATCATTATTCAGAAAATCCCCTTGACACATTGACTCTAACATTGTTTTAGTGGGATAATCTAAACCTTCGTAGGTAATTTGGCATAATCGCCATTTCTCAATTCCATGGTGTGGGCACTGGGATAACAAATTTTTAAATCTATCAAAATATTTCCAAAAGGACTCTTTTTCAAGTTGGCAAAATTGATGAATTGCAGTCCTAATTTTAGCAGTTTTATGATTTGGAAAATATTTTTTTAGAAATGTAACAACAAATCCCTCCCAAGTTGATATGGAATTATTCGGCAGGCTATATAACCACTTTTTAGCATTATCTTTTAAAGCGAAAGTGATAAATCTTAGCCTAATTGAGTCATCAGACAATTGTTGAATTTTCATTAAAGCACAAACTTCCTCAAATTCCTGAATGAATAAATATGGATCTTCCATACCAGTGAACCTAGGTAACATGTTTATAAAATGCGGTTTAAGTTCAAAATTATTACCCATTACTGGTGGTAGACTGATGCATGAAGGTTGGGCAGAACGGGAAGGATAACATCGATCCCTTAAGGAAACGGTTTGTGCGACCTCCATTTTTTTTAAAGTGAGATCTTTTAAAGTGGACTCCAAAAAATCAGGTGTTCTCACTAATCGGGATGTTTTGTCCCTAATCCACACTTTTTGCATACACTACTCAGCAAATAAGCAAATAAACAGATAAGCACACAAAAACAAATAAGAGAAAATAATAATAAATAAGAAAAAAAAAATTACGTCTAAGGTCAACCTAAATAAAATCTAGACAGCTCCTAACTGTTCCAAGTTACACCTCAAGGTCCACCAAATTCGAAATTAATCACGCTACTAGCCAGGTAAGTGTAAGAACGGTGGGAGTCTCTCCGTGGGTACGGTGACTAATTAAATAACCACACGTTCTTTAGGCGTTTGCCTTTTGAACCACTTGCCTAGACACCAGTAGTTTGATTAATTAAAAATTCAGCCTCCTCTTGGAGTTTCTTGTCCTAATTGAGCTCGAGAGTCCTAGGGGCTAACGTCTACTTGATTTTATTAGGTCAAGGTTATGCAAAATGCAAGTTGGGTTGTTGTGGGCCAAGGAAGGGTGATGAAATCTCCACCTTATCTTGTTACAGGTTTTTGCCCTTAAAGGTAGATTAAAGATGAAAAATGAACAAATAAAATTAAAAAGAAACAGTAAACAAATAAAATGTCCTAACACTATGTGGATTACGAAGTAAAGAGAAATTTGACGTACCTCAATCCTCCAGCAATCACCACAATTTATATTTAACAAAATAAAAAATAAATAAATAAAATAAAACTAAAACCTAAACAGGATGTGCTCTACGTGAGTGAATGCATGAATGCGGCAATTAGTTTTCTAACTAATAATAAAAAATAAAATAAAACTAAGCTACTATTTTTTTGTTTTTTTTTTTAAAAAAAAAAAATTAAAATAAAATATGGAGATACGAAGTACCAGAAAAAGCGCAGCAACAAAATTGTTATCTTTTCGCTCCTTCGATAATCCTGAAAAAGAGAAAAAAAAATTTTAATTAAAAACTAATTCGAATAAATAAAAATTAAGGAAAAAAAAAATTAATTCTAGTCCCCGGCAACGGCGCCAAAAACTTGATGTGATAAAAATATGTAACTGCAAGTGCACAGTATCAAATTGAAGAACTGGCAAGTACAGGTCGAATCCACAGAGACTAGATTAACTTCAATGTATCCTTAATATCTATTTTAGGCGAATTAGAAATAATTATGGTGGAGATGATTAATTAACTAAATAATGCAAATTAAAAATTAATAAAATCTAGTAATGAGAAAAGCTACCTAGGAATCCGAATCCACTAAATACTAACATAATAAATAATTTCTTATTGTCCAAATTAATTCTCAAATTATTTTCCCTTCCCTTTAAAAATAATGATTAATATAATTAATATGGGCAAGCATAAGTTATGAAAAATTCACAGATTAACTATAACTTATCAAAACCTCGCAATCAATATAAGAATCATATGCAATTAATGCGAAGGAAAATATGAAGGCGAAAATAATTAGGCACTAATTCCGGAACGGAAAGAAATTAATTAATATGTAATACCTAGTTTCATCATCATCCTAGATATTAGAAATTTAGCTAGTCATGAAAATTAAAACCAAAAAATTCAAAATTAAAACTACTAATAATAATCCCATGAAATAAGAACAATAATTAAAAAGAGAATTTCTATTAAAATAAAAGAAAGTTACAAATACTCCCTGACACTAGTACCACACATGAACGGAATAAGAGGAAAAAACAAAGCTCTCAATTGCTAAATAACTCTCTCCCTTCTACACCAGCGAAAAACTAAGGAAAAGAAAATAACAAGTGATGTCCTCCTCTCTAAAACAAGATACCTATTTATAGGGAAAATAAATTTGTGCCCTAATTTAGATTCATTGAACTTGGTCACTTTTGTTCCCTTTTTTTTCTCTTCCTTCCTTTTTGATTTCAATCTTTACATGGTAATCTCCCAAGAGTCCCTTTTCCATGTAGGTTTCAACTTCCTAGTGACAATCAACTTCACAAAGAGATCTAAACTTTCTTTTTCTTCATTGGATTTGACTTGCACACCAAGATTGTTCCACCTCCTTCCTTTTCCTTGTAGGATTCTTCTTGGATATTTCCTTACATGAATAAGAGTATTAAATATTGCTTGATCACCAAGATTTTGACTTTATTGTAATAAAATATTAAATCCTACAAAATA
Organism: Aralia elata; assembly: GCA_034770075.1. Taxonomy (NCBI): domain Eukaryota; kingdom Viridiplantae; phylum Streptophyta; class Magnoliopsida; order Apiales; family Araliaceae; genus Aralia; species Aralia elata. Next base: position 52,772,858 of record CM068382.1, read on the forward strand.
AAATAAAACATATTAATTAAATAAACTAATATAATAAAAATGACAAAATTAGGGATAATAAAATGTATGAATTATGTGTCTATCAGAAATATATGGTTCATGTACAGAACCCTCAGTATACATCATTGACATCTTTCAAATCAAACACATGGTGTTTACATATTTAAATGAACTTGCTGAGCATTTGTAGCTCATTCTTGCGCATATCTTCTTTTGCAGCTATAAATGATATCCCTGGCACGTCTGGGACTAACAAGGGGAAAAGCCATGCTTATTAGCTTTAATGTTTATTGTTGAATACTTTAAGTCTTTTTAAAGACTTGCTGTTGTAATAACTTAGTATAACGAATGATGTAACCGAACAAAATGTTATGTAATATATTATGATCCTTTATGTTATAGAATGCGTTATACTCTGATCTTTAAATTCTTTAGAATAGTTGTACTAAGTTAAATACAGTGTCTATATGAACTATACATCTGAATGAGGGTATCTAAATGATGTTGAGAGTCCTATGTGGACAATCTTATCATTAATACTGTGAATGTCAGATAGATAGGGAATATTGATATGAAAGAGATATTCATAAGATATGAATCTATGTATCTAAGTGAGAGTATCCAAACACAGACAACGTTCTGGCCGGAACTAGTACCTGTTATGGGATACTGTGAACCTTGGATAACTAGAAGTCATATTTTATTGAATATTTATAGTTGTATAGTTCCACGTGAGCACCAGATCTGCTACAGGGGAGCATAGAGATTTGGGGGCGTCACAGCTGCGCTGCCCAAAATCTACGTTTTCTGCATAAGGGCGCAGCTGCGCCGAATTTGTACTAGGAAGGGGCGCAGCTGCGCCGGGCACTGCTTCTGCTGCATTTTCCAGCTCTGACGTCTGTTGGGAAAATAGCCATAACTTCTTCGTCCGAACTCGAATTTAGGCGTGTAAATAGGCTATGGAAAGCTAAGAAGTAGCTCTACAACTTCCATAACTGGAGCTCGTCGAGATACAGACCGTAGCAAAGCTCAAATTGATCCCGAAGAAACTGCTGCGTAAAATGCATGCAAAATCCGACGGTAAAATGATCATAACTCTCTCATACGAACTTCAAATTGGATGATTGTGGATGTTCTGGAAAGCTAAGATCAAAATCTACAACTTTAGTTCTTTGAGTTTTGAGAGATTCGGATTTCATCATGGGTGAAATTGATAAATAAGCAGCGGGAATGCTAGATTCAAGCAAAAAACGCATCAATCCAAGGGGCCTTTATTTCAATACCTACAAAACAAAGTAAAAACACATAAAAGCACACAAATACATATAAAAGTAATACAAAACTACATTACACAACAATAAGATGAAAACGCATAAAACCAAACGAAATAGCTAAAGACTTACAAATTATTAAGGCTAAAAATACCCAATTTGTGTATATAAAACACACTCATCAAATACCCCCAAATTTAAACCTTTGCTTGTCCTCAAGCAAAACACACAAACTATAAAAATTAAACATTTCTAAATAAAAACTATCTTGAGCAATGAGTTAATAAGCTTGAATAATGGTCTCAAAGCATAAATACATGAAAACTCAAGGAAACTTTCAAAGCGTTGCAAGTCTAGATTTACAATTAGCTAGTCATAGCTTGCTTTAGGTCCCTTCCGTGTGTGTGTGAGTACCCAGTGGCACTAAACCAATCAAGATCGGATGAAGCTATGCAACCACATTACCTTATGAAATAATCAAAATAAACCACCAAAAACTACATGCTTAACACATCACTCAAAAGGTATACAAATCATAATTTCCAAAATTTTGAAATCAAAAGACTCTAGGTAAGTGCATTTTATGCTCCATCTTATCCTAAGTCCACTCTTGTGGGTGAGTGCGTTTTACGCTCCATCTCAACTCAACACAAGATTTGAAATATACAATTTTCTTTCTTTAATCACAATTATAAGAGAGTGCGTTTTACGCTCTATCTCTCCTACGCATGTGTCCATGAGTGAGTGCGTTTTACGTTCCATCTCAACTCACCACATGACCACAATTCAAACACAACAAATTTGGACACCTTGCTTCGAGTGATGTTTAAACGAGTTCTAGAGTTTATAGATATTTCCCACAAGCATTCGGTTATAAAAGCCTTCTCTAAGCATACAACTAGCTCAATACTCATGGGAAGGTGCAAAAGAGTGAAAGTACGCATAAGCAAAACAATAACCAACAATTACGATTAAGCACAAAGACTAAGCAACATTTATCCATTTTCCATGAGTTAGAATCAATTCAAACAAGTTCTTATCATAGACCATGGATTATGGTTCAAATCAAATTAAAACAGTGCTCAAGAGACACATCCTAAAAATAAATGAATTTTTTTTTGAACAAAAATACATAACTTAAATCACATAAAAATTAAATTAAAAACACACAAATACGAAGTACTACCCCCAAACTTAAACTTGACATTGTCCTCAATGTCTGATATAGGAAAAATTAAAATAGAAGACTTCCCTGAAACCGTGTCAAGCACCATTGATATCATCTTTCAATACCTCAAAGTTGGGGCGCAATCCAAATTCCTTAGTACTCGATACCTAAAAACAATTAAAGAAATTAAAATGCAATTAAACAACCTATAATGCAATCAAACAAAATCAAAAGCAAAACAAAAAACTTGGGTTGCCTCCCAAGAAGCGTTGGGTTTATAGTCCTCGACTCGACTTTATTTAAAACATCAATACAAGTTCAAATGAAGATCAAATCAATTGAAATTAATATTGGAAAAACATTAGAAGAATAATTCCCCGGCAACGGCGCCAAAAACTTGTTGGTCGATTTCGCAACCGATAAATACGCGCAAGTATACGCGGTCAACAAGTAATATAATGATAAGTGTAGACACCCAAATTTTGCACTTCGTATACTAACCTTGACAGGAGGGCAAATTCGTCAAATGGACCGGCCTGCGAGAGCAAAAAAAAACAGGAAAAGTATAGACGCTCGACGCCACCATGACAATGTGCAACCGAAATCGACGTGACAGCAAGGCCATCCGAATTTGGCATTCCCGGAGGGTGTGGCACGCCTCCCAATGATTCCCGGACTGTAAAATACGAGCCTGTCAGCGAAAACCAGCGTCACGACACGAGAATCGAGGCATAGCACGAAAATTGAGAAAGTCAAGCCAGCCAGCCGCGGATTGATCTGCGGCCAAGTGGGTGCGCCAGCACGGAAACCAGGAAATCAGCACTATCAGCTGAGTGCGATGGGAAGTGGGCCAGCCAGCCGCAGATGGATCTGCGGCCAGCCGCAGATGGATCTGCGGCCAGCCGCAGATCAATCTGCGGCTGGCTCTGGCCAGCCTATTTCAGCCCAGTTTCGTGCAGTATACAGGAGAGGAGCAGTTTTTTTGGCAAAAGAAGAAAAACATCAGCAGTTTTAGCTCGGAAATAGAGAGAAATAGCAAAAAATTATTGTAACGATTGAGAGAAAGGAGATGAATTTCCCCTTGTTGTTGGATTATATCAATACATCTCATATTTCACTCAATATACAAGTTTCTACATAATCTTGGTATCATTTGCAAGGTGAAAATCTCCTTATTTTTGCAATTTCTATCATGTCATTTGGCTAAATTAAATTTTAGTTTTCAAGAATATTGTTGAACAATCATGGATTAAGGATTATTGGTGAGGGTTCCATTGGAACAAAATTCTTCCTAATAATCCGATGATATCTAATTGGTGAAATTTCTAGCTTGTTTATGGATATATATTAGGCGTAGTTTAATTGATTGTATTTTTAGGATGTGTTAGGCAATCTACGTTGTTATTATTGTAGTATTCATTTTGTGAGTGTGTAGAAATCGTGGTTGTGAGCCTAGGAAAGCGACCCCGTGGTTCAAATCCGATGATGGACGTTTTGGCATATGTAATAGATTCAAGGTGCTTGTTTTGTGACGTGTAACTGTCGGGCCTTAAAACGACGCTAAGGCGAGAATCGGGTTTAAGGCCCCGTATTAGTGGAATATGTGATTGTTGGCGTTCGGGGATATTTTGATGGCTTACATGCCCATGGATAGCCCCGACGCATGTTTATGCTTGATTAGATTTTGAGACGCCAAAAGAATTTCAAAAGATTAAACGATAAAGATCTTTTCTAAAATCAATCAAAGTAGGATATTAGCATCACGAGGCTAAAAATTTGGAAATGCTAACGAAAGTCGATTCCTATCCTACGGGGAAGCACAAAAAAAAGGAGGTTGTTTTTGAATGTCGAAAGTGGGTTTTATAAAAGAAATTAAATGTTTTATTAAATCTTGATGCATAGGGCGAAAGAGATCATAGAAATTGCCCATCATTTATGAAAGCAACGTATAAATCTCGATTCCTATTTTGGTTAAGGTTTAAGAAAAAACTCACGTTTTATCAAGACGACGCCTAATAAAAAAACCTTGTAGTTCTGATAGTAAAATCAAACCTTTCGCATGAATGGAAGGAGCTTTCTCGTGTTAATAGAAATGACGTTCTGAAACATTTTCAAATTAAAACACAATTTTCCCTAAAAATCCAAATGATTCTTTCATACAAACTCACCACAACATTCATATAAGCACACACATTCACACATAACCGCACATATACACATTTCATGAATTAAAGGATAGGACAGCATCAAGATTGCGGTAACCGTATTTCACGGAAGTCGAGGGGTGCCTAACACCTTAGCAAGCCCCCGAACTCTATGAATCTCGATTCGCAGACCAATTAATTCGGAGTCACATATGAGCCAGCGATTTATAAAAAAACGAAAACTCGGATGAGTTGGTACATCCATTTCAAATATACCAACTGGCGACTCTGGTTAATTGGCTCATCGTCAAAAAACGATCTTTCAAAACCCCGTCGACCTCAATGCCGACCTTTTCCAAAAATCATCTAAACCAAAAGGCTAAAAATTGGAAAGGACAAAAAAGGACAAAGCGGATAAAACCGGCGTCGACAATAAGAGAGTTGTCGATCCCACGAGGAATTAACTCTAATGTATCCCCAATTACTAACTCAATATCGACTCGATCTAAATCAAACTCTTTGATTCAAGTGATAGATAAAGGTTACATCTAAATTCCATGTCATATAAATAACAAAAATAGATAGATAAAGGTCTAAGATTACAATTTCCCCCAACACTTTATTTAAATCACCTAACTCTCTCTTTTTCAACTAGTTAATACACAAGAATTGTTAACCGAGAAATTCACCTTATTCATAAGCCTTAGTGTATGGTCATATGAAAATCACCCATACACGACACATAGGTATATGTTTATCCCACATGCCAACAATCCATTCAATTCCATGAATAATCAACAAGACACACGCCACATAATCTTAGTCAATCTACCCATCAAACGAATGAACCTCCGTGTAGGGAGTCATTAAGTTTGTAATCTCATAATGGTTACACACGGCATTTAGGTATATCTCTATCCCAAATACTAGCAAGTCATCCATTCTTGAAGACAATGAATAAGACACACGCCACATAATCTCATACATCACCCACAAAAATTTCTAACTTTCGTATGATATCAAAACCAAGTCTCAACACTATAATCCACTTTTCAATTTCATATAGGTGATCAATCAATTATACTTTCAGCATAAATCATGCTAGACATTCAATTCGCAATTTATTACGTTAGAATGTTGGTCGAGAACACGAATGTAAAATATGGCCACCTCTCGATGCACCATATTCGTATCACACTAAATCCACAATTGATAGAATGAATGTGAACACCCTAGATGACTAACGCACTATATCTCTATGTGAATTACAATCAAAAGGGTTGAAGCATAAGTTCTCAATTGGCCACATATGGTGCTTCGGTATATCTCTATCCTAGGCACGAATCTTAAATTCCATCACATGCAGAATTCATGAACACATGCTAGCATAATCAGATCTCAATCTATATTTCCTTTCTCAATTCCATATAGATTATCATACTAATTGATGATCAAGATAATTAATACATGAAGCACAAATTATGATATCCAATTCTAAAATGATAACTAATATCAAAGAGAGATAATTCAATCCAAACTAGGTGTTGGGTTCAATTACAATTTCAACCAAACACTGAAATCAAAATAAATAAACAAAGCATTAAACCTAACTAACATCCTTGGAGTACAAAGCTAGATGAAAAGATTAGAGATGAACTCCCTTTTGATCTTCTCCTTTCCTTGTATTGCAACCCTTGTTGGTGGAGCAAGCCTTCCATTGTTGTTGGTTACTCAAGCTTCCCCATTGGGGAGCTTGAGCTACCTTTTCTCCTTCTTGCTCTAGGTTAGCTTCCACCCTCCAAGAATGCTGATTTTAGAAGTCTAGGTCTCTCAAAAATGGAGGCTACATAATGTATTTATAGTTCCTAAGGCAAAAACCTAGCTTAGCCCACGAATTTTGACCAAAAATGAGCTGAAATCGCGAAATCTGGCGAATCCGGCGCAGCTGCGCGCTTGGATGCGCTGCATACTGAGTTCCCTGGATGCCGGGCGCAGCTGCGCCGCCATTGGCTTGCGTCCGGGCGCAGCTGCGCTGCCCAAAATCTACGTTTTCTGCATAAGGGCGCAGCTGCGCCGAATTTGTACTAGGAAGGGGCGCAGCTGCGCCGAGCACTGCTTCTGCTGCATTTTCCAGCTCTGACGTCTGTTGGGAAAATAGCCATAACTTCTTCGTCCGAACTCGGATTTAGGCGTGTAAATAGGATATGGAAAGCTAAGAAGTAGCTATACAACTTCCATAACTGGAGCTCGTCGAGATACAGAACGTAGCAAAGCTCAAATTGATCTAGAAGAAACTGCTGCGTAAAATGCATGCAAAATCCGATGGTAAAATGATCATAACTCTCTCATACGAACTTTAAATTGGATGATTGTGGATGTTCTTGAAAGCTAAGATCAAAATCTACAACTTTCGTTCTTTGCGTTTTGAGAGATTCGGATTTCATCATGGGTGAAATTGATAAACAAGCAGCGGGAATGCTAGATTCAAGCAAAAAACGCATCAATCCAAGGGGCCTTTATTTCAATACCTACAAAACAAAGTAAAAACACATAAAAGCACACAAATACATATAAAAGTAATACAAAACTACATTACACAACAATAAGATGAAAACGCATAAAACCAAACGAAATAGCTAAAGACTTACAAATTATTAAGGCTAAAAATACCCAATTTGTGTATATAAAACACACTCATCAGTAGCTGCCCAGGATCGTCAGAAGAAGTATGCCGACTTGCATCATCAGAAGCGAGACTTTGAAGTTGGCAGCTATGTATTTTTGAAGGTATCTCCTTGGAAAGGGAAGATCCTTTTTGGGAAGAAGGGCAAGCTGAGCCCTAGGTTCATAGGACCTTTTGAAATATTAAGGAGAATAGGTGAAGTGGCGTACGAGGTAGCATTACCTCCTGAACTTGAGCACATTCACAACGTGTTCCATGTATCAGTGTTACGTCCGTATAAGCCAGATTACAAGCATGTCATTTCCTATGAGCCAATTCAAGTCGAGAAGGACTTATCGTACGAGGAGATTCCTGTCCAAATACTTGATAGGAAGGAGCAAACGCTGAGGAATAAAATTATTCATTCTGTTAAAGTACTCTGGAGGAATCACGCGGTGGAAGAAGCTACGTGGGAACTCGAAGAAAAGATAAGAGCAAATTACCCCCATTTATTTGAGTAACCTTAGATTTAAATTCCGAGGACGGAATTTTTATAAGGGGGAGAGGATGTAATGTCCAGGAATTTCTAAACATTGTATTGAATTATTTTAATATATGAAATTCGTTTTATTTAATTTTACGAATTTAATTTGGATCCATGTAAGAATTATTATTTAATTAAATAATTATATGGTCCAATAATTTTCTTGCATTAGAAAGGGCTCATTAATAGTTTGATTTAAATTAGTGGGCTAACCCTAAGAATTTAATTGCAAGAAAATTGGGAAGAAATTAATAAATAAATAATTTTATCACTATCGGATTAAAATAATTCAAATACAGAATTATGGTTAAAATAAATATTTTAAATAAATAATTAATTGGTTTAGTTATTTGATTTAGAATATTAGAATTGCAATGTGGTTAATTTAATTGGGTCATTTCTTTTATTGAACCCAAATTTTAATTTGAGCCCAATATTCTTTTTATTTTCTGTGGGCCGAACCAAGTGGGCTGGTCAAGTTAAATCATTTGGGCTGAGCCCATCTCTTATTTCTTTTACCAGCCGGGTTATATCATTAGCAAACGGGTCGATCCAAGTAGATTTGGGGAAACCGGTTGGTTTAGGATAATCGGTAAAGCCAATTTTGGGGGATAACCAAACCAAAGAAATCAAATCCCCCAAACCCTCAATTGAACGGAACCAAGCAAAAGAAAAAGGAAGAAACCCAAACCCCATCAATCGAATCAGACGAGCCAATGACGGGAGGGAGAATCGAGGCTGTCATCCCCGGCTCGAGTCGACCGGCGGCGTAAAGGAAGACCGACAGGCTAAGCGGGGAATCGGCGTGAGCAACCGAGCTGCCATCAACGGACCAAGGGTCCCTGAAATCCGGTGACGCGACCGGTGAGGCCACACGACTCGAGGTGTCAGCCGAACCCAGCTGGGGAAATGACGGGAACCGCCAGTCGTTGTACATCCCTGCTACTGTTGGTTATTAATTCGCTAATTGAGGTAATAACCAGTTTATGGGATAAACAATTCTCTATAAATTGGACACCCAAACCCTAAATTCGAGCTACTACGATTTTTTTTGGCTGTTCAAATAGAGAGAGAAATCGCAATAGAGAGGAAACAGGGGAGATCAATCGTGGGTGAACAGCGGTTCGATCAGGCAAGGTATAACAATGGGTTATTAAATCACTGTGATAGTTTTATGTTAGGTTTAGTGTAAATTTCTTTCTTCTGTACTAGGATTGGTATTGCTTGGGTTTGAAAAAAAAATCCGTTATTGTATTGTGTTAATCTTGGTTGGGTCGTGTTGTTTTTGGGCAAGAGCTGTGTATGAGAGTCCATAGAAATATAGGACTGGTTAATGATTTTGATTTGGGAATTCTGGAAATTGCAGAACCTTATGGTTCGGGTAGCATAAACTCTGTATTGGGGTATTTTGTTTCTCTGTATTGGATTAAATTGTGTATACATTGAATTTGGTTTGTGAAAATTCCTTGTTGAATTATTGCTTGTATTGTGTTATATTTGAACTGAAAACTGTTGTTGGTAAAAGCAGTCGATGGTGTTGGTACTATACATTGTTCTGGGTTTTTATTGTGTTAATTTCTATTTGGTTTTGATTTGGGAAATCTGGTATCATGTTGCTCCTGTTTGGGCTGTATTGAATCAGCTTCAGTGTAGTTAGGATGGCTAGCAGATGTTTGACATAATACCTAAAACAAACTCTAATTTTTCTTTCGATATCATATTGTTTGGGGTAATTACTGAATGGGGAACCAGTGTTGTTAATTCCTTACTATGTTAAACTATTGCTTAAATTGGGTTGAAAATAATTCCAGGAGCTTAATACAACTGTTGAACAAATTTTGAAATGGGTTGTGCAAATCATTGGGATTAAATGATTGTTAAACCACTATTGCCTAACAAAGGGTAAATGATTAGTGTTGACTAATTGTTGGTATTTAATTAAGTTAATAATTTATCAATGCATAATAAATGAAGTTAATAAATATTTAATTATTAATTTTAAATAATAATGAATAAAATTAATAAAGTAATTATTTATTATTTATCAATAAATAATAAATAAAGATAATAAATATTTAATTATTATTTTATATTAAATAATAATTAAGTATAAATAAAGTTAATAATTTAATTATTTATTATTTATCCTTAAATAATAAATAAAGCTAATAAATATTTGATTATTGTTTAACTACTATTAAATAATAACCAAGTATGGATAAAATTAATAGATTAATTATTTATTATTTATCCTTAAATAATAAATAAAGTTAATAAATAGTTGATTATTGCTTAATTACTATTAAATAATAATCAAGTATGAATTAAGTTAATAATTTAATTATTTGTCAGTAAGTGATAAATAAAGATAACAAATAGTTAATTATTATTTAATTAATATTAAATAATAATTAAGTATGAATAAGTTAATAGATAAGGAGATTTTAAATAGCACCTTAACTGAACAATTTTGATAAATTGTCTAAGGGGTAATAAATGAATATTACTTAAGAAAAAGTAATGTTAATTAATTAAACAATTATAATTAATTGTTTAAGGGTTTAATAAGTGTTTATTACTTAAGGGACTCATGGTTAATTAATTAGACCATCAACCTAGAAATCAATTAAGTGTCCTATAGGATATGCAATAGTTTATTAATCTATGTGTGTTATGTGAACTGCTTAATTGTTAAATAAATAGCATAAGTAAGCGTATCGGCGTACAACTACAAAGTACTAATTGATAAACCGACATTATCTATGTTAGGTTCTTCAAGGCCAAATAGTTAAAGCTAGAATTATTTGTAGCTGAGCAAACAGGCAAGTTCCTAACCCTAAACTTCTTACATCATTGCAAGTTTCCTAACTCAAACTCGAGTTATTATTATTATTATTTTTTTTTCGAAGCATGTTAGTGAATAATTATTGTCGATTATTCACATCTATACTGATTATTGAGATTCGCATCTCGTGCAATTGAATTCCTATCCTATTATGATTGAACTATAAATTTAATGAAAGTTCTTTCAAGTATGAACTGTTTATGAGATAGATCTATGCTATTTGTATCATCTAGATCCAGCATGTCTAAATTGGTTAAGACAATGGTATTTTAAAAGCTGCTCTTATTAAATTGCTATGGTAAGAACTCTTGGCTGAGAAAAGGATAAACTTGTTTAAGGCATGATATCAATGCTGGTTATTAAGTGTTTATGCATAAATCACGGGGTATGAGAGGCTGATCCCCTCGATTACCAAAACTTTTTAAGAGGTCCAGCTTACATGCTGAGAACCTTGGAAAACGTCCTTGGTTATTTCAAACCACTCAGTAATTGGCATTCAATTATTCGAATATTCAACTGTTGACTGATAATTCATAATTCTTCACAATTCTATACTGTTGTTGAACATTGAAAGCGAAATTTCCTTCTAATCATGATATATCTCCCTTGTGTATAAACTTGCTAAGCAAACTAGTTGCTTACCCTTGCTATATCATGATCTTCATTTCAGCTAAGGCAGAAACGTCTAGAGGAGACAAAGGAAAAGGGAAGGTGCAAGAATAGATGCCCGATAGTGCCTATGCACTAGTTATTCCTGAATGTTGTTTGATTAAGTGAACCTTTTATTGTATTAAGGATACGTTTTATGTTAAGGTTAAAGAACCTTGGGACCAAAATTGTAAGACTTTATTTCTATTCGATAAACAATGTATGTTTATTATTCCGCATTTAGTTAGAAAGTATGTTTGTTGTTGAGAATCGTGAACACCGAATTCGAGGTTAGGAAACTCGAATTTGGGGGTGTCACAAGTTTTCTCGCCCCGACGAGCTCATTGAACTAAGTTTTCTCACCCCGGCGAAGTCTCGCCCCAGCGAGAAAACTGTAAAGAAAATTCTCGCCCTGGCAAGAGATTTTGTGAAGGAATTCTTGCCTCGGCGAGCTCATTGCAGGAAATGTTAAATTTTTTCTTTTTCTTTGTAGTTATGCTATGTCACCCTACGCAGGTTTAAAACTTAGATTAATGTGTTGAACGAATACCAAGATGTTGAGTTGGATGCTAAGCATATACCGCTGATTATAAATATAGAGATTGGTGAACCCTATCTTAATGTTGAGTTTTAGGAATTCTTATGTATGATATTGCTATAATTAGGCTTACAACTTCTGAAATGAGACTTGTCGACGCCGGGAGAATCTCTTCTATGCTAATTATTACCCTTTCCAATTTTAGCCTTTTTATTAGATGATTTTTAGAAAAGGTCGGTGTCGACGCCGGGTTTTCTCGTATCTCTTGTCTTTTCCAATTTTAGCCTTTTTGATCAGATGATTTTTTGGGAAAAGATCGGCATTAATGTCGACGGGGTTTTGAAAGATCATTTTTATGATGAGCCAATTAATCAGAGTCGCCAGTTGGTATATTTGAAATGGATGTACCAACTCATCCGAGTTTCATTTTCGTGAATCGCTGGCTCATGTGTGACTCCGAATTAATTGGTCTGCGAACCGAGATTCATAGAGTTCGGGGACTTGCTTAAGCGAGGGGAAGGTGTTAGGCACCCCCCGACTTCCGTGAAACACGGTTACCGCAATCTTGATGCTTTTTCTATCCTTTAATTCTTGAACGTGTGTGTGTGTGTGCGCGTGTGTGTGTGTGCCTATGTGAATGTCGTGGTAAATTTGCATGAAAGAATCATTTGGATTTTTAGGGAAAGTCGTGCTTTAATTTGAGAATGCTTCGGAATGTCTTTTCGGCATACACGAGAAAGCTTTATGAGAAAAGATTTGATTTTAATTGTCAAAAACTATGAGATTTTTCATTAGGTGTCGTTTTGGCAAAAACAAGAGTTTTAAACCTTCGTCAAAATAGGAATCGAGATCTATACGTTGCCCTCGTAACTCAAATGATGGGCAATTTCTAGGATCTCTTTAACCCTATGCACAACGGTTTAATACAACGTCACTTATTTTATGAAACAATTTTTGTGATTTCTGAAAACGATTTTCTTTAGCTTTCTCGTTAAATAGGAATCGACATTCGTTAGCACTTCTCCTTTTAAGCCTCGTGATGCTAACAACCTAATTTGATTGATTTTTATGAAAATCTTATCATTTGGCTTTGAAATCAATTTCGTGTCATAAATCAAATCAAGCATAAACACGCGTCGGAGCTATTCATGGGCATGTAAGCCATCAAAATAACCCCAAACGCCTACAATCACAAGTTTCACTATTTTCGGGGCCTTAAACACGATTCTCGCCTTGGCGTCGTTTTAAGGCCCGACGATTACATATTTACAATGAAAGGTACATCGAATTTATTACATATATCAAACGATGTGTCCATCATCGGATTTGGACCACGGGGTCGCGCTCCTAGGCTCACATCCAAAATCGCTACATTAATATAACGAGCTAAAAATTTACCAAATGGATATCATCGGGCCATTAGGAGGAATTTCGTTCCATTTTGGAAACCTCACTAATAGTCCTCAATCCATAGATCCACAACAATATACAAGAAAAACTACATTTAATTTAACCAAACAATAGGATATAAATTGCTAGAACAAAGGGAATTTTCACCTTGCAAATGATCTCAAATGGATGTGAACTTGTGTATTTGACTAAGATAAGGAGTATATTTGGTACAATCAAAATCAAAGAATATAAATCCTCTCTTTTTTTCCTCTCTTTTCTTCCTATTTGATTGCAAAATTTGCTCCTTTTTCTCTCTATTTCCGTGTTCTTGCTGCTGCAGAATTCTTCTTCCTTCAAATTCTTCCAACCTCCTGTATGCTGCAACGAAACTAAGCTGAAATAGGCTGGTTTAGGGCAGCCGCAGATTGATCTGCGGCTGGCTGGCCCACCCCCCATCGCACTCAGCTGGTTTCCTGGTTTTCGAGTCCCGTGCGCACCACCATTATTTTAATCGTTTGGCCGCAGATCAATCCGCGGCTGGGTGGGCTGATTTTCTCGTTTTCCGAACCGCACCTTGTTTCTCGTGTCGTGACGTCGGTTTTCGCCGACAGGCTTGTATTTTGCAGTCCGAGAATCACTGGGAGACGTGCCACATCATTCGGGCATGCTCATTTCGGACGGCCCTGCTGTCACGTCGGTTTTGATTTGCAAATCGTTGCGGTGGCGTCGAGTGTTCGCACTTGTGCATCCCTCGCTCTCACAGGCCGGTTCATTTGACGATTTTGCCCTCCTGTCACGGTTAGTATACGAAGCGCAAAATTTGGGTGTCTACAGCTGCCCCTCTTTATCATGTTTATGAAATGTTAAATGAAATGAACATGATAAAGAAGTAGACACACGATGCATGAATGACAGTGCATAAGAATGACAGTGCAACACATACAACTTATGATGTAACGCAAGATGTAAGGCATGCAACACATTTGTAAAGGTGTCAATGCATCAATCCCTAACCTGTCGCTCATCTCGTAATCGCCGGGTCTCGTATCCGATCGATTGTCCTGTGAATGTCGGGTCTCATATCCGGTCACCCCTCTCGTAATCACCTTATTCCATCCCATTGTCATCAAAGGAAGTTATTCTCCTGACTAGCTTTGAAGGGCATCCTTGGAATTCGTCCTCGCACATCGTTCTTGGCAACCATTGCTTTTGACTCTGATAGGCTAGGACCCTGACACCTAACCTGCATGGATCACGTACAGAATTATCACTTATTCAATGCATGTGACACAACATTTAAAATGAAAAATGACCCCTGTACAGTCTTTTGATACGATTCTACAGGTGTCACCGCTTGTCGGAGCCGGTTTTCGTCGCCGGACATCCATCTCGTAATCGCCGGTTATCGTCGCCGGTCAATTGTCTCGTCGGGGCCGGGTATCGTCGCCGGTTGGTTATCTTGTCGGAGCCGGTTTTCGTCGCCGGACATCCATCTCGTAATCGCCGGTTATCGTCGCCGGTCGATTGTCTCGTCGGGGCCGGGTATCGTCGCCGGTCACCCATCTCATAACCCCCGGTTATCGTCGCCGATTGGTTATCTTGTCGGAGCCGGTTTTCGTCGCCGGACATCCATCTCGTAATCGCCGGTTATCGTCGCCGGTCGATTGTCTCGTCGGGGCCGGGTATCGTCGCCGATCACCCATCTCGTAACCCCCGATTATCGTCGCCGGTTGGTTATCTTGTCGGAGCCGGTTTTCGTCGCCGGACATCCATCTCGTAATCGCCGGTTATCGTCGCCGGTCGATTGTCTCGTCAGGGCCGGGTATCGTCGCCGATCACCCATCTCGTAACTCCCGGTTATCGTCGCCGGTTGGTTATCTTGTCGGAGCCGGTTTTCGTCGCCGGACATCCATCTCGTAATCGCCGGTTATCGTCGCCGGTCGATTGTCTCGTCAGGGCCGGGTATCGTCGCCGGTCACCCATCTCGTAACCCCCGGTTATCGTCGCCGGTTGGTTATCTTGTCGGAGCCGGTTTTCGTCGCCGGACATCCACCTCGTAATCGCCGATTATCGTTGCCGGTCGATTATCTCGTCGGGGCCGGGTATCGTCGCCGGTCACCCATCTCGTAACCCCTGGTTATCGTCGCCGGTTGGTTATCTTGGATCTCAAGCCCTTGCCAGGGTTTGTTGTTTTTTGTTTTTTTTCTTTTTGTGGATATCAGCCCTTCCCAGGGTTGCTCACCATCTTGTTGTGGTTCGCGTGGATCTCAGCCCTTCCCAGGGTTTGTTGTTTTTTGTCTTTTTTCTTTTTGTGGATATCAGCCCTTCCCAGGGGTGCTCACCATCTTTGTTGTGGTTCGCGTGGATCTCAGCCCTTCCCAGGGTTTGTTGTTTTTTGTCTTTTTTTCTTTTTGTGGATATCAGCCCTTCCCAGGGGTGCTCACCATCTTGTCGTGGTTCGCGTGGATCTCAGCCCTTCCCAGGGTTTGTTATTTTTTTGTCTTTTTTCTTTTTGTGGATATCAGCCCTTCCCAGGGTTGCTCGCCATCTTGTTGTGGTTCGCGTGGATCTCAGCCCTTCCCAGGGTTTGTTGTTTTTTGTCTTTTTTTCTTTTTGTGGATATCAGCCCTTCCCAGGGGTGCTTACCATCTTGTTGTGGTTCGCGTGGATCTCAGCCCTTCCCAGGGTTTGTTGTTTTTGTCTTCTTTTTTTTTTTTTTTTCTCTTTTTTTTTATGATTTCTTGAAGTGGGATGTGTGGTCGGCTTCATGTCCTGGATCTCCCACCAACATCGTCCACGTACCATGCCGCAAAAGCCATCACTCTGATCATTTGTGAGGTTGAAAGCGACGTGCTTGTACTTTCTTGAAGATTTTCATTTTGATCGTACCTGCATGCATGAAAAAGGTGTTATGCATGATCTGGCAGATATGTTATGGACAGATGCATGTGCACAACATATGTTTAGATAGAAATGACCCCTGTTCAGTCAAATGATACGATTCGACCGTCGTCATTGCTTGCCAACATTTGATTGGATCACGTCTCGTCGTGAAGTGTAGTTTCTAGACTTCAACATCGGTTTGGTACTCTGTCTGTTCTTGGTCGTCTTCATTTGAGGCAGTCTGTTTCGCTCTCTGTGATGATTGACAGCTATGTTGGGCTCCTTGGCCTTTTGATCATTTATGCTGGCCAATATGCTGTTGTCCCGCATTATATCATCCTTGTATATTCTCATGCATGTGGATCATTTGGATGTCGAGGCAGTGATAGTCAGGATTGGGGAGAGGCCCAATGACGAGAAGTTCTGTACAGCCTCAGCTTCCTTCCATTTCACGATTCTTAACTGCCCTGCCTCGGCGCGTGTCGCTGCCAAGAAATTCTATCGAAAACTTGCGATGTTGACCGTGCTGAGTTATCCATAGCTCTGCAAGATCCTGCATATCAGATGACTAACAAATGCCAAAACTTGAAGGCTCGGGCCGTTAGTGTTAGCTCGACACAAAGATATTATAATCTCAACAAAAATGCAGTTAAAGCACATGAAATTGAATATCTATTGATCGCACAATCTAGCAAGTTGTGAACCGTGAATGTACTAGATTGGAAGTTTTTTTTTTTTTTTTTTTTTTTTTTTTCAATCCCTCGTGAGTTGATGATTTTCCATTTGACGAGTTATGAAATCGTAAGAACACCTTCAAGCATTCATGGTCATTGTACGTGAGTAAGGTTGAATTCAAAAGAACTACCTTCCCTCGTCAAAGGTATTCTGTCTCCATTCTCGACAACGTCCTTAGCATGATCGACGTCATATGACAAATGCACTGTGCGATGCAGCACTCAGTAGGGGTTTCTCTTCTATGACTTCTTGTTTAAGGCCGAGAGTTTTTCCATATTATCTTTTCTCTTTATTAGCCCACTTCACTTGTCTCGTTTTCTTAGGCTATCCAAAATTACCCATTTAACGAGTTTTGGACCAATGACTCCCGAACCAGACGGTTTTGGGGCATTAGGTGTACAGACACCCCTTCGGGTTTATTTACTCGAGTAACAAAGGCCACGGTTCGAGACAAGCTGGTGGTCTGCCCCACTCATTCTTTGCTTGACCTTTCGCAAGATTCGTTTTCTTAGGCTTGAGTTACCCATGTAGCGAGTGTTAGGCCGGTGACTCCCAAACCAGACGGCTTTAGGGCACCAGATGTAGAGACACCCCCTAGGCTTAATTACTCGAGTAGCCCATGCCACGATTCGAATCTGCTCGGGCCCTCCTCTACTGTAATGCTCGTTTTCTTAGGCTCTGAGTTACCCATGTAACGAGTGTTGGGCCAGCGACTCCCAAACCAGATGGCTTTAGGGCACCAGGTGTAGAGACACCCCTCGGGCTTAATTACTCGAATAACCCAGGCCACGATTCGAGACATTAGCTTGATAATCATTTATCCTCTGACTTCTTGATATTAGCTTGATAATTATTGACTGTCTGACTACGTGTTCATCGCCATTAACGTCGTCATAGTTTTATACCCCACAACTGAAAGTTTGTGCAAATGCAAAGTGAAGGCTGTCACATGAGGTCGATTCTGTCGCAAACGTTGCTTTGAATTAAGGCTTTGTACCTGATCAAAAGGTTGAATAGCCTTCTTCGTCTAATCATACTCACGATCATGCTCCACGGTTGCTTGTCAGAATTAATCCGATTCCTATCAAGCCAAATAAAATCCCCTTTCACGCGGATCCTCGTATCCCGGGAAAACTATGCTTGACAAATGCCAGATGATCGTACCGTTGAAGATTGAATTGACATGATGTAGCATTTGATGATGATGGTGCATGTTGATGGGATTGTTGCATGGGTGCCAATTTGCACGTCATCATTTCCTGGGTAGTTGACCAATGCCCCAGTGTTAAGTTGCTTTTCTTGTCATCTCCCTCGTACTGGTCGCATCGGTATCTCGCTGGGCTGACCAAAGATCCGGTCCTTTGACTTGTTGAAAGGTTTGGGGAATTTTTAATTTTTTTTGATTTTTTTGATTTTTTTGATTTTTTTTTTTTTCTTTTTTTTTCTTTTTTTTTTTTTACAGGGTCGTTTCACAGAGTCAGAATTAACGGATTGGGGAACGCCTTTCCGTCCATTCCTTGTAAGATGAGGGCTCTCCCAGAGAGGATTTTTTTATCGTGACAGCTCCTTTTGATTTAGAGCGAAACCCCATAGCTTCGTCCTGGCAGGGCGCGATCCTTTTGAGGACTAAATCGTTCATTTTGAATTTCCGGGATCCTACCCTCCTGTCGTATGCCCGGGAGATGCGTAAGGGGCTGCCCCTGCAAATGTGCGAACTGAGGTTCGATAGGCAAACAGGGTGAGTGACAATAAATCCGGCCATCCCCGATGATTGGCGGACATTCTTCCCATGATCGTCCTTGTGTTTTATTTACAGCCCCCACTGCCCCATTCATCTTGGGCCGGTAAATGACTGAATCAAAATGTTTGATCTTGAATTTGTCATATATCTCCTCCTTGAGGGCATCGTTCAGATTTCTATAGTCGATGTGGCCCCTTACTTCTCCTCCAGGCTGTGGTACTGGGATTCTGTCGGAAAGCCATTCAGGGTAAACAGACACCGTGATGATTCCTGTTTTAAACCGCTTGATAATCTCGTCCTTTTACTTTTAACCTCCATTCAGGCTTCAACGTTCTCAACTTTTGCTTATAGGCAGTCGATGTCCTATAACGTCTGTGGACAATCCAATCACGTCGCCACGGGACCAAGCGAACATATCTCCATACAGGGTCAACAACTCGGCTATTTTTTCTTTTTCTTTTTTTTCTTTTTTTTTTTTTTGAATTTGCCCCTACTCCGGGTTCTTTGTGATCGTCAGAGGTTCTGATGTTTGATGGCGATGGTCTGGCCTCAGTCGGGTTTGGGTTTATCTTCGACCCATCCTTTGATCTTGTCAGGCTTATTGTCTATATCTGTCTCGTCCTGCTCAATCTCCATCAGATCGAACTCTAGCTTTATACCAAAATCGTGATCCTCATTCAAACTTGGCCTATTGCTTGTTAGGCTAGCGTGCCTCACATCGGGGTACCTGATGCACGGTCCAACTGGCCACGGTGAGGTCAAGCATTGGAGCTCATTAGGAGGTGCATGGATCACATTGGTATGGATCTGACATTGATGGCATTTCCTGACATGAGTATCGCAATCAGTTTTCATGGTTAGCCCGTAGCGACCCGTTCACACGCTTTTCTTTGCAAAAAGTGTTCTGCTCATATGGGCTCTGCACACATTGCCATGTACTTCGTTCATTAATCTGTGGGCTTCTTCAGCTTCCAGATATCTCAGCAGTTCCGTAGCTTAGGAAGAAATTCACTGCCCATCTTTGGATTCTCTTTCCCCGGTTAGGTCTGCATTTTTGGGAGAGGAGTTGTCTCGAAGGAACTCCTTAATGTTTTGATACCAAGCCCATTCAGGGAGGGCGTCCCTATGGGAGATCTCTCCGATCTGATCCTCATAGGCCGGACAAGTCTGTGCCGCAATTCCCAGGGCTAATCTCAGTCCTAGGATGCATCCTTCGCATTCGCCGTTATTGTTGGAGTGGCAGAACTGTAATTTCATGGCTACCGGCTTTTGCCATTTGGATGGATGGAGTATGGACTTTATGGCCTCTCAGTTGGGTACTAGGGGCAATCTCACCAAACAAACAAGGGTCGTAGTTTAGTACTGTGCCGGCTACAAATTGGCAGATGCATGTCAACACTGATGCCTGATTTTTATTCTTTTTTTTTTCTTTTTTCTTCTTTTTCTTTTTCCCCCTTTTTTTTTGTGTGGTCGAATATGCCCCTACTCCGGGTTATTTGTGATCGTTATGCCACGCTTTCATGGTTCTCTTAATCTTATCCTGCAAAACAAGGTCAGTGTTTGATGACAGGATAGTAATTTGGAAGTTTTTAGAAAACCTTGCTACGTGGCACGGATTGCCCTCCTGCAAAAACCATGTCAGTATTCTCTTTATATGTGCAGGTGATGCAATCACATGATACAGGACATATTTATTACGATGATGATGGCATGACAGTTGTATGCCATTTGCATGACATTTATTTATTTGACTGAACGATAAAAGGGCATGAAGAAGCTTCCCTTTCGTTAGGTTTATCAGAGGCTGACCTACCCTAGGGTTACTCTCGCGGGCTTTTCGGCATGAAGGTCCCCAAATCTTCGCAATCTACTCGTCTGAATCCTTTCGATTGGAGCGGATTTGGGTGGTGCGTTTCCTGAGCCATCTCCGGGAAGCAGCCCCTTCGAGTCCAGTAATAAGCAACCGACAGGTTCGCCTCAGGAGGAGGTACACTCTCAACATGCATTCACATTCATCGTCCTCACCGTATGCATATGATTACTTTAAACTAAAGCAAACCCATTCAATCATTCACTCTTTGGAAAAAACACGCATTCACACAACAAAAACACAAAAGATCAAAATATCGCATGCACACACATATTCATGAATTTTTAAAGGATAGGATAGCATCAAGATTTGAACGCGGCTTAAGCCCTCTAATATCCCCAGCAGAGTCGCCAGTTGTCGACGCCGGGTTTTCTCGTATCTCTTGTCTTTTCCAATTTTAGCCTTTTTGATCAGATGATTTTTTGGGAAAAGATCGGCATTAATGTCGACGGGGTTTTGAAAGATCATTTTTATGATGAGCCAATTAATCAGAGTCGCCAGTTGGTATATTTGAAATGGATGTACCAACTCATCCGAGTTTCGTTTTCGTGAATCGCTGGCTCATGTGTGACTCCGAATTAATTGGTCTGCGAACCGAGATTCATAGAGTTCGGGGACTTGCTTAAGCGAGGGGAAGGTGTTAGGCACCCCCCGACTTCCGTGAAACACGGTTACCGCAATCTTGATGCTTTTTCTATCCTTTAATTCTTGAACGTGTGTGTGTATGTGCGCGTGTGTGTGTGTGCCTATGTGAATGTCGTGGTAAATTTGCATGAAAGAATCATTTGGATTTTTAGGGAAAGTCGTGCTTTAATTTGAGAATGCTTCGGAATGTCTTTTCGGCATACACGAGAAAGCTTTATGAGAAAAGATTTGATTTTAATTGTCAAAAACTATGAGATTTTCATTAGGTGTCGTTTTGGCAAAAACAAGAGTTTTAAACCTTCGTCAAAATAGGAATCGAGATCTATACGTTGCCCTCGTAACTCAAATGATGGGCAATTTCTAGGATCTCTTTAACCCTATGCACAACGGTTTAATACAACGTCACTTATTTTATGAAACAATTTTTGTGATTTCTGAAAACGATTTTCTTTAGCTTTCTCGTTAAATAGGAATCGACATTCGTTAGCACTTCTCCTTTTAAGCCTCGTGATGCTAACAACCTAATTTGATTGATTTTTATGAAAATCTTATCATTTGGCTTTGAAATCAATTTCGTGTCATAAATCAAATCAAGCATAAAACGCGTCGGAGCTATTCATGGGCATGTAAGCCATCAAAATAACCCCAAACGCCTACAATCACAAGTTTCACTATTTTCGGGGCCTTAAACACGATTCTCGCCTTGGCGTCGTTTTAAGGCCCGACGATTACATATTTACAATGAAAGGTACATCGAATTTATTACATATATCAAACGATGTCCATCATCGGATTTGGACCACGGGGTCGCGCTCCTAGGCTCACATCCAAAATCGCTACATTAATATAACGAGCTAAAAATTTACCAAATGGATATCATCGGGCCATTAGGAGGAATTTCGTTCCATTTTGGAAACCTCACTAATAGTCCTCAATCCATAGATCCACAACAATATACAAGAAAAACTACATTTAATTTAACCAAACAATAGGATATAAATTGCTAGAACAAAGGGAATTTTCACCTTGCAAATGATCTCAAATGGATGTGAACTTGTGTATTTGACTAAGATAAGGAGTATATTTGGTACAATCAAAATCAAAGAATATAAATCCTCTCTTTTTTTCCTCTCTTTTCTTCCTATTTGATTGCAAAATTTGCTCCTTTTTCTCTCTATTTCCGTGTTCTTGCTGCTGCAGAATTCTTCTTCCTTCAAATTCTTCCAACCTCCTGTATGCTGCAACGAAACTAAGCTGAAATAGGCTGGTTTAGGGCAGCCGCAGATTGATCTGCGGCTGGCTGGCCCACCCCCCATCGCACTCAGCTGGTTTCCTGGTTTTCGAGTCCCGTGCGCACCACCATTATTTTAATCGTTTGGCCGCAGATCAATCCGCGGCTGGGTGGGCTGATTTTCTCGTTTTCCGAACCGCACCTTGTTTCTCGTGTCGTGACGTCGGTTTTCGCCGACAGGCTTGTATTTTGCAGTCCGAGAATCACTGGGAGACGTGCCACATCATTCGGGCATGCTCATTTCGGACGGCCCTGCTGTCACGTCGGTTTTGATTTGCAAATCGTTGCGGTGGCGTCGAGTGTTCGCACTTGTGCATCCCTCGCTCTCACAGGCCGGTTCATTTGACGATTTTGCCCTCCTGTCACGGTTAGTATACGAAGCGCAAAATTTGGGTGTCTACAGTCGGCACAAATGTCGACGGGGTTTTGAAAGATCATTTTTTATAATGAGCCAATTGACCAGAGTCGCCAGTTGGTATATTTGAAATGGATGTACCAACTCATCCGAGCTTCGTTTTCGTAAATCGTTGGCTCATATGTGACTCCGAATTAATTGGTCTGCAAACCGAGATTCATAGAGTTCAGGGACTTGCTTAAGCGAGGGGAAGGTGTTAGGCACCTCCCGACTTCCGTAAAACACGGTTACCGCAATCTCGATGCTTTTCCTATCCTTTAATTCTTAAAATGTGTGTGCGCGCGCGTGTGTGCGCTCGCGTGTGTGCTTATGTGAATGTTGTGGTGAGTTGCATGAAGAAACCATTTGGTTATTTTATGAAGAGTCGTGTTTTAATTTGAGAATGCTTTAGAATGTCCTTCGGCTTATACGAGAAAGCTTTATTTTTCATGAGAAAGGTTTGATTTTATTTGTCAAAAGCCGTGAGATTTTTCATTAAGAGTCGTTTTGGCAAAAGAGTTTTTTAAACCTTCGTCAAAATAGGAATCGAGACCTATACGTTGCTTTCGTAAATAAAATAACGGGCAACTTCTAGGATCTCTTTAACCCTATGCACAAAGATTTAATAAAACGTTATTTATTTTTATAAAACCATTTTTGTGATGTTTGAAAACGATTTTTCTTTAGCCTTCTCGTTTAAATAGGAATCGACATTCATTAGCACTTCCAATTTTAAGCCTCGTGGTGCTAATAACCTAATTTGATTGATTTTATCGAAATCTTCATCGTTTAGCTTTGAAATCAATTTTTTGTGTCGTAAATCAAATCAAGCATTAAAATGCGTGGGAGCTATTCGTGGGCATGTGAGCCATCAAAATAATCCCAAACGCCCACAAGCACATATTTCACTATTACGGGGCCTTAAACCCGATTTTCGACTTGATATCGTTTTAAGGCCCGACAATTATATCTTTACAATAAATGGTACATCGCCCCTAATACATACACCCAAATATGTCTATCATCGGATTTGGACCACGGGATCGCGCTCCTAGGCTCACATCCGAAATTTCTACACATTCACAAAATGGATACTACACAAATGAACAACACCGGGTTGCCTAACACACCACAATATCCTAAAATAGCAATCTAAATACACTACGCATAATACATTACCATAACGAGCTAAAAAATTCACCAAATGGATATCATCGGGTCATTAGGAAGAATTTCGTTCTGTTGGAACCCTCACTCATAGTCCTTAATCCATGGATCCTCAATAATATACAAGAAAACTACATTTAATGTAGCCCGAATGACAAAAAGTTTAACAAAATGATATAATAAAAATGCTATAGAAATGGCTTTTCACCTTGCAAATGACACCATGATGCGTATAAACTCGTATATTAATTAGAGTAGAAAGTGTATATGATACAATCTAACAAAAAAGGATCTAAATCCTCACTTTTTCCTCTCTTTTCTCTCTTCTCCCGCTGCTGATGGCTGCTGTTTCTTCCTCTTTTTTTTTCTTCCTTCCCTGTATCCCCTGGATGAACTGAAGAACTGCATTGATAAAGGCTGCCAGAGGCAGCCGCAGATTGATCCGCGGCTTGGTCGCAGATTGATCTACGGCTAGCCTCGGTTCCCCCGCGCCGATCCTCGGTTCCCCCACGCCGCGCTCGAGTGCCGTGTCGTCAGACGTCCCATCATTGGCCGCAGATTGATCTGCGGCTGGCTGGGCTGATTTTCTCAATTTTCGTACTGCACCTCTATTCTCGTGTCGTATTGTCGGTTCTCGCTGAAAGGCTTGTATTCTGCAGTCCGAGAACCGCTGGGAAACGTGCCATATCATTCAGGAATGCTCGTTTCGAATGGCTACGACATGACATAGGATTCGCATTTGGAGCTTGATTTCCAGGGGCGCTACCCCCCGATCCCCACTAGCTCACCGGCGAGCAGGTAAGCGTATTGGCCATTAGTCGATTCCTGATATCCGTTCGTTGTCGTGTCGGCTTTGATCGCAAGTCGTTATGGTGGCTTTAAGTGTTCGTACTTATGTCCACCTTTCGTTCTCGTAGGCTGGGTTAATTGATGATTTTGCCCTCCTGTCAGGGTTAGTATACGAAGTGCAAAATTTGGGTGTCTACAAGACTGATAACCAGAAACAATCGAGATATTAAAAATAAAAATTTGATGTGAATGAATCCTGAAGTGTTTATAATACTGTAACTAATTTTGTTACTGCCTTATAAACCGGATGCATAGGTTGATTAAAGAACGTGAATTTTATTTTGTAATCTACGCACAAGGCAAGTTTTCTACCCTTAATCTTTTATTTCATCGAAAGCAAGTTTACTACTCCTAATCTTTTTATTTCGTTGAAAGCAAGTATCTTATCCTTATTTAATTATTTCTACGCAAATTCCTGAACTTCATCCTTTTATTATGCAAGTTTTATAATGCTATTACTTATTTGAGTAAGTTTTTAATTCTATTTCATTCAATTGTATCTTTTATGAGATTCAGTCTTTGATTCTCGAATATTAATTACATTTTAATTGAACCTTGATTGACTAGCGAAGCCTTATTGATTCGACTAGTCCATAGTTGATGAGCGTTCTAAATTCTAGAAACGTTATTGAAGTAAATCCAAACCAAACTTCCTTTGGTGCGGACTCCAATGTCAAACTGAGATGAACAACCCTTATACAGGGGATTTTATTTACGCGTTAGCGTTAAGATGTTGTGTGCATACATGGTACAAATGGCTGATCCTCCTGAGTACGAGAAGTAAGGTCCATATATTCTTACGACTGTTAAAGGTTTAAGGTAAAAATACTGATAACCTGGGACATAGTTTGTTGTCCTAAGACTCTCAGATGTTCTTTTAATTCTTGCTAATATTCTTGATTCAAAAGGTGAACCTTCGATTATTCGATATCCATTCATTATTTCGTATGTTATTATTATTGTTGTTATACTTGTTGGGCAATTGTTGCTCACCCTTGCATAATAACATTACAGCTAAAGTTGAAAGAACTGATGAGCCATCCACTAGTAAGGGCAAAGGAAAAGCAAACAAGTGATGAAGACTTGTTATATTTGTTTAAATGATGTTTATGTAATAGACTTATGTATGTTTTCCGCATTGATGTTATGTTAAGGTTAGATGACCTGAGACTTATTTGTTAAAGATGTTGTAACCCTTTAATGGGAGATTTCTATTTTAATTAAGAATTTTCATTGATATTTGAATGGGTAGTTAGATGTGATGTGATGTATTTGGATAGTGAACACCAAGTCCTGTGGAAATGAAGTACCCGGATTTGGGGGTGTCACAATCTCTCCTTAGCTCCTGCGTTGAATCTCTCTTGCTATCAAGTTGCTTCAAGTATCCAAAAACTGGCTTTCAAAACTAGGGTTTTCTTCTAATAAGTTCAACAACCCTCAATAATGACGTAAAACATCTATTTATAGCATCTAACATAAATCCTAATTTAATTAGAAGTCTGGAAATAAATTACACATTAGCTGCTCAACTTAAGCAAAAAGTCAACTCTAGTCAACTCCCAAACCAGCGCGACCACGCTTGAGATAAGCCTTGCATGGGCACGACCGCGCTGCCCTGACAGAAAACAACTTTTCAAGTCTGGAGACAGGCGCGACCCTCTAGTTCAAATTGGGCGCGACCGCGCTACTTCAAGTTCTGCACTGCTTCATCCTTTTGCTGCTACATTCCATCCAATTGTCGCCCAAGCATCTCCCAACGCATGTTTCCTACATAAACACATAAAATGTATGAAAAGTAACTACAATCCATGGAAATAAACAACAATTCACATAAATAAACACCCGATTCGTAGGTATGAAACCTACTCATCAAATGTACAAAGGAAGAAAAACAACATTTTGGCTATATTTTTCTCCCAAGTAGGGTCCACCTTTGTCACAAGTTCTTCTCATATGGGACCCACTTTTTTGCACAATTGCTCCCCATGTGGGGCCCCCTCCATAACCAGATTACTCCCTCCTTTGTCCCTCCCATTTTTACTTTTCTTTTTTCTCCTTTATTGCATCATTGTCCTTTTTCAAGCTTATGTCATTTTCTCATTTTGGGCTACCCATTAGGCCATAACTTGGGCTTGGTCTTAGGCTCCCTACAAGGTTTGTTAGGGCTTGGTATGGGCTTAGGATTAGGCCTTAATAATCCCTCTTCTGGACTCTCCCATTTAGCCATACACTCGGGCTCGTAAACTAGGTTAATTACTTAACGACTTTTGACCCTGTTTACTTCCAACATCAACTTTCCATGTTTAGAATTGATTTGTACTAAATTCGACGTTCCCAATGTCATGGAAATATCTGTTTCTTCAAATTCCTTTTTGAATTACGAGTTTGACTTTTTACCGTCAAAGTCAACCGTTGACTTTGACCAAAAAGTCACCCCCGACACATTTTGTGCTTATAGTCTATTCTTATTAATTTCGACGTTCCCGACTCAACCGAGTCGTCCGCGTTTCAAAATTCTATTCCGAACATAAATTTAAGTTTTGAACTATATAGTTCCCTTATTGACATTTTCATAGCTATTCTCTTTCAAATTGCATACTTGCACATATTCATCAATACACACATACACCACATCCTTTACACATGAAATTTTTCAAAGAAAATTCCTCTTATTAATACACCACAACGTGATTTTTTTAGTCATTACATTCATTTCCCTCTTCTTAATGATTCCTTCCTCGGAACCACTATTACTGTAACATTTTAATTCAGTTTACTTCTAACTCTTGTATAATCTTTTTCATCAAATAACTTTATCGAATTACCTTACTACCTCTTTCATTTACTTTTTCCTATCGAATTCATGAATGATAATCTATTCTTAGTTCAAGCCTGATCTGACTTGCTTCGACTCATAACTACCTGCTTATTTTCAGGTATTAACATCTTCATTATCATATCTCTTATACTTGTATGTAAACTTTATTTTATAATACTCTTTTGTTTTCATCAATTTAACCTAATACATCCTACCCTCATATAACCATAATCTTTCATACCCTCGTCCCTTTATCTCTCGTTTCTTACAATTATCTTATTCCTCATTTTTTTCATTTATAACCTGTCTACTTATTATTGAATAATTGCAATTCTTTTAAAGCATTATATTATAAGATCCTTCTTTTCATAAGACTTCATATACCACAATCTTCTCACTCATTTCTTAATTTTCTCATTTCTTACTCTTCAACATTTCTATCCTTTGCGTTTAATTCTCTTTATTCTCGTTCAACCGTAGTAACTTATACCTTATTATAAACTAATCGTCTATCGAGTCACTAAAATATCTCATTTTAATGACTGATCTACTAACCTCTCTTCATAATCTCCTCAGAACCTTTTACACCAAAAGTTTCTCAACCATATCTATTTTTCTTAACACATAAATTAGATTAAAAAAATATTTAATCATTTCTCTACTCCCAATCTAGGCTTTAAACTCTAACCTTTATTTAATAACTCAAGATCTTACTTACTAGTCTTATAAACATCTGGGATATCATATTCACCCATTCTTCTAAGAATTTCGCCCTCGAAATTACAGCATACTAATCTCTGCTCATTCTATTCACCAAAAATAAGTTTTCAATTTAACTTTTATCTAATCACGTCTGATTGCCTTCTCAACTAATGAGTACCCTACTCTTTCTTTTTCTGAGGACCTTTTCCTATTATCACATCCTACAAAGACTTCTTTCTAAGAAGTTCACATATTCTAAACATTCAGGAGTCTTCACAATTGTTCAATAATTGTGAAACAATATGAATAACTAGGAAATAAAAAGTTTCCTTTAAAACTTTTCATATCATGCTGATGGGTAATAAAAGACCGTGAACTTTTCTTTTCTTTTTAAAAAGGTATTACAGTATGTCAACTAAATACTTTGCACTGTAACCCGACAAAATATTTAACAATCATGAAAACTGAAAATACTCTCTGCAAGTAATTTAGGGGATCCTCTTATCGTACCAACTATGTTGTGCACAACATATTACTAAACGACTATTTAGCGTTTCTTATTCTTGACACAATTGGTGTCTTGCCGGATATTCTCGGCTAAAAGAATATCCCCCAATACTAAGGTTGCTCACCTCAGACTTAGCATAAGATTCCAAACCAAAACAATTTGTCTTGGATAATTTCAATCAACTTTCAAATTTTATCATTTCTTATAAAAGGTGTCTAGTCGAAACAAATGACATCGACTCTTCATTAATTAGCTCAATTGGTGTGTTGTCGCAAACAACCAAAAATAAAACCTTATTGCGAAAGATAATAATGTAACAGTGCAAGTAAGAGTCGATCCCACAGAGAATAATTAGCCTAAATTTATTCTTTGTTTACCAAAAAGGGGGGTGTCGACGCCGGGAGGATCGTTTCTTTGGTAATTATTACCCTTTTCAATTTTAGCCTTTTTTGTTAGAGGATTTTTTGGAAAAGGTCGGCACTAATGTCGACGGAGTTTTGAAAGATCGTTTTTTATGATGAGCCAATTGACCAAAGTCGCCAGTTGGTATATTTGAAATGGATGTACCAACTCATCCGAGTTTCGTTTTTTCGTAAATCGCTGGCTCATATGTGACTCTGAATTAATTAGTCTGCGAACCGAGATTCATAGAGTTCGGGGGCTTGCTTAAGCGAGGGGAAGGTGTTAGGCACCCCCCGACTTCCGTGAAACACGGTTACCGCAATCTTGATGCTTTTCCTATCCTTTAATTTTTGGAATGTGTATGTGTGCGCGTGTGTGTGCCTATGCAGATATTGTGGTGAGTTTGTATGGAAGAATCATTTGGGTTTTTTTTATGGAAGGTCGTGTTTTAGTTTGAGAGTGCTTTGGAATGTCCTTCGGCCTATACGAGAAAACTTTATTCTTTATGAGAAAGGTTTGATTTTAATGGACAAAAGCCGTCAGATTTTTCATTAGGTGTCGTTTTGGCAAAACAAGAGTTTTTAAACCTTCGTCAAAATAGGAATCGAGACCTATACGTTGCTTTCGTAAATAACGGGCAACTTCTAGGATCTCTTTAACCCTATGCACAAAGATTTAATAAAAACGTTATTTATTTTGTATAGAACCATTTTTTGTGATGTTTTGAAAACGACTTTTCTTTAGCTTTCTCGTTTAACTAGGAATCGACATTCATTAGCACTTCAAATTTTAAGCCTCGTGATGCTAATAACCTAATTTGATTGATTTTATGAAAATCTTCATCGTTGAGCTTTGAAATCCATTTTGTGTCGTAAATCAAATCAAGCATTAAAATGCGTTGGGGCTATTCATGGGCATGTGAGCCATCAAAATAACCCCAAACGCCCACAATCACGTATTTCACTATTACGGGGCCTTAAACTCGATTTTCAACTTGATATCGTTTTAAGGCCCGACAATTACAATTTACAATAAAGGGTACTGATGGGTGTGTTTTATATACACAAATTAGGTACATTTGAGCTTGATAATTTGTAAATCCTAAGTCATTTCGTTTGGTTTTTATATATTTTATCATATTTTTGTAAAATGTTATTTTGTATTACATTTATGTGTTTTGTATTGCTTTTATGTGTTTTTACTTAGTTTTGTAGGAAGTGGAATAAGAGACCAATGCTCATGGATGCCTAATTTGCCATTTTGAGCCTAACTTTGGCTCTGTAGCTGCTTGTTTCCAATTTTCACCCATGATCCAATCCGAATCTCTCAAAACTCAAAGAATGAAAGTTGTAGATATTTGTCTTAGCTTTCCAGAGCATCTTGAATCATCCAATTTGAAGTTCGTATGAGAGAGTTATGGCCATTTTACCATCGGATTTGGCATGAATTTTACACAGCAGTTGCTTCGGGATCAATTTTAAGCCTTTCTCCGGACATTTTCTCATCAAGCTCCAGTTATGAAAGTTGTAGAGCTCTTTCTTAGCTTTCCATAGCCTATTTACACGCCTAAATCCGAGTTCGGGACGAAGAAGTTATGGTCATTTTACTAACAGAGGTCAAAGCTGAGTCGGGTTACAGGCCACTGGCGCGGGCGCGCGCGGATTTGGATGCGGGGCGCGCGGCGCCTGGCATCAGGCAGCCAGCGCGCGCGCGCGCGCGCGGCGTGGGCGTGTCGTGGGCGTGCGGCAAGGCCAGGGGCTGGGCGCGGGGCGCGGCGGGCAGCGTGCGGGCGCGCCCGGGCGTGCTGAGTGCGATCTTTTGAGCTCCTAGTGCGATTCCAGCTCACTTTTTGACCCAAAATCTGATGTTTGGCTAGGGTTTTCATGGAGGCACTATATAATATCTCATTGGGGCTTCATATTTCATAACTAGGGATTGGGAGGCTACACTAAAACATCAAAATTGAGAGCAAAAAGTGCTGCAATATAAGGAAAAACTCAGCACAAGCCAAAGAACCAAGAAGGAAAGGATTGTCAAGGCATATCTAAAACCTTGGGTGGCTGCACATACATCATCAAGAGGAGCTTGAGGGCTACAAATCAAGAAAATTCCAGCAACAAGCTCAGGAGCAAAAAGAGAAACGAATGCCAAATGAAGAGGAAAAGCTAAAGATTGACATCAACCAAGCAAGCAACATATGAATATCTTCTAAATGGGTTTTATCATCTCTTGCTTTCCTTTGAATTTGTATTTCAATTTTATGATGAACACCATGTGTTTGATGTTTTGCTTAGCTACCATGAACTAAAGCTTGTATTCTAAGATTTCAATGGAACCCAACACATAGTTTGAATTGATTTCTCTCTCTTTGCTATTAATTACTCATTTGTGAATTGTATATCATAATTTTATGCTTCATATCTTAATTGCCTAGCTAGTAATTACCGATGGGAACCTATATGAACTTGACGAACGGATTATAGTGTTTAGACCTTGTTATGATATCATGCGAAAGTTAAAGATTGTTGTGGGTTATTAATTGAGATTAAGTGACGTGTGTCTTGTTGATTATCCTCAATGATAGGTAACTTGATAGTATTTAGGATAGATATATACCTAGATACCGTGTGCAACCAATGGAGAATCTACTCTTAATGACTTCCTATGTGAAAGTTGGTAATTGAAGGGACGGTAAATGAGATTTAGTGACACGTGTCTTGTTATTGTTCTTGAAATTAGTCTCTTGATAGTGTGTAGGATAGACATATACCTACACGCCGCATTAGGAAGATTCGAATTTGACCATCGACAGAGGCTTATAAGTAGCTTTGATTTCTCGGTTGGCAATTCTATGTTGTTAATTAATTCAAATGAGAGAGTTAGGATATTTAAATGAAGTGTTGGGGGAAATTGCAATCTTAGACTTGTTAATATTAGATTTCGTTATCTTAATGCTTTTCATATCTCTTAATCATTACAAACAACAAAAACTCAAATCATCATTTGTCTAAATAAAATCGAGACGATATATAGTTGGTACTTGGGATACACTAGAACAATTCCCTGTGGGTTCGACAACTCTCTTATCACTTTATTACTTGTTGACCGCGTATACTTGCGCGTATTTATCGGTTGCGAAATCGACCAACAAGTTTTTGGCGCCGTTGCCGGGGATTGTTCTTCTAGTGTTTTTCCAATATTAATGACAATCGAATTGGTCTTAATTTAGACTTGTAAATAATTTGCTTATTATTTATTTTGTTTTTTTTTTTGTTTCAGTTAATGGATGAGCATAATTATCAATGGGATTATGAGGGGACGACGCAACCAAGTTCGTCAAAAGTTCTTGAGCAATTGCAAGAACAACTTGCAACGCTTTCAAGGGCTATTGACACTCTTAAAGGCCAGTCCACTCAAAATGCCTACAGTCAGAATCAAGCTGACTACTACCCAAACTACTATCAACCGGGTTGGCAACATCATCCAAGCTTTTCTTGGGACAACAGTCAAGATCAATGCTTTGATCCAAGTCTCTCATACCATTCAGAATTTTCATTCCAACCTCCACCATACCATGAGGATACATATAATGTGGAGGGGATTCTTCCCTTGTTCATTGAGAAACAAGAATTGTTACGAAGCGTCGAGAACCAAATGGCACAACTTCTCGAGGCAGTGCTTATTCACCCGCAAAGCACCTTACCTTGTATTACACAGATTAACCCTATAGAGGAAGGTGAAGAGCAATGTTTGGTGAATTCGTATAGTTGTGACAAAGCAGAAAGAAGGAGGGAGGAGCTCATGGGTCATATCTCTCAAAATGAGGTTAGGTTGGCAAATATACAAGCTTTAGTGCTGAGCATCATGAACTATGTTGCCAATTCTTACATTATTCACCCGCAAAGCACCCTACCTAGCGATACAGAGATCAACCCCATAGAGGAAGGTGAAGAGGAGTGCTTGGTGGATGATCAAGGAAATGGCGCGGAGTCGCACGAAGCTATTAGTGAAAATTTTGAGAGTGTACATCCTATTGTGGATGATGATTCTGAGGTTGATGAGACGAGGAGCATGAATGGGGGATCATGAAAAGGAAATTGAAGACCAAGAAGTCACATTCGAGGTTTTCAAACCCATCGAACACCCATTGGTTCATGAAGAAGATCTTCATGTCGATCTTGACACAAGTGCAATGATTGATGATGCGGTTGAGGAGAGTTTTCTTCTTGCCATCGGATGATGCTTTGTTTGAGGGTCACCAACCAGGGCATGCATGCCATGCGGATCAAAGAAGGAACAACGAGGCGGCATGCAATGGTCAATTTTGCGATTGAGCCGGATTGAAATGAAATAAAGGAGTCGGGCTAACGACTATAAACCAAGCGCTTCTTGGGAGGCAACCCAAGTTTACTATTTTTGTTTTATTTTGGTTTGATTGAATTTTAGTAGTTTAATTACATTTTAATTTCTTTAGTCATTTGCTTTCAGGTACGCTCCCAACTTAGAGGTGTTGAAAGATGATATCAATGCGCTTGACACGGTTTCAGGGAAGTCTTCTATTTTAATTTTTCCTATATCAAACATTGAGGACAATGTCAAGTTTAAGTTTGGGGGTAGTACTTCGTATTTGTGTGTTTTTAATTTAGTTTTTATGTGATTTAAGTATGTTTTTCTTTTTATTCAAAAAAAAAAAATTTTCATTTATTTTTAGGATGTGTCCCTTGAGCATTGTTTTAATTTGATTTGAACTATAATCCAGGGTCTATGATAAGGGCTTGTTTGAAGAAATTCTAACTCATGAGAAGTAGACAATTGTTGCTTAGTCTTTGTGCTTGTCGTTTATTGGTTATTATTTTGCTTATGCGTCCTTTCACTTTTATGCACGTACCCATGAGTATTAAGCTAGTTGTATGCTTAGTGAGGGCTTTTATAACCGAATGCTTTGTGGAAAATATCTATAAACTCTAGAACTCGTTTAAACATCACTCGAACCAAGGTGTCCAAATTTTTTATGTTTGAATTGATGGTCATGTGGTGAGTTGAGATGGAGCGTAAAACGCACTCACTCATGGACACATGCGTAGGAGAGATAGAGCGTAAAATGCACTCTCTTATAATTGTGATTAAAGAAAGAAAATTGTATATTGCAAATCTTGCAAGGGGTTGAGGTTGAGCGTAAAACGCACTCGCCCATATGAGCGTGCTTAAGGTTGAGATGGAGCATAAAATGCACTCACCTAGAGCCCTTGGTTCTCAAAATTTTTTGGAATTGTGATTTGTATACCTTTGTATTGAGTGACGTGTTAAGCATGTTGTTTTGGGGTTTATTTTGATTATTTCATAAGGTAATAAGGTTGCATAAATTCATCCAAGCTTGATTGGTTTAGTGCTATTGGGTACTCACACATACACG
Source organism: Aralia elata (assembly GCA_034770075.1). NCBI lineage: Eukaryota > Viridiplantae > Streptophyta > Magnoliopsida > Apiales > Araliaceae > Aralia > Aralia elata. Next base: position 52,807,488 of record CM068382.1, read on the forward strand.
GAAGGGACCTAAAGCAAGCTATGACTAGCTAATTGTAAATCTAGACTTGCAACGTTTTGTTTGTTCTCTTGAGTTCCATGTGTTGATGCCTTTGAGACCATTGTCGGCTTATTAAATTCATTGCTCAAGTTAGGTTGTATTAGTAGTTTTTGAATTGTTTAGTTTAGGTTTGTTTTGCTTGAGGACAAGCAAAGATTTATAAGTTTGGGGGTATTTGATGGGTGTGTTTTATATACACAAATTAGGTACATTTGAGCTTGATAATTTGTAAATCCTAAGTCATTTCGTTTGGTTTTTATATATTTTATCATATTTTTGTAAAATGTTATTTTGTATTACGTTTATGTGTTTTTGTATTGCTTTTATGTGTTTTACTTAGTTTTGTAGGAAGTGGAATAAGAGACCAATGCTCATGGATGCCTAATTTGCCATTTTGAGCCTAACTTTGGCTCTGTAGCTGCTTGTTTCCAATTTTCACCCATGATCCAATCCGAATCTCTCAAAACTCAAAGAATGAAAGTTGTAGATATTTGGCTTAGCTTTCCAGAGCATCTTGAATCATCCAATTTGAAGTTCGTATGAGAGAGTTATGGCCATTTTACCATCGGATTTGGCATGAATTTTACATAGCAGTTGCTTCGGGATCAATTTAAGCCTTTCTCCGGACATTTTCTCATCAAGCTCCAGTTATGAAAGTTGTAGATCTCTTTCTTAGCTTTCCATAGCCTATTTACACGCCTAAATCCGAGTTCGGACGAAGAAGTTATGGTCATTTTACTAACAGAGGTCAAAGCTGAGTCGGGTTTACAGGCCACTGGCGCGGGCGCGGCGCGCGGATTTGGATGCGGGCGCGCGGCGCCTGGCATCAGGCAGCCAGCGCGCGCGCGCGCGCGGCGTGGGCGTGTCGTGGGCGTGCGGCAAGGCCAGGGGCTGGGCGCGGGCGCGGCGGGCAGCGTGCGGGCGCGCCCGGGGCGTGCTGAGTGCGATCTTTTGAGCTCCTAGTGCGATTCCAGCTCACTTTTTGACCCAAAATCTGATGTTTGGCTAGGGTTTTCATGGAGGCACTATAATAATATCTCATTGGGGCTTCATATTTCATAACTAGGGATTGGGAGGCTACACTAAAAACATCAAAATTGAGAGCAAAAGTGCTGCAATACAAGGAAAAACTCAGCACAAGCCAAAGAAACCAAGAAGGAAAGGATTGTCAAGGCATATCTAAACCTTGGGTGGCTGCACATACATCATCAAGAGGAGCTTGAGGGCTACAAATCAAGAAAATTCCAGCAACAAGCTCAGGAGCAAAAAGAGAAACGAATGCCAAATGAAGAGGAAAAGCTAAAGATTGACATCAACCAAGCAAGCAACATATGAATATCTTCTAAATGGGTTTTATCATCTCTTGCTTTCCTTTGAATTTGTATTTCAATTTTATGATGAACACCATGTGTTTGATGTTTTGCTTAGCTACCATGAACTAAAGCTTGTATTCTAAGATTTCAATGGAACCCAACACATAATTTGAATTGATTTCTCTCTCTTTGCTATTAATTACTCATTTGTGAATTGTATATCATAATTTATGCTTCATATCTTAATTGCCTAGCTAGTAATTACCGTGGGAACCTATATGAACTTGACGAACGGATTATAGTGTTTTAGACCTTGTTATGATATCATGCGAAAGTTAAAGATTGTTGTGGGTTATTAATTGAGATTTAAGTGACGTGTGTCTTGTTGATTATCCTCAATGATAGGTAACTTGATAGTATTTAGGATAGATATATACCTAGATACCGTGTGCAACCAATGGAGAATCTACTCTTAATGACTTCCTATGTGAAAGTTGGTAATTGAAGGGACGGTAAATGAGATTTAGTGACACGTGTCTTGTTATTGTTCTTGAAATTAGTCTCTTGATAGTGTGTAGGATAGACATATACCTACACGCCGCATTAGGAAGATTCGAATTTGACCATCGACAGAGGCTTATAAGTAGCTTTGATTTTCTCGGTTGGCAATTCTATGTTGTTAATTAATTCAAATGAGAGAGTTAGGATATTTAAATGAAGTGTTGGGGGAAATTGCAATCTTAGACTTGTTAATATTAGATTTCGTTATCTTAATGCTTTTCATATCTCTTAATCATTACAAACAACAAAAACTCAAATCATCATTTGTCTAAATAAAATCGAGACGATATATAGTTGGTACTTGGGATACACTAGAACAATTCCCTGTGGGTTCGACAACTCTCTTATCACTTTATTACTTGTTGACCGCGTATACTTGCGCGTATTTATCGGTTGCGAAATCGACCAACAGGTACATCGCCCACAATACATACATCCAAAAATGTCCATAATCGGATTTGGACCACGGGGTCGCGTTCCTAGGCTCACATCCAAAATTTCTACACACCCACAAAACGGATACTACAAAAATAAACAACACCGGGTTGCCTAACACACCACGATATCCTAAAATAGCAATCTAAATACACTACGCATAATACATTACCATAACGAGCTAAAATCACCAAATGGATATCATCGGGCCATTAGGAAGAATTTTGTTCCGTTGAAACCCTCACTAATAGTCCTTAATCCATGTATCCTCAATAATATACAAGAAAACTACATTTAATATAACCCAAATGATAAAAATTTAAATATAACAAAAATGCTATAAAAAATGTCTTCTTCACCTTGCAAATGACACAACGATGCTTATAAACTCGTATATTAAATATAGTCGAAATTATATGTGATACAATCTTACAAAATGGGTATAATTCCTCACTTTTTTCTCTCTTTCCTCTCTTTTCTCGCTGCTGCTGCTGCTTGCTGATTCTTCTCCTTTTTTCTTTCTTTCTTGCCCTGCTCAACCTCCTGTATGCCAAATGAAGAAATATGCTGATAAAGGTTGACCAGAGGCAGCCGCAGATTGATCTGCGGTTGGCCTCGGTTTCTCCGCGCCCCCCTCGCACTTCAGCCCGCCACGCACTTCATTTTATTTTAATCATTGGCTGCAGATCAATCCGCGGCTGGCTGGGCTGATTTTCTCGATTTTCGTACCGCACTTCGATTCTCGTGTCGTACTGTTGGTTTCCGCTGAAAGGCTTGTATTTTGCAGTCCGGGAACCGCTGGGAAACGTGCCATATCATTCCGCTTTGATCGTTGTCGTGTCGGCTTTGATCGCACGTCGTTGCGGTGGCTCTGAGTGTTCGTACTTGTGTCCACCTTTCGTTCTCGTAGGCTGGGTTAATTGATGATTTTGCCCTCCTGTCAGGGTTAGTATACGAAGTGCAAAATTTGGGTGTCTACAGGGGGAATTTATAATTTGATTTCACTAATTATCAAGAACAGAATTTAAAGTGATAAGAATAACCAATTAATTAAAGATTTTAGTTTTTCCAGTTTAGTATCACCTTTTTACAACAATAGAATAATTAAGTAAATCAATATTTATCCTTCAATGAAATTAATAGCCCTAGATAGCAACAAGCTCTACTACCCGAAACTCCCCTTAAATTATCACTTAATAAAACAAGCTCTTCACAAGATTCTAACTATTACATAACCTAGAACAAGCTCTCTAGATTTAATATAATAGCAGCATTAAGAATTAGGGAATTAGACTAATCCAAGCAACAATCACACAAGCTCGGATTATTTAACTTATCTTTCGATAATCATAACAATACTCAAAAGCTTGACCACAATCATGTATCATTAATTGCTACTTATGATTAGGAACAATATCAATTACACGTAATACTATCCCTTAATCTTGCAGATGAGATTAATCAAATGGACTTAACCGATCACATTAAACCAATCGGAATAAATATCATTCAACAGTTAAAATAGATTATCAAGAATGAACTTCATGTAAGAAGGAATAAATAGTTTATACTTAATCAAACCATTACCTGTAAACAAGGTTCAACATCCCCTTCGAACTGAATAAGGAACTAGCCTAACATAATAAGTCCAATGAATACTTTCTTGATTTATAAAAGGGGTGAGGACAACAACCTCACTATGGAGGTGATCCTCTTTCCCTACTAAATTATAAAAGGGGTGAGGACAATAACCTCAATATGGAAGTGATCCTCTTTCCCTACTACATACACTAGAATATGGAGAATATTGATGTGTGAATTAATGTGTGAATTAGCAACAATACAAGCCAAGCTTCACTTGGTATTTATAGGAACTCATGGTGTGCTAATTTATCATCATAAGTCAAGATCAAACACCCAATCTACTCATGTGCATTAGCCAACCAAAGAAGAAGCCACCCAAAAACGTGCCCATGTGATGCACAAATAGTCCAAATCTAACAACTAAACTGATTAGCACCTTGTAAGCCAATTTTGAATCAGCAGACCACTGATTTTGGACTTGGGAAAAGAACAAAAGTTGTAGCCCTGGATTGTCTAATGAATTTGGGCTTTTGAATCACCTGATTTGGAGTTGGAAAGCTCAAGTTATGACCCAAATACTTCAACTGGCCTGAACAGGAATCTAGTCCATGCGAGATTCGGATCAGCTGTCTAAAAAGCAATGTTTTGAGGCCCAAATAAACTCGGATGTTTGCTCACCATACCATTTCGGAAAGCTTGAGAAGTCCACTAAAAACTTCAAGAAGACCACATTCTCATTTGGAAACTTTAACATAATTCAAATCGCAAACGAGGCCCCAGAGGTCAATCTGTCCAAAAGCCAAACAATCTAAAATTTTCAACTCTGACGTCCGTTGGTAAAATGGTCATAACTTTCTCACCCAAGCTCTGATTTAGGCATTTCAAGATGATCCGTAAAGCTAAGAAATAGATTTACAATTTTCCTTCTTTGAGCTTTGAGAGATATTAGTTGGACGAAGGACAAAATGGAGCCTCAAGTGGACGGACTGATTTCAAAATAATCCAAAAGTGCGAAAATAACTCATTTTTCATTTAATAGCTCCATTTGCAACCTAAATCAAAATATTAAAATAGTGAGTACATTTAGGTGTCAAATAAATATAAAAGATTAGACACTAAGAGATAAAAACATAATATATTTTATACTTATCAAATTCCCCCACACTTATCTTTTGCACGTCTTCGGGCAAAACAAAAATAAACTATAACAAAAAATTCAACTAATCAAATTTTACAACCTCGAGCCACAAATTAAAATGAACTTCAACATTGACCTCAAAAATTCAAAACAGTAACTCTTGAAAAACTTCAAAACACTGCTTCATCTAAAATTCAAGCTTACTTATCAATCTTACTCTACTCTTAACCCTTCGCGTGTGTGTAAATCCACATGTATCAAACCAATTAAAACTCAGAAAATTTTATGAAATCAAAGCCTTGAAGGAGAAAGAAAAACTCTAAACACCTATTTTCACACTACTCTCAGTTAACATAAGCAAATAACAGCAGAGGATCAAAAGGCTTTTTCTTCCTTCGGTAAGTGCATTTTATACTCCGTCTTACCAACGAGTGCGTTTTACACTCCATCTCGCATGTCACGTGTTTATGAATGAGTGCGTTTTACGCTCCATCTCAATTCACCACATGAATCATAATTTTCCTTTTTCGTTTTTTTATTGTTAAATCAAACATCTAATTTTGCCTAAATCATTTTCCCTTTCTTAAATAAAACCTCATGTTTACTTCAAGTTATGATCAAACAAATGATAGAGTTCAAGAATTTCTCCCCTCGACATTCAATCGAAATAAATAAATAAATAAAAAATCCTTTCCAAGTTAAAACTGGGTCGACCAAATGGACAAGTGCTCAAAATTGAAGGGTTTCAAATAAAGTAAAAATCAACAAAGAAAACCAAATTCAAACTATGCAACGTTTATCAATTTTTCAAAATATTATCAACGAGAATCAAGATTTTATCATCGGTCAAAAATCTAAATTAACTCATTGCTCAAGTGACTTATTTTAAAAACTACCCCATTTTCGTAGGAAACACGATTGCACTTAGCATGTACAACAAGCCTTTAAACCCCAAGGTTACCCCAAGTGGACGAGTTTTGTCTCGTGAGGGTTTGCAGAGAATATATCCACAAAATTCAAAATTCAAACTAACAAAAACAAACTTAATTAATTATTTTATTTTATTATATTTTTTTTATAAATACCCTAAATCCTTCCCCTACACTTAAAACTTACATTGTCCCTAATGTAAAGTAAAATGCAAAGAAAAAAAAAACAACATAACCGAAATATAAATGCGAAAATAAAAAGAAATAAACTCCCTTTGGGTTGCCTCCCAAGCAGCGCTTTTGTTTATTGTCATTGGCTTGACATTATACCTCTTAATCTTCATAAACTGGATCCACCAAATCCAGCAGCTCAATATTCTCCATTTGATATCCTTCATAGAAGGGTTTGAGCTTGTGACCATTCACTTTAAAAATCTTTCCTGTACTTGGACTTTGAATTTCCACTGCTCCGTGATTAAAAATGTCAGTAATAATAAAAGGCCCGACCTAATGGGAGCACAACTTACCTGGAAATAATTTTAGCCTTGAATGATAAAGGAGAACTTTCTGTGCAAAAATAAAGTTCTTCCTAGTAATCTTCTTGTCATGAAAGGCTTTTGTTTTCTCTTTGTAAATTTTAGAGCTCTCGTATGAATCATTCCGCAATTCCTCTAGCTCTTGCAACTGCAACTTCTTATAGACTATAGTTGAATCTACGCTCATATTACATTGTCTAATTGGCCAAAACGCCTTGTGTACTAACTCCACAGGTAGATGCCATGGTTTTCCAAACACTAACCTATAAGGTGACATACCTATTAGAGTTTTGTAAGCTGTTCTATAGGCCTAAAGTGCATCTTCTAACCTCAGACTCCAATCTTTTCTACTCGGATTGACTACTTTTTCCAGAATAGACTTGACCTCCCTGTTGGATACCTCAGCCTGCCCATTGCTCTATCGATGGTAGGATGTAGAAACTTTATGCATTACATTGTATTTCTTGAATAGTGTTGCTAGCATCCTATTGCAGAAGTGGGTTCCCTTATCACTGATTATGGCCCTTGGCGTTCCAAACCTAACAAATATGTTAGATTTGACAAAATCTGCAACAACTTTAGAGTCATCAGTCCTGGTGGCTTTAGCTTCTAGCCATTTAGAAACATAATCAACAGCCAAAAGAATGTAAACATTACCATAAGAAGCAGGAAATGGTCCCATAAAATCAATACCCTAAACATTAAAAATTTTAACAATTAAAATAGGTGTTTGTGGCATTTGATTCGTATTTGATATATTTCCTGTCTTTTGACAATTTTCACATGACTTACAGAACTGATAAGAGTCTTTAAAAATAGTCGGCCAAAAGAAACCACATTCCAAAACCTTATGAGCTGTTCTTTTAGGTCTAAAATGGCCTCCACAAGCATAAGAGTGACAAAAAGTTAGAATAGATAAAAACTCACTTTTAGGCACACACCTTCTAACTTTCTGGTCAGCACAAAATTTTCATAAGTATGGATCATCCCATATATAATATTTGGGATCACTCTTAAGTTTTTCTTTTTGGAATTTAGAGAGCTCACTAGGAACATAAACACTCACTAAGTAATTCGCGATATTGACATACCAAGGTATAGCCTCATCAATGAAAAATAAATGCTCATCTGGAAAAGAATTATGCAATGGTAGCGCCTCTTCATCCTTAATCAGACTGCTCAAGTGATCCACCACCAAGTTATCCACTCCCTTCTTATCCTTGATCTCCAAGTCAAATTCTTGTAGCAATAGAATCCATCTAATGATTCTTGGTTTGGATTCCTTCTTAGTTAGCAAATACCTGAGAGCAGCATGGTCAGAATAAACTACAACTTTAGTACCAAGTAGATACGATCTAAACTTATCTAAAGCAAATACAACAGATACGAGTTCTTTTTCAGTCGTAGTGTAATTAATCTGAGCAGCATTTAGATTCCTAGAAGAATAATAAATGGCATGGACAACTTTGTCAACCCTTTGGCCTAAGACAACTCCTACTGCATACTTGCTTGCATCACACATGATCTCAAACGGCAACTTCTAATTTAGTGGTTGTATTACTGGTGTCGATGTCAATAACTTCTTCAATTTGTCAAACGCCTCCTTGCACTCGTCATCAAATTGAAATTCCACATCCTTTTGCAGCAACTTACACAATGACAAAGCTATTTTCGAGAAGTCCTTGATAAATCTATGATAGAAACCTGCATGACCAAGGAAAGAACGAATCTCCTGCACACTTATGGGGTAAGGCAGAGCAGTAACAATTTCTATCTTAGCTTTATCCACTTCTAATCCTTTAGTTGAAACTACATGGCCAAGTACTATACCTTGCTCCACCATAAAGTGAAACTTTTCCCAATTAAGAACAAGATTAGTTTCTAAGCATCTATCTAGCACACGAGTCAGATTATCGAGGCATACATCTAAAGAATCACCATGTATTGTGAAGTCATCCATAAATACTTCAATGCAGTTTTCAAGAAAATCAGAAAAGATGCTTACCATACAACGTTGGAAGGTACCCGGTGCATTATACAGTCCAAAGGACATTCTACGATATGCAAATGTACCAAAAGGACATGTGAATGTGGTCTTTTCTTGGTCTTCGGGTTCAATCACAATTTGGTTATAACCTGAAAAATCATCTAGAAAACAATAATAAGCATGCCCAGCCAATCTTTCCAATATTTGATCAATAAAAGGAAGAGGAAAGTGATCCTTTCTAGTTATAACATTTAACTTCCTATAATCAATACAAACTCTCCATCCTGTCTGTATACGTATGGGAACAACTCATTATTATCGTTTTTGTTGACTGTGATTCCAGATTTCTTTGGTACTACCTGTACTGGACTTACCCATTGACTGTCTGAGATGGGGTAGATTATGCCTGCATCAAGTAATTTTAGCACCTCCTTCTTCACTATCTCCATCATGGGTGGATTAAGTCTTCTTTGTGCGTCTTTAGTGGGCTTGGCTCCATCTTCCAAAAGGATTTTATGCATGCACGTAGCAGGACTTATACCTTTTATATCTGCTATAGTCCAACCAAAGACTGTTATGTGGTCCCTTAGGACTCTGAGCAGTTTGTCCTCTTGTACTTTGGTTAGATTGTTAGCAATAATCACTGGTAGCGTCTCATTCTTCCTTAAGAATGCATACTTTAAGTGTGCAGGTAATGGTTTCTGTGACACCCCCAAATCCGGGTACATAAATTCCATAGATTTAGTGTTCATTATTCCATACATTCAAGACTAACTACCCATGATAAAAGATAACGTAATTAAACTGAATAAATCATTTTCCCACAAAAGGGGTTACAACTCTAATCACTTAAATAAATAAATCTCAGGTTATCTAACCTTTATTACATCATTACGGAATTAAACATAATTTTAAATAAGTCTATTACAAAAACTTCATAATAAATAACAGCACGCTTGCTACTTCTGCATCTTGCCCTTTCCTTTACTAGTGGACGGCTCATCTGTCTTCTCAGTCTTAGCTACAATATTTTATGCAAGGGTGAGCAAACAATTGCCCACAAGTATAATAACAAATAAATAATCAATGGAGTAGATTTTTAATTGAGGAATAACAGCTTTTCTGAAAATAATCAATAATAATCTGAAAGCTCAACAAATAGCTTGCTTAAGAATCGAATATAGATTTCAAGGTTAAAATGTATCTGAGGGTCATAAGACCTCGAACTATGTCCTAGGTTAACAAGTATCTCTACTGTAACCTTTAACAGTCTTATAGACTATGGACCATTCATCTCGTACTCTGGAGGATCAGCCCTTTGTACAATGTATTGCACACAAATATTTTAACGCTATTACGTAGTTTAATCCCCTATATTAGGGTTGTTCATCTCAGTTTGTGGTCAGAATTCATTCCAAAAGAAACTTGGTGTAGACACCCGATTTTTGCATTTCCTATACTAACCCTGACAGGAGGGCAAAATCGTCAATTGACCCGGCACACGAGAATAAAGGGTGGACATAAAGACGAACCCTCAAAACCACCACGACGGGATGATATTGAAGCCGACACGACAACAAACGAATGTCGAGAGTCAGTTACTGATCACTGTGCTTGCCCGGAGGACGTGGCACGTTTCCCGACGGGTTCCAGACTGCCGAGCGCAAACCCGTCAGCGGAAACCAACGGTACGACACGAAAATCGAGACGAGGCACGGAAAACGAGAAAATCAGCACAGTTAGCCGCAGATCAATTCGCGGCCAAGGACGGAACTCGAGGCAGCACGGGACTCGAAGCGCACGGGACTCGAGCGCGGCTGGGGGGAGAACCAAGGGCCAGCCGCAGATATATCTGCGGCCAGCCGCAGATAGATCTGCGGCTGCCCTTGGCAGTGCTATATTAGGCCAGTTCGCATACAGGAAGAAAAGAAGAGAGGATTCAGCAGCAGCAGCAGCAGTTCGGGAGAAGAAGAAAAAACAGCAAGAAAACAGCAATAATTAGGAGAGAAAAGAGTGAAAAGAGTGAGGAATTGTACCAATTTTGTGAGATTATATCTCATATTTTCTACTCTACTCAATACACAAATTCATACATATTGTGGGGATTAATCGCAAGGTGAAAAAAACCATTTGTTCCTAGCATTTTGTTATACCATGTTGTTAATCTTTTGGTCATCCCGAATTACCTTGAATGTAGTTTTTTCTCATATGTTATTGTGAAGCCATGGGTTAGGGACTATTAGTGAGGGTCTCATCGGAATGAAATTCCCCCTAATAGCCCGATGATATCCGTTTGGTGCAAATCTTAGCTATTATGGTATGGTATCATTCATAGTGTATTTTCGATCGTCATTGTAAGATATCCTAGAGTGTTAGGCATCCCGTTGTTGTTTATTTTCGTTATATCCATTTGGCGGTTGTGCAATAAGTTCGGATGTGAGCCTAGGAATGCGACCCCGTGGTCCAAATCCGATGATGGACATTTTTGAATGTATGTAATCGGGTGGATGTATCCGTTATTGTAAATATGTAATCGTCGGGCCTTAAAACGACGCCAAGGCGATAATCGTGTTTAAGGCCCCGAAATAGTGAAACTTGTGATTGTGGGCGTTTGGGGTTATTTTGATGGCTTACATGCCCATGAATAGCCCCGACGCGTGTTTATGCTTGATTGGATTTTGTGACACGAAAAAATGATTTCAAAGATTAAACGATGAAGGTTTTTTTCTTAAAATCAAGCAAACTAGGAGGTTAGCATCACGTAGCTAAAAATTTGGAGGTGTTAATGAATGTCGATTTCTATTAAACGAGAAGGCTAAAAAAAGTCGTTTTCAAATGTCACAAAAATGGTTTTATAAAAATAAAATAACGTTTTATTAAATCTTGGTGCGTAGGGTGAAAGATATCCTAGAAAGAAGTTGCCCATCATTTTATGAAAGCAATGTATCGATTTCGATTCCTATTTTTACGAAGGTTTAAAACTCTTGTTTTGCCAAAACGACGCTTAATGAAAATCTAATAGTTTTTGCAAATTAAAATCAATCCTTTTCTCATAAAAGCTTTCTCGTTTAAGCCGATGGACGTTCTACGACATGCTCAAATTAGAACACAATTTTCCCTAATAATCCAAATGATTCTTTTATGCAAGCTCACCACAACATTTACATAGGCACACACACACATACACGCACACACACATTTCATGAATTAAAGGATAGGAAAGCATCAAGATTGCGGTAACCGTGCTTCACGGAAGTCGAGGGGTGCCTAACACCTTCCCCTCACTTAAGCAAGCCCCCGAACTCTATGAATCTCGATTCGCAGACCAATTAATTCGGAGTCACATATGAGCCAGCGATTTATAAAAATGAAAACTCGGATGAGTTGGTACATCCATTTCAAATATACCAACTGGCGACTCTGGTTAAATTGGCTCATCATAAAAACAATCTTTAAAAACCCCGTCGACATTAATGCCGACCTTTTCCAAAAAGGCATCTAACAAAAAGGCTAAAAAATTGGAAAGGGTTACAACCCCCGCGTAAGCGATTCCTCCCGGCGTCGACAGCTGGCGACTCTGCTGGGGACATTAGAGGGCTTAAGCCGCATTCGAATCTTGATGCTATCCTATCCTTTAAAATTTATAATTGTGTATGTGCGTATGACATTTTGACGTCTTTTATTGTTGTGCAAATGTGTGTTGTTGTCCAATGAATGAATGTTTGAATGGGTTTCTCTTTACTTCAAAGTAATCATTTGCATGCGGTGAGGACGATGAATGTGAATGTATGTTGAGAGAGTACCTCCTCCTGAGGCGAACCTGTCGGTTGCTTATTACTGGACTCGAAGGGGCTGCTCCCCGGAGATGGCTCAGGAAACGCACCACTCAAATCCGCTCCAATCGAAAGGGCTCAAACGAGTAGATTGCGAAGATTTGGGAACCTTCATGCCGAAAAGCCCGTGAGAGTAACCCTAGGATAGGTCAGCCTCAGATTAACCCAACGCAGGAAAAGTCTCTTCATGCCCTTTTACGTTTACGCGTATTAAATGTCATGATCCAATGCAATATCATTTACATCCCCTGTTGCTAAAAGAAGGTACTAACCTCTATGGTTGCAGGGAACAGCTGGGAACTTCCTAATTCACGTCTAGCATTGATTATTGCAATAAAAGACTGCTAACATTTGGTTTTGCAGGGAAAAAAAAAAAAACCCAAAACACAAAATTTTTTTACAGCTTTACCATGCATCCGCATCCTTTCATTGCCCAAGACTGAACTTCGAACCGTTTGCCTGCAGGATTGCTCCTCAAACCCGTTCGCAGTCTAAGAAAGCCCAGGTCTCTAACTCTGAAATGGCTGATCTTCCCAATCATAGTTCCATCTCTCGGGAAGAGTTTGATGATTTTAAAAAGCAGATGATAGAAATGGCCACCATGCTAAAAGAACAGTTCCTAATCAGACAGGATTCGTCAAACCAGGGACCGCATAATGTACCACCGCCAGGGGGTGACCAGAATCCTCCTAAGGATGATGCAATCCCATTTAAAAATAACCAACATCAGCTTAAGGACGAGCCGGTCCTCCCAAAGGTCATTCCTGCCCTCAACAAAACAGTAATCACGATTCCAGAGGAGGGAGATACTGATGACCTTCGCAGAAAAATGAAGCAGATGGAGGAGACCATCCAATCTCTAAAAGGCATAGGCTCCTTGGGTAGGGTTAATTATGCAGATTTGTGTGTCTTCCCCGGAACCAGATATCCAGAGAAATTTAAGATCCCCGAATTCGAGAAATACAATGGGAAAGGGGATCCTTACACTCACCTGAAAATATATATTGGAGAACTGGGGTCCTATGCGGAAGACGAAGGATTAAGGATGCAATTATTCCAGAAAAGCTTGACGGGGGAGGCGAGGATCTGGTATGCCCGTCTCGATAATGCCCGGATTCATAATTGGGAGGAGCTGGCCCATACCTTTCTGACACAGTATAGCTTTCAGGCACAGATGGCCCCTGATAGATATCAAATGACAAAAATCAAGAAGCAACCAAGGGAAACCTTCAGGGACTATGCCCAACGATGGAGGGGTATGGCCGCACAAGTGAATCCTCCAATGAGTGAGTCAGAGATGGTAATGACCTTCGTGGATATACAGGAAGCACCTTATTATGAGCGGGGTCATATCGGGGATTGGAAGACCTTTCGCCGAGATGATAAAACATGGAGAAATGGTGGATATGGGGTTGAAATCTGGTAAAATCCGGGACTTCACAGCTCTTGAAACGGCTGCGGAACAAATCCAAAGTGGGAATTATGGCAGTACTTCCCGCAGGCCCCAAAAGCGAAAAGAGGAAGATGTCTCTCTCGTGCTGCAGGGATCATCTAGGAAAGTGGAGAATAGCCCTCCTGTGCAAATACAGAGATTTGTGCCGCCCCGGCAACCTAATCCCAGAACGGACGAACGAAGGAGGTTTGAGACCACACAGAAGCGGGTATTCACCCCGCTTGGGGAGCCTCTTGAGCAGATTTTGGCAATATTGATATCACAGGGGAAGATTGTCGATTTGGCACCTCCAAGTAACCCGAAGGGAAGAAAATTTGACCCGAGTAAAAAGTGTGCATATCATTCGGGTTCCCCGGGTCATGACACTCAGGAATGTTGGACGCTGAAACACATAATTCAAAACCTGATTGATAGCGGGGAAATCGTGGTGGAGCAGCCCGAGCCGCCAAATGTTAAAATCAATCCCCTACCGAAGCATGATGGGGGAGGGGTCAATATGGTAGAAGCCATCGAAACCGAAGGACCGCCAAGGCGAAATTATATGACAAGGATTGATGAGATGGTTGGCATGACGGGTACTCAGGAGAATATGCAAGGGGCACCGGTTAGGTTGACGGGTGCAAGCCGGAGTATCACAGGGGGGCCTATCAAGTTAACGGCTCCAAAACCTCTCATCATCGCAGCAAGATCACAGATCCCTATTTGCAATCTAAAAAACAGTACCGTGGAACTACGGGGGTGTATTAGAGGAAGCGGCCAGTTGTGCTTCCGTAACATCAAAGGGGAATCCCTTGTACCTTCCAGGAAGAGTCCTCAAGAGTAAGAGAAAAGAGAACGAGAGGATATCCGAGGAAAAAGCCGTGGAGTTCTTGGAAAAGATGGACCATCCGGAAGTAAGGGGGATCGGGACGGTGAGCGAGGAATCGACTCTAACGTCGATCATGGATTTGGTGTTATCGTCCAGCGACCACTGCAGAATCTTGGCCAAAATCCTGGGGGAGGCTCACATTCCCAAGACAATTAGCCAAGAAAGTTTCGGCCGCCTAGTGGACCATCTGCTAGAGAACAATGTGCTATCATTCACAGATGATGATATCCCGAAAGAGGGAAGGGGGGCATCGGAGACCGCTGCACATCGCAGTGATCTCATCAGGGTTATGTCATGAATGGGGTGCTGATTGATGGGGGATCAGCACTGAATATTTGTCCCCTCAGTACACTGAGAAAAATGAACATTAATCTCAAGCGCTTGCGGGCCAGTCACGTGGTGGTGCGAGCCTTCGATGGATCCCGGAAGGATACATTGGGAGAAAATAGAGTTGCCCGTGGAGATAGGGCCGTGTACTTTCGATATTTCCTTTCAGGTCCTGGATATCTCGGCCAGTTTATAACATGTTATTGGGAAGACCATGGATACATATGGCTGGGGCAGTTCCCTCTACACTACACCAACAAATCAAGTTCATCATCAGCGGGAATCTGGTAACAATCTCCGCAGAGCGTAATGACCCTTTCCCGTCCAAGAATGGTCTGCCAGTAATCAATGTGGACGAATCCGCGGCGCCTGCCAGTTTTCAAGCACTGGAAATCAGCTCTCCCCACTATAGAGGTCTGGGAGCTCCAGCCATAAAATCGAAAGCCTCCCCTGAGCTCACCTTCGTTGCTAGAGAAATGATGAAGATGAAGTTTCAACCTGGGCAGGGTTTGGGAAAAGACAACCAAGGAATTTCCACGCCTATTCAACTGCCCAACCAGACAGGCAGGGCAGGGTTGGGATATCATGGAGGCATAGAGCGGAAAAACCACTCTCAAGGGGAAGCCCCATTTCGATCGACTGGAATCCTAATGCCGAGGGGACCATAATGAACAAGGAACGGACAAGCCCGTGTCCGAATTAGAAGGTAAAGATTTGACTCCTGCGGATGATGAGGCAGTCAAAAGGAAGAGTTTCCTGCGGGAGGTCATGCAGCAGTTCGAAACCAAATGCTATATCTCTGGACCATCAATGAACATTGGAGAGGGGAAGGATACGGCCACAACGTCGGGAGCCCAACAGAGTATGCCTGTCATCGATTGGGCAGGGTTAGTTATCCCTAACAAGGCTATGAGGGAGGACCGATACGATGTGGCGGCAGTCGTCAAGGAAGTCTCTGGTGCGCAGCCGCCTGTCATATATCGCATCCCGGCTGATCTGACCACCGATAACTGGACGGTGGAGCCAATAATATCCAGACAAGGGTAAAACACGGTATCGGGGTGGTAGACCCCGGAGAGTGGGGGATGAATGTCTACCAGTTTTGGTTCTTTATTTTATATTTTGCATAACTATGTTAGTTTTGTCATGTTATTTTAAGAGCGACCATTGTGGAAAGATGAATTATATATATGACAGTATTTTGTTTCAATGTCAGGTGTACCAATTTGAGTATTCCTTGCTTAAAAAGCGATCCCTCAAATTTGAATGATGACTATGATTTTGATATCGAGCTGGATTTCGATTTAATGGGTATTGAGCAGGACGAGACAGATTACGACGACGCGCCTGACGAGATCAAAGGATGGGTCGAGGATAAACCCAAACCCAACTTAGACCAAACCGTCACCATAAATATCGGAACCCCTGGCCAACCCAAAGAGCTCAAGATAGGGGCAGACCTGACCCCTAACCAGAAAGTAGAAATGACCAAGTTACTACGCCAGTATGAGGATGTGTTCGCCTGGTCTCATGAGGACATGATCGGATTATCCACCGACATTGTGGTACACCAGCTACCCATCAAAGAGGGTTTCAGGCCTGTCAAGCAAAAACTAAGAAAGCTAAAACCAGAATGGAGCTTGAAGGTAAAGGAGGAGATCATCAAACAGTTCAGGGCTGGAATCATCATGGTGTCCACCTACCCAGAATGGTTGTCCAATGTGGTCCCAGTGGCTAAGCCTGGAGGAAAGGTGAGGGTATGTGTTGACTATAGAGATCTGAACAAGGCCAGTCTCAAGAATAATTTCCCAGTACCTTTTATACACATATTGGTGGATAACACAGCCCAATACGAGATGTACTCTTTCGTTGATTGCTTTGTGGGGTATCATCAGATAATGGTGGTAGAGGAGGACCGGGAGAAAACAGCCTTCATCACCCCTTGGGGAACTTTCTGCTATAGACGGTTGGCTTTCGGTCTCACAAATGCGGGGGCTACTTATCAAAGAGCTATGATGGCCCTATTCCACGATATGATGCACAAGGAGATAGAGGTATACGTGGATGACATTATCGTGAAGTCAAAGATAGAATCTGATCATGTGACCCATCTCCAAAAGCTATTTGACCGGCTCAGAAAATACAATTTAAGGCTCAATCCGGCAAAGTGTGCTTTCGGAGTGCAATCGGGCAAACTCTTGGGATTCCTGGTTAGTGATCGTGGCATCGAGTTGGATCCGGCCAAGATTAAGGCCATTGTGGATATGCCGGCACCCCGCACTGAAAAGGAAATAAGAGGATTTCTGGGAAGAATAAATTTCATCAGCCGCTTCATATCCCATTTGACAACCACGTGCGAGCCAATTTTCAAGCTGTTAAGAAAAGATGTCTCCCAAGAATGGAATGAGCAATGCCAGGAAGCCTTTCAGATCATTAAGAAGCAGCTGACGGAAGCACCCGTGCTAGTACCACCCCGAAGGATGAGATCCCTCTATTCATGTATATATCAGTCAATGACATTGCGATGGGCTGTATGCTGGGGCAGAAGAATGAATCAGGCAAAGAGCAGGCCATTTACTACCTCAGCAAGAGATTTAGCCGATGTGAACAGAATTACACCCCTATCGAAAGGACCTGTTGTGCTTTGGCTTGGGCTGCAATGAGATTACAAGCATTATCTCCATGGGCACACCACGTACCTGATATCAAGGATGGATCCCCTGAAATATATCTTTGAAAGGCCCATGCTGAACTGTCGACTTTCAAGATGGCAGTTAATCTTGCAGCAGTTCGACATTGTATACGTAACTCAGAAAGCCATGAAGGGGCAGGGAATTGCAGATCAATTGGCAGAGGCGCCATCAGGGGGAATGGAGCCTTTAGACACTCCTCTGCCGGGCGAAGATGTATTCTGGATCTTGCACGCGAGAGGAGATGACGAGGGGCAGTTCTGGAAATTGTATTTTGATGGTGCTATGAATGCGAATGGGGCAGGAGCCGGAGCAGTCCTGGTCTCTATCACAGGAGAGCAATACCCCGTAGCCACTAAATTGCAGTTCAGTAACTCAAACAACACAGCTGAGTATGAGGGATGTATATTGGGACTCCGTTTGGCTCGCGATATAGGGGTGAAAAGGTTAGCAGTGTTCGGGGATTCGGAGCTGGTAATCAGACAAGCGATCGGGATGTACAACACTAAAGAGCTCCGGTTGCTTCCATACCACCGTTGTGTTATCCAACTGATGCAAGAGTTCAAAGATATCGCTTTCCGACATATCCCCCGGGGACGAAATGATTTCGCCGATGCATTGGCGACTTTAGCTTCCCTAATCCACACAATCAAGAGCAGGGACGTTCCACAGATTGAGATAGCAGTGCAGAACGCCCCGGCATACGAGGAGCATGTGGCGGTACTATCGGACGAGGGGTTTCTCCCAAAGCAGCCTTGGTATCACGACATAAGGGAATATCTGAGGGATAGATCCATTCCCGATCAAGCCAGCCGAGCGGAGAGGTTGAGAATTCAAAAGATGGCAATGAAATTTTATCTGAGCGGAGATTCACTGTACAAGAGGGATGCCAATTTGGGATTGCTACGATGTGTAAATGAAACACAGGCCCAAAAGATTATGGACGAAATACATGGTGGGGTGTGTGGGCCACACATGAGTGGGCCGATGCTGGCCAAGAAGATTTTGAGAACGGGGCATTACTGGTTGACGCTGAAAAGCCGACTGTGATGATCACGTCAAAACGGTGTTACCAATGCCAGACGCACGGTAATGTTATCCATGCGCCCCCCAATGAACTGCACTGTATGACCTCCCCTTGGCCATTCTCAATGTGGGGTATGGATGTGATCGGACCAATAGAGCCCAAAGCAAGCAACGGCCACCGATTCATCTTCGTCATGATCGATTACTTCACTAAATGGGTAGAAGCAGCTTCCTTCCCCAAAGTAACTCAGGAGATCATCGTCGGTTTCATCAGGAATAATGTCATTTGCCGATACGGGCAACCTGAGGTTTTAGTCTCCGACAATGCCAAGAATTTGAACAATGCCCTCATGAAGGGATTATGCGACCAGTTTAAGATCAAGCACCTCAATTCTGTCATTTACCGTCCTAAGATGAATGGGGCAGTGGAGGCTGCAAATAAGAATATCAAGAAGATCATGGCGAAAATGTCCGCTAATCATCGGGATGGCCGGATCTTCTACCTCTCACCTTGCTGGCGTACAGAACGTCGGTACGTACTTCTACAGGGGCAACCCCGTACGCTCTGGTATACAACGGAATGGAGGCAGTTCTGCCAGTTGAGGTTGAGATGGCGTCCCTCAGAATCTTGATTGATGCTCAGATAAACGAGGAGGATTGGATGCAAAGTCGGTACGACCAATTGGCCCTAATTGATGAAAGGAGGGTGGCCGCTGTGTTGCACGGTCAGTTATATCAGCAAAGGATCTCTCGATCATATGACAAGAAGATAAGACCTCGAAAATGCAAAGAAAATGACCTAGTGTTAAAGAGAGTAATGCCTTGTCAAGACGAAGCCAAAGGGAAGTTTGCCCCGAACTGGGAGGGGCCTTTTGTGATTAAGAAAGTGCTGTCCGGAGGAGCCCTCATACTGCAAGAAATGGATGGGGAGGTGTTTCCACAACCCCTCAATTCCGACTCGGTGAAGCGGTTCTATGCATAAAAAAAAAAAAAAAAAAAAAAAAAAAAAAAAAAATTATTATATCCCTCATCATTTTTCTCCTCGTTCTTTGAAGGAACGAACTACGTAGGACCTGATCTCCCAACTTGTGGGGGTACGTAGGCAGCCATTGTGGCACGGTCCCATTCCTTACCAAATAACACTTTCTTCTATCAAAACTGATTCCCAACAGCCAGGAAACCTTCTTATACACTCGAAACTCTCCCGAAACCAGCCACCTGATCAGTTTCATCTCAAATGACCTAACCCTAACCCAACCAAGCAGTTATCCCGAATCTAAGGCTCAGCCAATGAAATCGACAGGATATGCGGCAATATCTGACAAGTCCCCGTCAAGACTTGAGAAGAGAAAGAAGGCGAAATATCAAAATCATGGTTAGTTGGATAAAATGAGGGTCCAATGAAAGGCAACGATACGACAAAAGGGGAAAACGACTAAATTTAAATACCTGTCTATATAAATAAGTCATTTTGTTACAAGGTTTCTCTTTTGATAACCGATGAAACTGACATAGTCCATGCAGGAAATAAAATCTGAAACTAATCGAAGCAGGATGGATAAAATGGTGGATGGATCTGAGGCATCGACATTCCCTGCAATCTGCTGCCCCATCATGTCGACGCGATCCAATAAGCAGTCGCTCGGCTAACGGTCTCAGAGTGAGCATCTATAATTGCCTTAGTCTGCAATACAATGGCGTCTCTATCAGTATGAACAACATCCCTGGCCAGAATAGCAGCATCTCTCTCAACAAGAGCAGCATACCTCTCAGCCTCGGTAGTAATCGAGATGCGTGAACACCGGATGGACCGGGACCTAATGGCTCAGAATACCCTCCGCAAAGCCCGCCGACACCGGAAAGAATAATAAGGATCAGGAACGTTCCGGAAGATCATCTGCCATATCTCTGTCACCGGCGACAAACCGTCCAATCAGCGGAGAAGCCACCGACCAATCCTGTGGGAGGATCGAGATCCAAGCATACCACGGCATCTGGCGACGACACCTGTGGAAAATAGTATCAAAAAGACTGTACAGGGGTCATTCTCTATCCATGAATAAAAAGCATGCATCATACATGACTCGTTATGTGAAAATAAAATACAAAATTCTGAATAAGTCGGACGTCGAACACGACGAATCAAGCAAACCGCGACAGAGTGGTGAGCGAACCTAGGAAGGCATCCAAGCAAACCGCGACAGAGTGGTGAGCAAACCCTGGGAAGGGCTGAGATCCACGCGAACCATAACAAGATGGTGAGCAACCCTGGGAAGGGCTGATATCCGCACAAAAAGAAAAAAAGACAAAAAACAACAAACCCTGGGAAGGGCTGAGATCCAAGCAAACCGCGACAGAGTGGTGAGCAAACCTGGGAAGGCATCCAAGCAAACCGCGACAGAGTGGTGAGCAAACCCTGGGAAGGGCTGAGATCCACGCGAACCACAACCAGATGGTGAGCAACCCTGGGAAGGGCTGATATCCACAAGAAGAAAAAAAGACAAAAAACAACAAACCCTGGGAAGGGCTGAGATCTAAGCAAATCGCGACAGAGTGGTGAGCAAACCTGGGAAGGCATCCAAGCAAACCGCGACAGAGTGGTGAGCAAACCCTGGGAAGGGCTGAGATCCACGCGAACCATAACAAGATGGTGAGCAACCCTGGGAAGGGCTGATATCCACAAAAAGAAAAAAGACAAAAAACAACAAACCCTGGGAAGGGCTGAGATCCAAGCAAACCGCGACAGAGTGGTGAGCAAACCTGGGAAGGCATCCAAGCAAACCGCGACAGAGTGGTGAGCAAACCCTGGGAAGGGCTGAGATCCACGCGAAACCACAACCAGATGGTGAGCAACCCTGGGAAGGGCTGATATCCACAAGAAGAAAAAAAAAAAAAAGAAAAAAAAACAACAAACCCTGGGAAGGGCTGAGATCTAAGCAAACCGCGACAGAGTGGTGAGCAAACCTGGGAAGGCATCCAAGCAAACCGCGACAGAGTGGTGAGCAAAACCCTGGGAAGGGCTGAGATCCACGCGAACCACAACAAGATGGTGAGGCAACCCTGGGAAGGGCTGATATCCACAAAAAGAAAAAAAGACAAAAAACAACAAACCCTGGGAAGGGCTGAGATCCAAGCAAACCGCGACAGAGTGGTGAGCAAACCTGGGAAGGCATCCAAGCAAACCGCGACAGAGTGGTGAGCAAACCCTGGGAAGGGCTGAGATCCACGCGAACCACAACAAGATGGTGAGCAAACCCTGGGAAGGGCTGATATCCACAAAAAGAAAAAGACAAAAAACAACAAACCCTGGGAAGGGCTGAGATCCAAGCAAACCGCGACAGAGTGGTGAGCAAACCTGGGAAGGCATCCAACCAAAACAAAAACCCTGGGAAGGGCTGAGATCCAAACTAACACCCTGGGAAGGGCTGAGATCCAGACTAACACCCTGGGAAGGGCTAAGATCCAAACAAACCACAACCCTGGGAAGGGCTAAGATCCAAACCAACAACAACCCTGGGAAGGGCGGAGATCCAAGCAAATCACATATGTATTGTCATTCTTGTGCACTGTCATTCATGCATCGAGTGTCTATTCTTTATCCTGTTCATTTCATTCATCATTGCATAAACATGATAAAGA
Organism: Aralia elata; assembly: GCA_034770075.1. Classification (NCBI taxonomy): domain Eukaryota; kingdom Viridiplantae; phylum Streptophyta; class Magnoliopsida; order Apiales; family Araliaceae; genus Aralia; species Aralia elata. The sequence continues at coordinate 52,829,846 of CM068382.1, forward strand.
GGGGCAGCTGTAGACACCCGATTTTTGCATTTCCTATACTAACCCTGACAGGAGGGCAAAATCGTCAATTGACCCGGCACACGAGAATAAAGGGTGGACATAAAGACGAACCCTCAAAACCACCACGACGGGATGATATTGAAGCCGACACGACAACAAACGAATGTCGAGAGTCAGTTACTGATCACTGTGCTTGCCCGGAGGACGTGGCACGTTTCCCGACGGGTTCCAGACTGCCGAGCGCAAACCCGTCAGCGGAAACCAACGGTACGACACGAAAATCGAGACGAGGCACGGAAAACGAGAAAATCAGCACAGTTAGCCGCAGATCAATTCGCGGCCAAGGACGGAACTCGAGGCAGCACGGGACTCGAAGCGCACGGGACTCGAGCGCGGCTGGGGGGAGAACCAAGGGCCAGCCGCAGATATATCTGCGGCCAGCCGCAGATAGATCTGCGGCTGCCCTTGGCAGTGCTATATTAGGCCAGTTCGCATACAGGAAGAAAAGAAGAGAGGATTCAGCAGCAGCAGCAGTTCGGGAGAAGAAGAAAAAACAGCAAGAAAACAGCAATAATTAGGAGAGAAAAGAGTGAAAAGAGTGAGGAATTGTACCAATTTTGTGAGATTATATCTCATATTTTCTACTCTACTCAATACACAAATTCATACATATTGTGGGGATTAATCGCAAGGTGAAAAAACCATTTGTTCCTAGCATTTTGTTATACCATGTTGTTAATCTTTTGGTCATCCGAATTACCTTGAATGTAGTTTTTTCTCATATGTTATTGTGAAGCCATGGGTTAGGGACTATTAGTGAGGGTCTCATCGGAATGAAATTCCCCCTAATAGCCCGATGATATCCGTTTGGTGCAAATCTTAGCTATTATGGTATGGTATCATTCATAGTGTATTTCGATCGTCATTGTAAGATATCCTAGAGTGTTAGGCATCCCGTTGTTGTTTATTTTCGTTATATCCATTTGGCGGTTGTGCAATAAGTTCGGATGTGAGCCTAGGAATGCGACCCCGTGGTCCAAATCCGATGATGGACATTTTTGAATGTATGTAATCGGGTGGATGTATCCGTTATTGTAAATATGTAATCGTCGGGCCTTAAAACGACGCCAAGGCGATAATCGTGTTTAAGGCCCCGAAATAGTGAAACTTGTGATTGTGGGCGTTTGGGGTTATTTTGATGGCTTACATGCCCATGAATAGCCCCGACGCGTGTTTATGCTTGATTGGATTTTGTGACACGAAAAAATGATTTCAAAGATTAAACGATGAAGGTTTTTTTCTTAAAATCAAGCAAACTAGGAGGTTAGCATCACGTAGCTAAAAATTTGGAGGTGTTAATGAATGTCGATTTCTATTAAACGAGAAGGCTAAAGAAAGTCGTTTTCAAATGTCACAAAAATGGTTTTATAAAAATAAAATAACGTTTTATTAAATCTTGGTGCGTAGGGTGAAAGATATCCTAGAAGTTGCCCATCATTTTATGAAAGCAATGTATAGATTTCGATTCCTATTTTTACGAAGGTTTAAAACTCTTGTTTTGCCAAAACGACGCTTAATGAAAATCTCATAGTTTTTGCTAATTAAAATCAATCCTTTTCTCATAAAAGCTTTCTCGTTTAAGCCGATGGACGTTCTAAGACATGCTCAAATTAGAACACAATTTTCCCTAATAATCCAAATGATTCTTTTATGCAAGCTCACCACAACATTTACATAGGCACACACACACATACACGCACACACACATTTCATGAATTAAAGGATAGGAAAGCATCAAGATTGCGGTAACCGTGCTTCACGGAAGTCGAGGGGTGCCTAACACCTTCCCCTCACTTAAGCAAGCCCCCGAACTCTATGAATCTCGATTCGCAGACCAATTAATTCGGAGTCACATATGAGCCAGCGATTTATAAAAATGAAAACTCGGATGAGTTGGTACATCCATTTCAAATATACCAACTGGCGACTCTGGTTAAATTGGCTCATCATAAAAACAATCTTTAAAAACCCCGTCGACATTAATGCCGACCTTTTCCAAAAAGGCATCTAACAAAAAGGCTAAAAAATTGGAAAGGGTTACAACCCCCGCGTAAGCGATTCCTCCCGGCGTCGACACTTGGTTTGAAATAACTTCAAGACATTCTAAGTCTTTAGAACACACATCAACTATGGACTAGCTGAATCAATAAGGGTTTGCTAGTCGCTAAAGTATTTGATTCAACAATAAAGTCGTAGACGAGATTTATATTTGAAGTTTGAATAACGATTCATGATCGAATAACCAATGGCTGGAACAAAACATAAGCATTTGTCATTATAACAACCTTGCTTGAACAATAATAAGCTAAGGTTAATAGATTTACTCAATGAGATAAAAGTAAGAACTTGCTCAGGTAAAAGTTAGGTTTTAGAAAGAAAAACCTGCTTTCAACGAAACAAAAAGATTAAGGATACGAAACTTGCCTCGTGCGTAGATTACAGGTTAATATTCACATTCCTTAATCAATCTATACATTCTGTTTATAAAGCGGTAACAATAATTAGTTACAGTATGATAAGCACTTTAGAATTCGTTCTTATCCATTTTCATTTTTTTAAATATATCAACTATCATCTGATATTCAATATGTATTCGCTTAACATCCATCGTAGTATCACATTAATCATTTGATACCTTAGCCTAAGTTTTACACATGCATAGGGTGACATAACGTAACTACAAAGAAAAGAAAAAAAAATTTAACATTTCCTGCAATGAGTTCGCCGGGGCGAGAATTCCTTCACAAAATTTCTCGCCGGGGCGAGAATTTCCTTTATAGTTTTCTCGCCGGGGCGAGAAAACTCAGTTCATTTAGCTCGCCGGGGCGAGATCCCGCCGGGGCGAGAAATGCAGTTCATTTCCACCGCCAGGGTGGGGAACTCGAGTGCCATCTCCTACAGTTCGCGAACTAGTGAACTCAAGACCAAAATTTCTAAATTCTACCATCCGACTCACAAATTAAACATACCCAGACATCAAACATGTTGTAAAACAAATACCCAACATATTTCTAACAATCCTAATCATTATAATACACATAATCAACCAATTAAAACCAAAAATTCACTTTTTATACAAAATATTCATGTTTTAGCCCATTCGATGAAATTAAACACTGTGAATTCATCTCCAAACCATTTTAATCCATTCCAATTGCATTCTTTTCGTTTTTCATTATATTTTCATAATCAATAGTCAATTTTTCAGTTAATAAACAAATTAAACATCAATTTTCATACATATACCCTATATATGAAAATGAAACTCTGTAAAACTAAAACTCTATTCTAAAGCATGTTTTCATGGATGAATTCCTTCGAATTGGTTTGTAAACATCATATAATCACTAATACATACATATTATCAATTATAACCAAGTAATTTATGTATTGAGCAAATAAATTCACATATAAGGAAGTAAAAATCGTATACAGTAAAGAAATAGTTTTACAGTAAAGTATTCTGAGAGAATATAACTAGGATTTAGAATTCACCTTTTATTGCTTTGAAAACTTAGTTAATCTTCCTTGCTTGAATTCTTGCTTCCAATTTTCAAAATCCTCTCTTCTTCTCTGTATTTTTTTTTCTTTGGCTTATGAAAGTAAGCTGATAAAACTTCACGTGGTTTTATCAACTCACCAGTTACAAACCCAAACAGCCTCATCAGTTAAAAAAAAAACTAAAGGGTCACAAGGCCTTGTTTGGCTAGACCCTATAAAATCCATTTTTACCAACCAAGGGTCACAAGGCCTTGTTTGGTTTAGCCAAATTAAAACCCTTTTTCCATTTATTTTAATAACCTATTATACCATATAGTTTCATTGTCACACTTTCAATTTAATAAGACCCATTAATAAATAAATTCAATTAAACCTTACTAATTCAATTATAACTTTTATTTGACCAAAAACGCTATTACCAAATAAATTATTTTATTCAAATAAATCCTTTACTCAAATAAATCATTTTATCATCTAATTTAATTATTAAATAAAATTAGAATAAACACGTCAAATCACATTCAAATAACAATTAACATAATTACACTTAAAGTGAATTACTCCACAATAACTCTATCAATTATTTATTTTACTCAATAAATAAATTAACAAAAATATTTATTTAACTCAATAAATATTTTTTTTATTCACAAAAATTACATTCGTTACATCCTTCCCTCCTTAAAAAGATTTTGTCCCCAGAATCACAATGTAATTAATTCGTCCGTTACATTCTCCCCTCTTTACAAGGATTCTGTCTCCAGAATCGCGACACAAGGATTAAACAAATAATTGAGGATAGCTTTGCATCATTTCCTCTTCGAGTTCCCACGTAGCTTCTTCAGCATTGTGGTTCCTCCAAATTACCTTAACAGAAGGTATAACTTTATTTTTGAGAACCTGCTCTTTCCTGTCAACTATCTGTACAGGAACCTCTTCATACGATAAATCTTTTTCAAATTGTATTGGTTCATATTCTATAACATGTTTATAATTGGGCTTATATGGTCGTAAAACAGATACATAGAAAATATTGTGGATATGTACCAGCTCTGGAGGTAGAGCTACTTCATAAGCCACCTTACCAACTCGCCGCAGAACTTCAAAAGGTCCAATAAATCGTGGACTAAGCTTACTCTACTTTCCAAAGCGAATTTTCCCTTTCCAGGGTGAAACTTTCAGAAATACAAAGCTTCCCACCGCAAATTATCGGTTTTAACGATGTTGATCCGTATACTTCTTCTGTCTGTCTTGAATAGCTAATAATCGCGCTCTTATAACTTTCACGATCTCTGCAGTTTGCTGTACCAGTTCGGGTCCCAGAAAACGATGCTCACTGACCTCATCCCAACATAATGGAGTTCTACACTTCCTTCCGTATAACGCTTCGTAGGGCGGCATGCTAATACTCGCGTGATAGCTGTTATTGTAAGCAAACTCTACCAGTGGTAAATAGTCATCCCAGTTCCCTTTGAAGTCCATTACACAAGCTCGTAACATATCTTCTAACATTTGAATTGTTCTTTCGCTCTGGCCATCGGTTTGAGGATGGTATGCTATACTCATTCTCAACTGCGTCCCCATACAAGCTTGCAGACTCCTCTAAAATTTTGATGTGAAACGTGGATCTCTGTCTGACACAATTGATATTGGAACTCCGTGCCTTGAGACAATCTCCTTGACGTATAATTTCGCCAACTGATCTAAGGTGAATCTGATTTTGATCGGCAAGAAATGAGCTGATTTCGTTAGTCTGTCCACAATAACCCACACTGCGTCATAGCTTTTTTGAGTAGTTGGAAGGCCTCCCACAAAATTTATCGTGATATGTTCCCACTTCCATTGTGGTATCTCTAAGTGCTGTAACAAACCACTTGGTCTTTGATGTTCTGCTTTAACTTTCTGGCAAGTTAAGCACTTTGCAACACACTCAACAACTTCTCTTTTCATATTTGGCCACCAGAAATGTTGTTGAAGATCCTGGTACATTTTTGTACTTCCTGGGTGAACTGAAAATCTTGAATTATGAGCTTCATTCAAAATCTCTTCTTTGATCTCTTGTACTAACGGAACCCAGATTCTACCTTCAAATCTCAGTAACCCTTCGGTATCAATTTTGAATTTAAGCTCCTTACCCTCAAGCACCCTTTTCCGTATTTTATCACACTCCTCATCCTGGAGTTGTGCTTCCTTTACCTTGTTTACCAAAGTTGGTTGGGTTTCTATCTGGAATAGTTTTTCATTCGTCTCCGCCAGACATTTCACCTCTAACTCTAACTTAACTATTTCCGCTATAAGCTTCTCCTGAGCGGTTAACAAAGATAATTTCTCTCTACCTTTCCTGCTCAAAGCGTCAGCAACCACATTAGCTTTCCCTGGATGGTATAGAATTTCACAATCGTAGTCTTTAATCAATTCTATCCATCGCTTCTGACGCATATTTAAATCCTTTTATGTGAAAATATACTTCAGACTTTTATGGTCTGTATATATGTCATACTTCTCCCCATAGAAATAGTGCCTCCAAATTTTCAAAGCAAAAACCACGGCTGTTAACTCTAAATCATAGGTCGGATACTCTTTTTCATAGTCTTTTAATTGACGTGATACATAGGCAATAACCTTACCGTTCTGCATAAGCACGCAACCCAGCCCCTTGTGCGATGCGTCATTATATACCACAAAATTTCCTGTATTATCTGGTAAAGACAACACAGGTGTTGAACTCAAACGTCTCTTTAATTCCTGGAAACTTCCTTCACACTTCTCCATCCAAACGAACTTCATTGCTTTCCTTGTCAAATTCGTCAACGGAGTGGCGATCCTGGAGAAATCTTGAATAAAACGCCTATAATAACCCGCCAATCCTAAGAAACTCCTTACTTTTGACGGTGTTTTCAGTTGATCCCAGTTCATCACAGCTTCCATTTTCGCCGTATCCACTGAAATCCCATCTCTATCAATAACATGCCCAAGGAATTGAACATGCTCCAACTAAAATTCGCATTTGGAGAATTTCGCATACAATTTCTCTCTCCTTAACGCTTCCAATGTCATCTTCAAGTGTTCTATATGCTCTTCCTTAGTTTTGGAATATACCAGAATATCGTCTATGAATACCACTACGAATTTATCCAAAAATGGTTTAAACACTCTATTCATTAAATCCATAAACGCTGCAGGTGCATTTGTTAAACCAAATGACATAACCAAAAACTCATAGTGCCCATATCTGGTTCGAAAAGCTGTCTTTGGTATGTCTTCCTTTCTCACCTTCAACTGATGGTACCCACTGCGCAGATCTATCTTTAAAAAATATCTCGCTCCCTTCAGCTGATCAAATAGGTCATCGATCCTTGGCAACGAATACTTATTTTTAATCGTGACCTTGTTCAACTCTCTATAATTAATGCATAGACGCATTAATCCGTCTTTTTTCTTGACAAATAACACCGGTGCTCCCCACGGCGAAACGCTCGGTTGAATATACTTCTTGTCTAGCAGCTCTTGCAGTTGTACCATTAACTCCTTCAACTCTACCGGAGCCATTCGATACGGGGCTTTTGATATAGGGGTTGTTCCTGGTGCTAGATCAATTACAAATTCAATTTCCCTATCTGGCGGTAGTCCCGACAAATCATCAGGAAACACATCCGCAAAATCCCTAACTACCGGTATCTCCTCCAATTTTGCACCCACCTTTCGTGTATCAAATATGTAGGCTAGATATCCTACACATCATTGCCTCAACATCTTCCTGGCCTGCATCATCGTCAGACAACTCGCTTGTCTAGGCGACTTGCTGCCATAAAACACTACCTTTGATGGAGTCATAAGGTTCACACACTTCTTTTGGCAATCAATAACTACCCCATGATTGAACAACCAATCCATCCCAGAATAACGTCAAACTCCCCAAGTCGAATTGGGATTAAATTTACCGTCATCACATGACCCTTAATATCTACCCAACAGTTTTTGTGTATAAACTTAATAGGAATCACTTCTCTATTCGCGATTTCTATGTTCATAGGATAATCTAACTCTTCCTGTGGTAACTCTAATTTTCTAGCGAAATCATCGGATATAAAGGAACAAGTAGCACCCGAATCAAATAATACGTAAGCATTTACATTATTGACTGGAATGATACCTGACACCACATCCCTGGACTGCACAACATCTTGCACCGTCATGTTAAATGTTCGGGCGGTAGGTCGATTAGACGGCGTCGGTCTAGTGATAGTCAAGTTACCACCACTGCTATTTTCCTTTCCTCCGCTTGCTCCTCCCGTAGCTTTCTTAGGGCAATCTCGAGCAAGGAGATCCTTCGATCCGCAAGTGAAACATGCACCCTTTTTCGGACTAGGGCAATTTGGCGCAATGTGACCCTCTTGTCCATAATTAAAGCATACCCTCCTTCCCTTCAAGCAAACACCCATGTGATTCTTTCCGCAGTTGCTGCACGCTTCCACCTTTTTCTTCTGATTTCCTTGCTGACTTCCAGTAGAAACATTATCATTCAACTTTCTCTTCTGTCCACTGCCACCATGGCTACCACTTGCCTTATTCTTATTTTCATTCTTCTTCTTCTTTTGCTCCTGATTGTACTTAGACAGAGCATCACTTCCTCCTTCGGCGATAATCGCCTTCTCCAGCACTGCTGTAACGATCGAGAATTTTAATTTCCTTGTAACTCGAGTTTATGTGTGAATAAAATGGATTTTTATTTTTATTTATATTATTATGTGATATGTGCTTAAAGGTGGTGGTACAACTTAGAATATGTGTATGTGTTGAATTTTACGTGTTATAGTTTTGTTTAAGTGAATAAGTGATTTCGCGAAAAATCGCAAAATCATTATTCACGGGGCACGCTTATCGAGGCACTGTTCACGTCATAATATTTTTGCGTCTTTTTCGACCTTAATAAATTTCAATAATACACGTGTACGAAGTGATAATTTTTCCAAGTGTTAGACTTTTATTTTGAGCCCATTCGTGTTTTATTCGGTATCCGAAATATAATATGACTGTTCCGAATAAATAGACAAACTCCGTAGTAATTATTTTTATGTGTCCCAATAATTTATGGGAGTACCCATTTTAATTTTGGGTAGAGTTATTTACCAAATTGGGTACAAAAGTGGGAGTATTTGGATATATTTTTGTGTATTTGGGTATTTATTTTGGCTTGTTACTCCAATGAGGAACCAACCTAAACCCTTGGACTAATCAAATGCAAAGAGTAGAGTGTATAGCCGGCAGCATACTGCCATTTGATAGGCTCAATGCCTTAATTTCCCCAAATGCTAGACTTTCTTGAGCTACTCCCTCTCATTCTCCCGAAGCCTCCAAGCTGCCATTCCATTCAAACTTCTTCTCTCCCATTCCTTCCCTAAACCAACAGCAGATAGAGAGAGATTGAGTGTGAGAGTGCTGCAAATTATTGAGAGTGAGTGAGCATTTAAGAAGAAGTAAAAGAACAAGAAGAAGCACAAGAACAAGAAAAGAAGAGGAAGAAGAACACGGAAGAACAAGAAGTAGAGTGAACGGGAGAATGAATGAGGAGCTCAATCCAATCGAACCTAGCAAGTTTCTTAGCACCTAGAAAGGGTTAACAAGGTAAACAATCAACCAAAGATCCATTCATTTTTGATTTTGATAGAATTTTCGAGTTCTATGTGTTCTTGAGCTCAAACAATTGGGTTTGAGCATTTCTTGCAATTGTTGTTATAATTGTTGGTTGTGGTTGATTTTTATTGTTGCCAAGACATCTTGTAAGCTATTAATAACCTCAAAGTGGAACGAAATCAATGAATGATCCGAACCTTGGCATAAAGGATGAAACTTTGGACTTTTTGGATAAAATGACTTTAGAATGATTTAGAGGACTATAAAGCTTCGATTGAGTAATTGTTTGGTCTAATTGATGTTGCAATATTGTAGTTCCATGGGTTATCTTTATAACCTAGTTGGAATGGAGTTAAAAGGAATTAAAACAAAGATTTGGGGTTAATTTTGGTGAAGAACACCAAGAACACGAAAACAGAGTTTTCATTTTGTGCTTTGGCTCACAAATTGGTCATGTTAATATTTATGGGTATTTCTAAATTTTTTGATATGTTGTAGTCTATGAATTAGGAGTCCATAGAGTCCAAAATGGACCAATTTGCTTGTGTATAGGAGAAGTTATGAAGGTTAGAGTCGAAGGAGGTCGAGGTCGCGAACTGGGCAAAAGCCCAGAATTCGGCTACTGGATGGTTGACGCTCCAGCGCCAATAACTCACACTGCAACGTGGTTTATCCAGGGAATGAAGGGGGCTTACGCCGCAATGTGACCTCCAAGCTTTGAGCGTGGCGCCGCAGCGACGCCACTTGGCAGGAAACGGCACGGGACTCACGCCGCATCGTGAGGTCCAAGTACTAAGGCTCACGCCACAGCGTGAAGCCTGTCAAGAAGAGACCGGGACTCACGCCACAACGTGAGACCCAAGCACCAAGTGTGACGGTGCAGCGTTAAGCCCATCATGTGAAAAGCACGGGTCTCACGCCGCAACGTGGGAACTAGTATTAAGCGTCACACCGCAACGCCAACTTCGTGTCCGACCTGGGTCGGGTCAATCAGACCGGGTCAGGTCGGGTCGAACCTAATGATTCCTTTTCAGCGGGTCCAACACTTATATTTCTATCCTAAATGATTAAACAAGTTAGTTATTTATACCTTGTTAAACTTTAACCTTAACCTTAATTGCTAAATTATTTATTGAATGTCAACCAAATTGGTATTGTCTTAAGGCGTAAATTGAGTAACCTGGATGCTCCTGACTGGGTAGTCGTAGGGCAATCAATGTGTTTTAATGATGCAACGTCTGTTTTGAACCTAGTCTTTATGTGACTAATTGTTATACGAATATGTATTTACATGTGTAGGATATTAAGGAGCGTGTGTTGTAATATTGTAGCAGACGCACCAGGCAAGTTCCTCAACTTCATTCTTTCTATATATTGAATGCAAGTTCTTCTTTAACCCTTGTCTAACCCTTATGTTGGGCAAGTTTCTAAACCTTATACAATATTTTTATTTCGTGCAAACAGGTATATGTTAGGCAAGTTTCCTAACAATTATCTAACCCTTGTGTTGGGCAAGTTCTATTGTGCGAGTTATTTATTGATTAAGCAATCATTCTATGTTGTTGCAAGTTCCTCACTCAACTATTTTATTTGAGCAAGTTTCCTATCCTATACAAATGTTGTATATTGTTGCAAGTATTACTTCATTAAGCGAGTTTCTTATCTTATTCAAGATATTCTATACAGGTTCCTTTACTTCAATCATTGTTATATTGCAAATGTTCTTAGAATGAACTGATAATCATTCACGTTATTTAACTATGCTTCAACGCATGTTATTAAAGCTTTCAAGTTCTATATTCCATGAATTACATAAGATAGATGTCAAAACCAATTGTTTCGACTAGACGTATGTCTAATCATCATTGTTGTTAAGTAAAGCTATCCGATCAAATTGTTTGGTTTGGATTTCTATGTAAAGCTAAGATGAACAACTCTCATAGCAGGGGAAATAGTATGTATGTCGGGGAACCGACACATGTGCGAACAGTATGTAAAAAGGGGTTATGCATAACACCGGGTACATTAGGCTGATCACCTATTGTATTAGTATGTTGGGTTATCAGATAAATTTATGGTAATCCTAGTAAAAGTTCAGTGTCATGATGACTACTCAGTATAGAATATTTCCCCCATTTGGGAACATTGAAATCATTCGGTCCATAGAGGCCCTACAATTGTGTTAAAGAGATCATTCGTAGAAATTGTTCAAGTTCTTGAGCTATCTTTTAATCTCTTGATTCTTGTAAGCTATAAGTCTTCATTTGATGATTCACGATTATTGTTATTATACTTGTTGAGCAAAATTGTTGCTCACCCTTACTTTCCTTAAAATATTTCAGCTAGTGGAGCTCGTGGTGAAAGCTCAGGAAAGGATAAAGGCAAAGGCATAGCTACTGATTAGCTTTGTACCGTTAAGATTACCATTTTGATTATGTACTAAGACTCGTTGGCTTTTGTGATGTATTAAGACTTAATTACCCTTATGTATTAAGTTACGTTTTGTAGAAGTTTTGGTTTCGAGACTTGGGACAGGATTATTTATGTTATATCAATGTAAATATTCCTTTATTTCCGCTGTAAGTTATCGATAGTATGATGCATGTATGAGAAAGTGACGAACCAGGTCCGCGGTTCGGGTGACCCGAATTTGGGGGCATCACAACTGCCGCAAACGAATTCAGTTGAAACATCAAAACTCGACCAAACAACCAGGGCTTCAATCCCTGCTTGAACCTTCTAGCCTTTCTCTCATCAGTATTAACTTGATATGGCGCAAACCTCGCCAACTCGTTAAATCTTCCAGCATACTTAGGCACCATCATTGTACCTTGTTTTAACTCTAGAAATTGCACCTCCATCTGATTCTGCGCACTCGCCGGAAAGTAAGTTTCGGAAAACATCTCCTTAAATCTATCCCACGGAATTACCCTTGGCCACCTCGAGTTTTGTTAGCTTTCCACCAGTAACTAGCTTCTGATTTCAGCATAAATGTCGCGAATGCAGTCTTCTGGTCCTCGCTGACCCTAGCGACGTCAAAAACCTTTTCCATCTCCATGACCCATGTTTGTGTTTCAATCGGATTCATAGAGTCTTGAAATTCTAGGGGTCCAACAGCCTTGAAATCTTTGAAAGTTGTGGCCTGAACTTGAGGTTGATTCACAAATGCTCCTGTTAGCAAATCCACTAACTGTTACATTGGATTAGCGTTGGTTTTGACATTGTTATTTGTGGATCCCTTAGGGGTCTGTTGACGTGTTGGTCTTCTTCTTGGCGGCATCTTACTGTTAAGAATTCGCGCTATTAGAGTATTACTCAATTACTTAAACATTTAAGTCCTAACTTAAACATTTATAAACAACATTTAGCACATAACACATTTGATAAACTTTCGTATTTTATTCATTTACTGCTTCAAAACATAGCATAGATAGCATCATAGTTATTTACACCATCTGCCCTGAAATCATAAAGTTTCAAGACTACATCATAATTAACCCACTATTTATCTCATTTGAGATTTACATCATACTAGCTCTCTTCAAAAACAACTTATTATTACTGCTATTCGTGACCTATAATGACATTCCACGTCGCACGGCTTCTTCGCGCTCTTGCTTCATGATACGAATCATCGTCCTGTGATCTATCACGTACCACGGTAAATCCTCGAACTGAGTTGGGTAATGAAAAACTCGATCCTGTACCCTATCCATCGCTGTGTGGAAAACATGCTCCATCTCATCCATCCTCGACTATGGCACGCTTTGCAGACTCTTCTCTCAACTCACTCTTTAGTTTCTCCACTTCAGTTGATAACTCTTCCTTTTGGCTCTCTGCCTGAACCAGCTTCCACTCCATGTCCCCAAGACGTATATCAAGCTCCTCAATTTCGCCATTTTTCTGCTCTAGAACAGCCTGACGCTCCGCTACCTGCTCCTCTAACTCCTCCACCCTATCCTATAACTCTATGTTGCGATCATACACCTGCTCATATATCTGAACACCTAAGGAAGATAATGGTATCTCCTCAGGGTCTTCCTCCTCCTCCTCCACCTCTTCCGGATCCTCCTCAGGATCTGACTCAGGTTCATACTCAGGTTCTACAATAGTGGTCAGTGGGGTTGGTTCTTTCTGCACTAGCTGCTCTCGGACTATATGAATATCCCAGGACTCCTCCCCCCTAGCCTAACTGGATCCTCCTATATCAGTCATCCTGCCATCAAAATTTTAAGTTTAATTACTACCTGATAGTACTCGCGAGCACATAAGTTATAACACATAAGTTATAGCACATAAAGTTTTTTTTTTTTTATCTTTAATGAATTCCTTAATTCATTTCTTAGAACTCGATAAGAGTTTTAACACCACTATGTTTTCGATTCCTTACTAGGCTAACTCTTAAGGTTCCCTACCTAAGGTTCTTAACCTACGACTCTGATACCAACCTGTGACACCCCTAAATCCGGGTACATAAATCCCACAGATTTGGTGTTCACTATTCCATACATTCAAGACTAACTACCCATGATAAAAGATAACGTAATTAAACTAAATAAATCATCTTCCCACAAAGGGGTTACAACTCTAATCACTTAAATAAATAAATCCCAAGTTATCTAACCTTTATCACATCATTGCGGAATTAAACATAATTTTAAATAAGTCTATTACAAAAACTTCATAATAGATAACAACACGTTAGCTACTTCTGCATCTTGCCCTTGCCTTTACTAGTGGACGACTCATCTGTCTTCTCAGTCTTAGCTGCAATATTTTATGCAAGGGTGAGCAAACAATTGCCCACAAGTATAATAACAAATGAATAATCAATGGAGTAGATTTTTAATTAAGGAATAACAGCTTTTCTGAAAATAATCAATAATAATCTGAAAGCTCAACAAATAGCTTGCTCAAGAATCGAATATAGATTTCAAGGTTAAAATGTATCTGAGGGTCATAAGACCTCGAACTATGTCCTAGGTTAACAAGTATCTCTACTGTAACCTTTAACAGTCTTATAGACTATGGACCATTCATCTCATACTCCGGGGGATCAACCCTTTGTACAATGTATTGCGCACAAATATTTTAACGCTATTGCATAGTTTAATCCCCTATATTAGGGTTGTTCATCTCAGTTTGTCGTCAGAATTCATACCAAAAGAAACTTGGTTTGAAATAACTTCAAGAAATTCTAAGTCTTTAGAACGCACATCAACTATGGACTAGCTGAATCAATAAGGGTTTGCTAATCGCTAAAGTATTTGATTCAACAATAAAGTCATACACGAGATTTATATTTGAAGTTTGAATAACGATTCATGATCGAATAACCAATGGTTGGAACAAAACATAAGCATTTGTCATTATAACAACCTTGCTTGAACAATAATAAGCTAAGGTTAATAGATTTACTCAATGAGATAAAAGTAAGAACTTGCTCAGGTAAAAGTTAGGTTTTAGAAAGAAAAACCTGCTTTCAACGAAACAAAAAGATTAAGGATACGAAATATTCACTTTTTATACAAAATATTCATGTTTTAGCCCATTTGATGAAATTAAACACTGTGAATTCATCTCCAAACCATTTTAATCCATTCCAATTGCATTCTTTTCGTTTTTCATTATATTTTCATAATCAATGTAGACACCCAAATTTTGCACTTCGTATACTAACCTTGACAGGAGGGCAAATTCGTCAAATGGATCGGCCTGCGAGAGCAAAAGATAGGAAAAGTACGGACACTCGACGCCACCATGATAATTTGCAGCCGAAATCGACATGATAGCAGGGCTATCCGAATTTGGCATTCCCGGAAGGTGTGGCGCGCTTCTCAATGATTCTCGGACTGTAAAGCACGAGCCTGTCAGCGAAAACTGACGTTGCGGCACGAAAATCGAGGCGTGGCACGAAAATCGAGAAAGTCAAGCCCGCCAGCCGCGGATAGATCTGCGGCCAAGTGGGTGCGCCAGCACGGAAACCAGGAAATCAGCACTACCAGCTGAGTGCGATGGGAGGCGTGCCAGCTGGCCAGCCGCAGATCCATCTGCGGCTGGCTCTGGCCAGCCTATTTAAGCCCAGCTTCGGGCAGCATACAGGAGGTTGAGAGGTTGGAGAATTTGAGGAAGAAGGAGAATACAGCAGCAGCCAACTCGGAAATTGAGGAAGAAATAGCATAAATTTTGCAATCAAATAGGAAGAAAAGAGAGAAAAAAGAGAGGAATAATTTTCTTTTGATTTGATTGTATCAAATAGATTCTTTCCTTCTATTCAAATACATCAAGTTCACATCCATTTGGATATCAATTGCAAGGTGAAATCTCTTTTGTGATATCAATTTCTATCATATCATTTGATCAAATTAGATGCAATTTTTCATGTAATTTATTGATTGAACAATGAATTAGGGATTATGAGTGAAGTTTCCATCGGAATAAAACTCTTCCTAATAACCCGATGATATTCGTTCATTAATTTCTTTGTTTGTTTTAAGGTGTTATATTTGGTATCAATTCCTTTAAAATCGTTATTTTAGGATGTCTTGGTATTGTTAGATTATCCGGGTTGGTTTATTTTCTTGTAATATCCGATTGTTTGTGTGTGGATACTTGGTTGTGAGCCTAGGAAAGCGACCCGGGGTCCCAATCCGATGATGGACATATCTTGATGTAAGAAGTAGAAATGACGTAGTTTTCATTGTAAATATGTAATCGTTGGGCCTTAAAACGACGCTAAGGCGAGAATCGTGCTTAAGGCCCCGAAATAGTGAAATTTGTGATTGTTGGCGTTCGGGGACATTTTGATGGCTTACATGCCCATGAATAGCCCCGACGCGTGTTTATGCTTGATTTGATTTATGACACGAAATTGATTTTCAAAGCTAAACGAAGAGATTTTCATAAAATCAATCAAAGTAGGATATTAGAATCACGAGGTTAAAATTTGAGAAATGTTAATGAATGTCGATTCCTATCTAACGAGAAAGCTAAAGAAAGATCGTTTTCCAAAACATCACACAAAATGATTTTATAAATAAAATGACGTTTTATTAAACCGTTGTATATAGGGTTAAAGAGATTCTAGAAATTGCCCATCATTTTAATGAAAGCAACGTATAGATCTCGATTCCTATTTAGACGAAGGTTTAAAACTCTTGTTTTGCCAAAAACGACACTTAATGAAAATCTCATAGTTTTGGACAATTAAAATCAAACCTTTCTCATAAAGAATAAAGCTTTCTCGTGTATACCGAAAAGATATTCCGAAGCGTTCTCAAATTAAAACACGATTTTCCCTAAAATCCAAATGACTCTTTCATACAAATTCCCCACAACATTCACATAGGCACACACACACACACACACATACACATTCATGAATTAAAGGATAGGAAAGCATCAAGATTGCGGTAACCGTGTTTCACGGAAGTCGAGGGGCGCCTAACACCTTCCCCTCACTTAAGCAAGCCCCCGAACTCTATGGATCCCGATTCGCAGACCAATTAATTCGGAGTCACACATGAGCCAGCGATTCATAAAAAACGAAAACTCGGATGAGTTGGTACATCCATTGCAAATATACCAACTGGCGACTCTGGTTAATTGGCTCATCATAAAACACGATCTTTCAAAACCCCGTCGACATCAATGCCGACCTTTTCCAAAAAAAAAAAATCATTAAATCAAAAGGCTAAAATTGGAAAAGACTAAAAGACCACGCGAGAAGAAAACCCGGCGTCGACAGCTGGCGACTCTGCTGGGGACATTAGAGGGCTTAAGCCGCTTTCAAATCTTGATGCTATCCTATCCTTAAAAAATTTATGAATATGTATGTGCGTGCAACATTTTGACCTATTTTACTTATTGTTGTGTGAATGTGTGCTTTTGTCCAATGAATGAATGATTGAATGGAGTTGATTTACCTTAAAGTAATCATTTGCATACGGTGAGGACGATGAATGTGAATGTATGTTGAGATTGTACCTCCTCCTGAGGCGAACCCGTCGGTTTGCTTATTACTGGACTCGATGGGGCTGCTCCCCGGAGATGGCTCAGGAAACGCACCACTCAAATCCGCTCCAATCGAAAGGGCTCAAACGAGTAGATTGCGAAGATTTGGGAACCTTCATGCCGAAAAGCCCGTGAGAGTAACCCTAGGATAGGTCAGCCCCAGATTAACCCAACGCAGGATAAGTCTCTTCATGCCCTTTTACGTTTCTGCGTATAAATGCCATAATTCCATTGCAACAATATTCATATATGCTTCCCCTTTATGTCAAAAGAAAATACTAACCTCTGTGTTTTGCAGGGAACGACACGGAAGCAATAAATCATATCTAGCATGTATTATTTCAATAAAGAACCGCTAACGAGTTGTTTTGCAGAAAAAGATTAAAAAACCCAAAAACACACAAAAGGTTACGGTTTTAGCATGCATCCACTCTTTCATTTCCCCAAGACTAAACTTCGAACCGTTGTTTCGCAGGATTGCTCCTCAAACCCGTTCGCAGTCTAAGAAAGCCCAAAATTCTACATCTGGAATGGCTGATATTCCTAATCATAGTTCCATATCTCGGGAAGAGTTTGATGACTTCAAAAAACAGATGATGGAAATGGCCACGATGCTAAAAGAGCAGTTCCTACTCAGACAGGATCCGCCAAGCCAAGGACCACATAATATTCCACCACCAGGGGGTGACCAGAATCCTCCTAAAAATATTGTAAACCTGGGTAAGGATGACCAACCCCAACTCAAGGACGAGCCAGTCATTACAAGGGCCGTTCCCATACCTAGCAGGACAGTGATTACTATCCCAGAAGAAGGGGACAATGACGACCTTCGGAGAAAAATGAAACACATGGAGGAGACCATCCAATCTCTAAGGGGCATAGGCTCCCTGGGCAGGGTTAATTATTCGGATCTATGTGTTTTCCCCGGAGCCAGATATCCAGAAAAGTTCAAAGTTCCCGAGTTTGAAAAATACAATGGAAAGGGAGACCCCTATACACACTTGAAAATATACATTGGAGAACTCGGGTCTTATGCCGAGGACGAGGGGTTAAGAATGCAACTATTCCAGAAAAGCTTAACAGGGGAGGCAAGAATCTGGTATGCCCGCCTCGACAACGCCCGAATCCACAAACTGGGAGGAATTGGCCCATACCTTCTTAACCCAATACAGCTTTCAGGCCCAGATGGCTCTTGACAGGTACCAAATGACAAAGGTTAAAAAACAGCCTAGGGAATCCTTCAGGGAATATGCGCAAAGATGGAGGGGCATGGCCGCACAGGTAACTCCCCCGATGAGCGAATCAGAGATGGTAATGACCTTTGTAGACATTCAGGAGGCACCGTATTATGAGCGGGTCATCTCGGGGATTGGAAGACCCTTTGCTGAAATGATTAAACATGGAGAGATGGTTGACATGGGGTTGAAATCGGGTAAAATCCGGGATCTTACTGCTTTAGAAACTGCTTGCCGAGCAAATACAGAATGGAAACTACGGTAGCACTTCCCGGAGGGTCCAAAAGAAAAAGGAGGAGGATGTCTCCCTCATCCTACAGGGGTCATCCAGAAAAGCAGAAGGTCATCCTCCGGTGCAGGTGCAGAGGGGAGGGCCATCCCCGACAGCCAAACTTCACAGATCAAAGGGCAGAGGGGCGAAGAAGATATGAGGCCTCGCAGAATCGAGTATTCACCCCGCTCGGGGAGCCGCTTGAACGGGTATTAGCGGTATTAGTAGCCCAAAAGAAAATAGTTGGTCTGGCACCACCGAGTGACCCAAAGGGTAGAAGGTTTGACCCGAGCAAGCGATGTGCATACCACTCCAGTTCCCCTGGCCATGATACACAAGATTGCTGGACGTTGAAGCATCGAATCCAAAACATGATAGACAGTGGGGAAATTGTGGTGGAACAACCGGACTCCCCGAATGTTAAAGCAAATCCCCTGCCAAGACATGATGGAGGGGGAGTTAATGCGACGGAGGCAAGTGAGGCTGGGGGGCCGCCAGGGTTGAACTATGTGCAGAAAATTGAGGAATTGATCAACGTGATACATGATCATGGGAGTGCACGGGGAGCGCCCATCAGGTTGATAGGGATAAGTACAAATGGCATGGAAAGACCTGTCAAGTTGACAGCCCCGAGGGCCCATCATCCTTGCAGCAAGGCCGCAACTCCCTATCAGTAGTCTGAAGACTGTACCCTGGAATTATGGGGGAATACCAGAGGAAGCGGCCAGTTGTGCTTCCGTGACGACCAAGGGGAACCCCTTATATCTTCCCGGGCGAGTCCTTGAGAGCCAAAAGAGAAAAAATGAAGAGGTTTCCGAGGAAAGGGCCATAGAGTTTTTGAAAAGGATGGATCACCCAGAAACGAGGGGGATCCAGATTTTAAGTGAGGAATCAACCCTAACATCAGTCATGGACTTGGTGTTGTCATCCAGTGAGCATTGCAAGACCCTGATGAAGGTTCTGGAGGAGGCATTTGTGTCCAAAGAAATTAGTGAGGAGGGTTTCGGCCAGCTGATAGGCCACTTATTGGAAACCGATGCAATATCCTTTACGGAGGAGGACATTCCCAAAGAGGGGAGGGGGCACCGAAAACCGCTACACATCGCGGTAATCTCCTCAGGATATGTCATGAATGGGGTGCTGATCGACGGGGGATCGGCATTGAATATATGTCCTCTCAGCACGCTGAAGAAAATGAACATCAGTCCCAAGCGCCTACGGGCCAGTCATGTGGTAGTTCGGGCTTTTGACGGATCCCGGAGGGATACCATCGGAGAGATAGAATTGCCAGTGGAGATAGGGCCCTGTACTTTTGATATATCCTTCCAAGTCCTAGATATTACGGCAAGCTACAACTTGCTGTTAGGGAGGCCGTGGATACACATGGCCGGGGCAGTTCCTTCCACGCTCCACCAACAAATCAAGTTGATCATCGATGGGAATCTGGTAACAATCTCGGCCGAATGTGATGACCCTTCTCCTCCCAGGAGTGGCCTACCAGTAATCAATGTGGATGAGTCAGCGGCGCCTGCCAGCTTTCAAGCACTAGAGATTAGCACTCCCCATTATAGATGCCTGGGAGCTCCAGCTGTGAAACCAAGGGTCTCTCCGGAACTCACCTTTGTGGCAAGGGAAATGATTAAAATGAACTTCCAACCCGGACGGGGACTAGGGAAAAGCAGTCAGGGAATCACCGAGCCCATCCACCTACCACAGCAGATAGGCAAAGCAGGATTGGGATATCATGTGGGCGCAGTACGGGGACACCGTCAGGGTGTGCGACTCCGATTCAACTAGTTGGCAGTCCAGTGACCAAAGTCGACAATAAGCCGGGGATCAGCGGACCTGTGATTGGGGCAGGGAATGAAGAGTTAACCCCCACACGTAATGAGTCGGCCCGGAGGGAAAGTTTCCTGCGGGAGGTCGCAAAAGAGTTTGAAACCAAATGTTATATCCCCGGACAATCAACAAGCAGTAAGGAGGGGACGAATGTTATCACCCCACCGGGAGCCCAACAAGTTGTGCCTGTCATCGATTGGGCAGGGCTGATTATTCCTGGAGAAGATATGGAGAAGGACTCAGGCGACGTATCCGTAATCATCGGGGAGGTGTCCGATGTGAGGCCCTCCTTTATCCAGCGCATTTCATCTGACCTGACCATCGATAATTGGACCCAGAAGCCAGTGATATCCAAACAAGGGTAAAGCTCGACGTCAGGGTGGTTAACCCTAGAGGATGGGGGAATGAAGAAGTTTTATTTTGTTGTTGTTTTATTTCTGCGTAATTGTGTCGTTTCTTCGTGTTATTTGAAAATTGCGATCGTCGTGAAAAATGACTTATATGACAAGTATTTTGTTTTATGTCAGGTGTACCAATTTGAGTATTCCTTGCCTAAACAAACGATCTTTCAAATTTGAATGGTGATTATGATTTTAAACATTGAGCTGGATTTCGATTTGATGGGCATTGAGCAAGACGAGACACAGATTACGACGACGCACCTGATGAGATCAAAGGATGGGTCGAAGATAAACCCAAACCCAATTTGGACCAAACCATCACTATAGATGTCGGAACCCCTGACAATCCAAAAGAACTCAAGATAGGGACAGACCTTAACCCCCAGCCAAAAAGCAGAAATAATTGAGCTGCTAAAACAATATGAGGATGTCTTTGCCTGGTCTCACGAGGATATGATCGGATTGTCCCACCGACATTGTGGTACACCGATTACCCATCAAGGAGGGTTTCAAGCCTGCTGTCAAACAAAAATTAAGGAAATTGAAACCGGAGTGGAGCTTAAAAGTGAAGGAAGAGATCATCAAGCAGTTCAGGGCGGGAATCATTATGGTATCCACTTATCCTGAATGGTTATCCAATGTGGTCCACCGGTAGCTAAGCCTGGAGGAAAGGTGAGGGTATGTGTAGACTACAGAGATCTAAACAAGGGCCAGTCTCAAGGACAACTTCCCGGTGCCTTTCATACACATCCTGGTGGATAACACAGCCCAGTACGAAATGTACTCTTTTGTGGATTGCTTCGCAGGATATCATCAGATAATGGTGGCGGAGGAAGATACGGGAAAAGACCGCGTTCATCACCCCCTGAGGGCACTTTCTGCTATACGACGACTGGCTTTTCGGTCTCACAAATGCAGGGGCTACTTATCAGAGAGCCATGATGGCCTTGTTCCACGATATGATGCACAAGGAGATTAGAGGTCTACGTGGATGACATTATTGTGAAAATCAAAGGTAGAAATCCGATCATATAACTCATCTTAAAAGGCTATTTGATCGACTCAGAAAGTATAATTTGAAACTCAATCCAGCCAAGTGTGCTTTCGGAGTGCAGTCGGGCAAGCTCTTGGGTTTCCTGGTTAGTGATCGGGGCATTGAGTTGGACCCAGCAAAGATTAAGGCCATTGTGGATATGCCAGCACCTCGCACAGAGAAGGAGATAAGGGGATTCCTGGGGAGAATAAACTTCATCAGCCGTTTTATATCTCACTTGACGACTACATGTGAGCCGATTTTTAAATTGTTAAGAAAGGGTGCTTCCCAAGAATGGAATGAGCAGTGTCAGAGGGCTTTTCAGATCATTAAGAAACAATTGACGGAGGCACCAGTGCTGGTACCCCCGAAGGATGGGATCCCTCTGTTTATGTATATATCGGTAAATGCCATCGCGATGGGATGTATGTTGGGACAGAAAAATGAGGCGGGAAAAGAGCAGGCCATCTATTACCTCAGCAAAAGATTTAAGCCAATGTGAGCAGAATTACACTCCCATTGAGAAGACCTGTTGTGCTCTGGCCTGGGCTGCAGGGAGATTACAGCACTACCTCCATGGGCATACAACATACCTGATATCAAGAATGGGATCCCCTGAAATATATTTTCGAAAGGCCCATGCTGAATTGTCGACTTCTCAAGATGGCAGTTGATTTTTACAACAGTTTGACATGGTGTACGTGACCCAGAAGGCCATGAAAGGGCAGGGAATTGCAGATCAGTTGGCAGAAGCCCCGGCAGGAGGGATGGAGCCGTTAGAAACTCCTCTCCCGGGCGAAGATATATTTTGGGTATCGCGCGAAAAATGTGATGACGAAGGGACAATTCTGGAAGCTGTATTTTGATGGTGCCATGAATGCCGAGGGGGCAGGAGCCGGAGCGGTCCTAGTCTCTAATCACCGGAGAACAATACCCCGTGGCCACTAAAACTTCGTTTCAGCAATTCGAACAACACCGCTGAATACGAGGGGTGTATCTTGGGACTCCGATTGGCCCGTGACATGGGAGTAAAAAGACTAGCGGTGTTTGGGGGATTCGGAGTTGGTAATCAGACAAGCAATCGGGGTATACAACACTAAGGAGCTTCGGTTACTTCCATACCATCGTTGTGTCACCCAGCTTATGCAAGAGTTTCGAAGATATCGCCTTCCGCCATATTCCTCGGGGACGAAATGATTTTGCCGATGCATTGGCGACTTTGGCTTCCTTAATCCACGTGATCAAGAGTAGGGACAGTCCACAGATTGAGATCACCGTACAGAATGCCCCGGCATATGAGGAAAATGTGGCAGTGTTATCAAACGAGGTGGTGTTGACAAGGCAGCCCTGGTATCAACGACATCAGGGAATATCTGAGAGACAGATCCCTTCCCGATCAGGCAAATCGGACTGAAAGGATGAGAATTCAAAAGATGGCGATGAAGTTTTACCTGAGTGGCGATTCACTTTAACAAAATGGATGCCGGGTTGGACTGTTGCAATGCGTAGTACGAAACGCAATCCCAAAGGATTATGAATGAAATCCATGGTGGGGTGTGTGTGGGGGGGCCACATATGAGTGGACCGATGTTGGCCAAAAAGATCTTAGAGGACAGGGTATTATTGGTTAACGCTGAAGGCCGATTGCGATGATCATGTCAAACGGTGTTACCAATGCCAGGCGCACGGTAATGTGATCCATACACCTCCCAATGAACTGGCACTGTATGACCTCCCCGTGGCCATTTTCAATGTGGGGAAATGGATGTAATCGGACCAATAGAGCCCAAAGCAAGCAACGGGCACCGATTCATTTTCGTCATGATCGATTATTTCACCAAATGGGTAGAGGCAGCTTCTTTCCCTAAAGTAACTCAGGAGGTCATCGTCAACTTCGTCAGGAATAATGTCATTTGCTGATATGGGGCAACCCTGAGGTTGTGGTCTCCGACAATGCCAAGAATTTAAACAACGCCCTCATGAAGGGACTGTGTGACCAGTTCAAAGATTAAGCATCTCAATTCCGTCATTTACCGTCCCAAAATGAATGGGGCAGTGGGAGGCTGCCAATAAGAACATCAAGAAGATCATAGCAAAAATGTCTGCTAATCATCGGGGATGGCCAGATCTGTTACCCCTCACCCTTGCTGGCCTATCGAACGTCAACGCGTACTTCCACAGGGGCAACCCCTTACGCCTTGGTATATGGAATGGAGGCTGTCCTGCCAGTTGAAGTTGAGATGGCGTCCTCAGAATAGTGATCGATGCTCAGATAAGCGAGGAGGATTGGATGCAAAGTCGATACGACCAATTGGCCCTAATTGATGAGAGGAGGGTGGCTGCTGTTTGGCACGGCCAGCTATATCAACAGAGGATCTCCCGATCATACGACAAAAGGATCAGGCCTCGGAAATTCAAGGAGAATGACCTGGTGCTAAAGAGAGTCATGGCTTGTCAAGACGAAGCCAAGGGGAAGTTTTGCCCCGAATTGGGAAGGACCATTCGTGATTAAGAAAGTGCTATCCGGAGGAGCCCTCATATTGCAGGAAATGGATGGTGAGGCATTTCCACAACCCCTCAATGCTGACATCGGTGAAGCGGTTCTACGCTTAAATCATCAGTTCTTTTTTCCTTTGGGAGCGAACTACGTAGGACCTGATCTCCCAACTTGTGGGGGTACGTAGGCAGCCATCATGGCGCGGTCCGATCCTTTAAAAAAAATAATCCTTTCCCTAACCAAAACCAATTTTCGATAGCCAGATAAAACCTTCCTACACCCTCAAAACCTTCCCGAAACCAATTGCCTAACCAGTTTCATCCCAGAATACATACCCTGATCCAACCCAAACAGTTATCCAAAATCTGAGATTCAATCCGACGAAATCAAAAGGTGTGCGGCAATATCTGTCAAATCTCCATCAAGTCTTGAGGAAAGAAAGAAGGCGAAATGTCAAAATCATGGTCAGTTGGATAAAATGGATGATCCAATGGAGGGCAATGATACGACAAAAGGGGAAAATGACTAAATTTAAATGCATGTCTATATATATAAGTCGTTTTTATTACAAGATTTCTCTTTCAATAACTGATGAAACCAACATAGTCTATGCAGGAAATAAAATAATCCTACAAATCTGAAACTAGCCGATAAGCAGAGATGGACAGGGTGGTGGATAGATCTGAAGCATCAGCATCTCCTGCAATCTGCTGCCCCATCATATCAATACGATCCAGTAAAGCAGTAGCTCGGCTGACAGTCCCAAAATGAGCATCTACCACTGCCCTGGTCTGAAATACAATGGCCTCTCTATCAGTAATTGACAGCATCTCTAGCCCGAATGGCCTCATCTCTCTCGGCAAGGGCGGCATCCCTCTTCGGCTTCAGTAGTAATCAGGGCCAGGCGGAGTCGGGAATCCTCAGCGACCCGACTCGGGGCAGAATCGGCTGAAATGGAGTGGTCTGTGGTATCTTCTGTGAAAATCACTCCAGAGTCATCAAAGGCCCCAGTCCGACTCAAACTAGCCGAATCCAGGTCTCCACGCAACCACTGTACGTAGGCAAATGTCTGGATGTGACAGCTCGCACTATAATTCGGCAAAGATCCTGCGATCCCAAAGCTCGTGTACCTGCAATAGAATCCCTCTCTGTACAGGATGATATAAGGAAATCGGTATGCGGCTGCACCCGCGAAGGGGTGTAAATCCTGTGTCTGATCAAACTGCCCCATAACCGCCAGGGGATGATAGGTCGTCACGCCCCTTAACCCAGCAATGGGAATGAAATTCCATGCCAGGCACATGAGTCAAGAAGCTCATGAAGGAGCAATAGCCCGAGTAAACCAATAGATGAAAGGGGTCCTCAATGATAGACAAAAATGATGTCCAGGAGGGCCACATCAGTACAACTCGCGGGACGAAGCGAAAACTGCGTGGTTATGTCATGGCCGAAGCAAAACCCTTGGCGACGGAAATGGCCGATGGGACTAAGATGACTCATGAACCACATATACAATAAGGTCGAACTCCCATCTGAAGAATCTCCCTCGGAAAGGACTTGGCAATATGTGGCCGACATATAGGTATCCGCCAATATCATGGGGAGAATGCTGTGATCCACCGGAAGGGCCCAAACGGCCGCAACAATCCGCATGTCCAAATGATCGGATCCTGCAGGCAAATACAAAACTGAGATGACACAGGCCATCAGAACGCCCACTCTCAAGGCGCCCCAGCGCTCCTCGGACACGGAAAAATCACCGAAGAAAAGTCGAAAACCGTCAGGTGAGCCAAATCGGTCAATGAAGAACTGAAGGGGAACCATATGGTGCGATGTGATCACCGGCAACAGGACAGCCTTTCGCAAGCCAGTGAAAGTCAAGAATTGACGGCGCATGGAACCAACTGTGACCCTAGCACAAGGCCTATCCAGGGGCAGGCCGGTGAAGCGAGCATACTCCTCGAGGGTGGGGGTCAGCTCTACTGTCCCTAACCTAAACACCTGACGGGCAGGGGCCCAATAGCTCATAAGACCATCCACAAAGCCCGCTGGCACCCGGAAGGTTAATAAGGACCAAGAATGTCCCAAAAGACCATCTACGATAACCCTATCTGCTGGCAGTAGACTGTCCAACCAGCGGAAGAGGCTGCCAACCAACCCTGTGGGAGGAGTGGAATCCAAACGAACCACGGCATCTGAGGACGACATCTGTGAAAAAATATTATCAAAAAAGACTGTACAGGGGTCATTCTCTACCCATAAATAAAAAGCATGCATCATACAGTTAATAATAAAGCAGGTGAATCCCATAAAGATGAAAAGAAACTGTGCGTAAATAAATAAATGAGTTCAGTACATAGTGCATAAATGAAAAAAGAAATCTAAGCAGGTGCCGATACAAAAGGCCCTATCCTATCCTGGTCTAAATAAAATCAGTATCATCTATGAAAGCAGGATCCTCGAACTGATCCCTGGAGTCGTCGAGCTCGGAGGACCAAAGTTCATATCAGGGATGTAGGGATGCGCTGTGGCATCAGATGAACTCGGGCCTGCATCATAACCTGCACCGTCAGGATCGTAGGTGTAAGCTTCCTCCGGGACCCGGCCCAACCCCCGAATAAACAGCGACAACTGGTCCACCTGACGGGTCAATGTGGCAATCTGCTCAGCATGGGTAGGGGTCCGAACACAGGCAGCCCAATCGGTCATCGTAACCGAGCCTGAAACCATATCTCCAAGAAAGAAAGTGGCCCGAGTCTGAGGACCGATTGGTACGGGGCACCCACCCATGTACGGAATGCATCACTCGTTAGTGGGACCCGTGGAAAGCATCCGACCATCCTCCCCGGCGAGCATGATCTCCGAGGGCTGAGAATCCAGCGGCCAGAAAGTAGTGAAAGAAAGGGAGTGCGGGATGCGGATCTCCCCAGTGACGCATCTGAATGCGCGCTCTCACCAGATACATCACCACAGCCTCCCAACACCTCTGCCAAAGTGGAGGCGACGGGTGGTTAAAGCTCGAACTCAACTCCATGAACCGGGCCAGGAAGGATGCCCTTACCAGCAAACCCCACAGTCAGAAATGGCTCGGAGAGGATAGGGAATCCAGACGTACAGTCGGCCAGCCGTGATATCAACCTCCAGCTAGAATACAGTGGGGTGGTGGGGGGGGGAAAAACAATGTGCAAAGCTTGCCAAAAACTGAACACGGGGACCTCCTCCAGAGTAACTGTGAAAGCCATCAGCCGACCCCATTAGGATAAGTGTCCGGGCCCAGAGTAGTGATAGGCCTCAGACATGGCAAGCCAGCTCGGTCAAGCCCAGAACTGTTGAATAGAAAACAAAGGCAAGGCTTGAGTCACTATCAAATACAAGAAAAGAGGATGAAGAGAGAAAAGAAATACAGTAAGAAGAGAGTGAGGAGGGGACTCACCAACAAGAAAATGGTAGGGAAGCCGAGCCAGGCATCAGTCTGATCTCCCTCTGAAGTCGTAGAACGCAATGCCATGGTAGGAAATATGGGCAAAGGTGGAATGGACCCCCAGTCATAGTCACTGATGCGATCCACGTCTCTAACCGCATGCCATAACGACGCTGGAAACATGGAATGGTGGAGAGAGTTGTTCCCCTAGGAAACAACCCCCTCATGATCCGTCAGGAAACAAGCGTCTCGGAGTAGATATGTCGCGCGGGTCACCCTGATCTGCTGGAGAGTAGGCAGCGCATAGAGACCGCTCCCGACTGCATCGACAGCCAAGGCACCAGACTTCGGATAACTGCGGGCCTTAAAGAACCCCGGTCCTCAGCAGTCGCAGCCCAGACAAAGCTCGAACCTCCACAGGAGTGATATCAAGATCCAAGGGGACGCGGGACACCCCCGTAGACTCAATGCCGGTAATGTTACCTCCAGTCCCATGGGTTGTGACAACAACGACCCTCCGGGGGCAGTCGAGGAGAATGAAGAGACTGCGTACTGGTGGAACCATCTGCTCGGAATAAAGCCCTCATTGTAACCCCAGGAGGCACTGGCGGGGGATTGATAGTGAAGAAATGTCGAAAGCCCCAAGAGTACCACCATCGCCTGATAATCAACTGTGCACGTGGGCCCGCGTAAAAGGGAGTAGGATGTTGAACCAGTATGCACCCTCGGCTGGGTAAACTCGGGTACCTGGGCAATCACCAGGGGTCAGTCCGGATATAAAGGAGAATGGAGAAATTGGAGTAGTAAAATCAGAATAGAACTGAATATACCATCGTTAGCCACGAGAGATGCTGAAGGGTGAACGACTGAGAATCCCGACCCACAAGTATCGGGTATCTGCACAGAGGCTGCCAGAAAGAAGCCTAGATGAGCTATATGGAGCCGGTGCCACATAACGCTAAGAGGGATGGCCCCCTTCTGCCGTGCGAACCTCCGGGAGGGACAGCCGTCCTCAAAACGTCCGGATGACCAGGACGAATGACAGCCTCCGTCAAACGACGAGCCTGACGGGTCCCCTAGGAGGAACAAGGAGTTGGGTGCAGGCCTACGACGGCGAAACAACCCGAAGATACCGAGAGGCGGAGGAGCTACTGGGTCTACTGGAGCCGCAATCAACGATCCCATAGCAGGAATAAGAACGGGCGAGAAAGAAGGTAAGTTCCCTTATTAAAATTATGTAAGGAAACATTCTAAATTTCTAGGCCTCCATCATATGATTAATGCAACATGAGATGCATGTCAAAAAAAAAAAAAAAAAAAAAAAAAAAAAAATCGGCAGAGTTCCGTTTTGTAAAAATGACGTCCCAGGCCTAAGCCAAACATGTTTTATCCATCAATTCAAAAGTCTAAAACCAGAATCTTAAATTGGCATTCATATCATGTAATTACTAGCATGTAATGCATGATTTTATTGCTGAAAAAGGAATAACAAAACTGTGGTAACCTTCCGCCTGACCCCGCCCTCCATGAACATAAAATAGGACTCACATTAGTTTTGATACATAGTCGTGTATATAGGATGGTCTATACTATGACATAGCATTGTAAAGCATACATTTTTATCTCTAAACATGCCAATAGTTTCAACATGTATAGCAAAACCATTGACGAAATTGAAAAATGTGACCGGTCCAAAGTGTTAATCTGAAGCGTGTAAGATCAATCCTAACCGTGTAAACAGTTTTTTGCAGGAGAAAGCTTGAAAAAATATCGACAAAAGACCCATTGCGAACAAAGAAAAAATCCGAGAGAATCTCTGATGATTTGCAAGTTGAAAGTGACAGATCTGGAGGAAGCCCGCGTTGGTTAATAAATAAGGCCCGCATCTTGGCCCAGCAGATGTATCTGCGGCTGGCCGCAGATCAATCTTGCGGACTCGGCCCGCAGATCCATCCGCGGCTCGGCCCTGAGAAGGGTTCCCACCTTGCTCCCTTGCAGCCATTTGAACGTGTTAAGTGAGTCCGCGATGGTGTGACCCGGCGACCGATACCACGGCCCCGACGAGACAGATCGAAACCGGCGACGATAACCGTCGAATCATGGAGATGGGATTGTCCGTGACGTACGATAACCGGCTCCGACAAGATAACCAACCGGCGACGATAACCGGGGGTTATGCGCTATGGGTTGACCCGGCGAACGATACCACGGTCCCCGACCGAGACGATCGACCGACCTCGACGATAACCCGGCGATTCCACAGGAGATGGATGTCCCCGCGACGATAACCACCGCTCCGACAAGATAAAACCAACAAGGGCGAACGATAACCGGGGGTATACGAGATGGGAGCACCGGCGACGATAACCCGGAACCCCCACCGGGGGGACAATGACGATCGCCACCGGCCGACGATAACCGGACGATCCACGAGATGGAAATGTCCGGCGACGATAACCCGCTCCAGACAGATACACCAACCGGCGACGATAACCGGGTGGTTACGCGATGGGATGACCGGACGGACGATACCCCGGCCCCGACGAGACGATACGGACCGGCGACGATAAACCTGCAACAATTCCCCCCAATCAAATACATAGATCATTGAGATGGATGTCCAGGCGACGATACACCGGCTCCGACCAGATAACCAACCTTCGACGATAACGCGTCGGGTATATACCGAGATGGGTGAACCCTGGCCGACGATCACCCGGCCAACCGACGAGACGATCGACCGGCGACGATAACTCGGCGATCACGAGGATGGATGTTCGGACCGAACGATAAACCCGGCTCCGACAAGATATACCAACCGGTGACGATAACCGGGGTTACGAGATGGGTGACCAGGCTGACGATACCCGGTCCCCGAACGAGAACGATAAATGAGAGAGAGGTGAAACCCAAAGACTAACAAACAACAACGTCAATTGGTTGATACATTGTCACTCTTACGAATGTCTTGCATGCATTACACTCTTATGTTGCATCATAAGCCATGATGTGTTGCATCATGTATGTATTGGTCAATTCTTATGCACTGATCATTCATGTTAGGTATTGTCAATTCTTAAGCACTGGTCATTCATGCTTCGAGTGTCTAGTCTTTATCCTGTTCATTGCATTTAACATTTCATAAACATGATAAAGAAGGCAAGCTGTAGACACCCAAATTTTGCACTTCCTTTATACTAACCTTGACAGGAGGGCAAATTCGTCAAATTGCTCGGCCTGCGAGAGCAAAAGATAGGAAAAGTACGGACACTCGACGCCACCATGATAATTTGCAGCCGAAATCGACATGAATAGCAGGGGCTATCCGAATATGGCAATCCCGGAGAGGTGTGGGGCGCAGCTTCTCAATGATTCTCGGACTGGTAAAGCACGAGCCCTGTCAGCGAAAACCTGTACGTTGCGGCAACGAAAATCGAGGCGTGGCACGAAAATCGAGAAAGTCAATCCCGCCAGCCGCGGATAGATCTGGTCGGCCAAGTGGGTGCGCCAGCACGGAAACCCCAGGAAATCAGCACTAAACATCTGAGTGCCGATGGTGGGGCGTGCCAGCTGGCCCAGCCGCAGATCCATCTGCGGCCAGTCCGCAGATAGATCTGCGGCTGGCTCTGGCCAGCCTATTTAAGCCCCAGCTTCGGGCAGCATACAGGAGGTTGAGAGGTTGGAGAATTTGAGGAAGAAGGAGAATACAGCAGCAGCCAACTCGGAAATTGAGGATGAAATAGCATAAATTTTGCAATTCAAATAGGAAGAAAAGAGAGAAAAAAGAGAGGAATAATTTTCATTTTGATTTGATTGTATAAAATAGATTCTTTTCCTTCTATTCAAATACATCAAGGTTCACATCCATTTTGGATATCAATTGCAAGGTGAAATCATCTTTTGTGATATCAATTTCTCATTTTCTATCATATCATTTGATCAAATTAGATGCAATTTTTCATGTAAATTATTTGATTGAACAACATGACATTAGGGATTATGAGTGAAGTTTCCATCGAAATAAAACTCTTCCTAATATACCCGATGATATTCGTTCAATAATTTCTTTGTTTGTTTTAAGGTGTTATATTTTTGGTATCAATTCCTATAAAGCGTTATTTTAGGATGTCTTGGTATTGTTAGATTATCCGGGTTGGTTTATTTTCTTGTAATAACCGATGTGTTTGTGTGTGGATACTTTTTGTGAGCCTAGGAAAGCGAACCCCCGGGGTCCCAATCCGATGAATGGACATATCTTGATGTAAGAAGTAGAAATGTCGTAGTTTTACATTGTAAAATATGTAATCGTTGGGCCTTAAAACGACGCTAAGGCGAGAATCGGGGCTTAATGCCCCGAAATAGTGAAATTTTGTTGATTGTTGGCGTTCGGGGACATTTTGATGGCTTACAATGCCCATGAATAGCCCCGACGCGTGTTTATGCTTGATATGATTTTATTACACGAAATTGATTTCTAAGCTAAATGATAAGATTTTCCATAAAATCAAGCAAAGTAGGATATTAGAATCACGAGGTTGTAAAATTTAGAGAAATGTTAATGTATGTCGATTCCTATCTAAACGAGAAAGCTAAAGAAAGATCGGTTTCCAAAAACATCACACACAATGATTTTATAAATAAAATGACGTTGTTATTAAACCGTTGTATAACGGGTTAAAGATATTCTAGAAATTGCCCATCATTATATGAAAGCAACGTATAGATCCTCGATGCCTATTTAGACGAACCAGGTTTAAAAAACTCTTGTTTTGCCAAAACGACACTTAATGAAAATCTCATAGTTTTGGACACTTAAAATCAAACATTTTCTCATAAAGAATAAAGCTTTCTCGTGTATAAACCGAAAAAGATATTCCGAAGCTTCCTCAAATTAAAACACGATTTTCCCTAAAATCCAAATGACTCTTTCATACAATTTCCCCACAACATTCACTTAGGCACAACACACACACACACACACCTTAGAAAATACACATTTCATGAATTAAAGGTTAAGGAAAGCATCAAGATTGCGGTATACCGTGGTTTTCACGGAAGTCGAGGGGTGCCTAACACCTTCCCCTCACTTAATCAAGCCCCCGAACTCTATTGGATCCCGATTCGCAGACCAATTAATTCGGCAGTCACAAAACATGAGCCATCGATTCATAAAAAACGAAAACTCGGATGAGTTGGTGATCATCCATCTGCAAATATACCAACTGGCGACTATGGTTAATTGGCTCATCATAAAACACGATCTTTCAAAACCCCGTCGACATCAATGCCGACCTTTTCCAAAAAAAAAATCATTTTTAAATTCAAAAGGCTAAAATTGGGAAAAGACTA
The DNA here is from genome assembly GCA_034770075.1 of Aralia elata. Classification (NCBI taxonomy): domain Eukaryota; kingdom Viridiplantae; phylum Streptophyta; class Magnoliopsida; order Apiales; family Araliaceae; genus Aralia; species Aralia elata. The sequence goes on from CM068382.1 coordinate 52,863,100, forward strand.
AAAGACCACGCGCGAAGAAAACCCGGCGTCCGACAATCAATAGTCAATTTTTTTTCAGTTAATAAACAAATTAAACATCAATTTTCCATTACATATACCCTATATTATGGAAAGTGATACTCTGGTATAACAAAACTACCAAAACTCTATTCTAAAGCATGTTTTCATAGATTAATTCCTTCGAATTGGTTTGTAAACATCATATAATCACTAATACATGCATATTATCAATTATAACCAAGTAATTTATGTATTGAGCAAATGAATTCACAAATAAGGAAGTAAAAATTCATATACAAGTGAAGAAAAAAATTTTTAGCAGTAAAGTATTCCTGAGAGAATATAACTAGGAGTTAGAATTCACCCTTTCTATTGCCTTATGAAAAACTTAGTTAATCCTTCACTTGCTGTGAATTCCCTTGCTTCCATTTTTCAAAATCCTC